>WEIT01032515.1:116692-297935 GCA_013389985.1 Dryoscopus gambensis
ACGGCGCAGGCGGGGCGGCTTCTCCCCGAAAGGACAAAAACTGTAATAAAATGAGACAACGGGAACTCCCGCGCGCGGTGCGGTGGCTGTACCTTCTCCTCCCTCGCGAGGGACGGGCGACAACAGAGCTTTTGGCATGGAAAACACTCCGTTAAAAAAAAAAAAAAGAAAAAAAAAGACCCGAATAACTCATCACACCGGTTCTATTACTGTCCATTGCTATTTTAGCAACAATGATCCTTTGCACTCCTATAAATACTGACCGTCATAACCACACTGGTCCTGCCACGACTCTAAATCCCGTTGGAGTTTGAGCAGGCAGAATTTATTTAAGCACAAAACTGTGCGAGGAAGGTGTTCTGCTTCTGAGGTGCTTGGCTGCATCTCAGCCACATCGCAACCCCTGCAAGCATCTCCCTGCAGGCTACAGGCACCCTTGGGTTTTGTTATGGAGAGAAAAAGCCGCAGTTTCTACACAGAAAGTGTGTGAAAGCTGGGAAAAATGAGGAAGTACTGGCTGGACCAAAGAAGCGCCAAAAACCCACCAAGAGGTTTTTCCCTATATCCCTGTCATCTGTTAGTCCGGTAACGGACCTGGAGAGGAGAAGCCAGCTGTGTCAGGGTTTAGGCAAGGCCAGCCTGGCAGAGCATCCCCAAATCCAAGCACAACTCTTTCCGACCAGAAAGTTGCTGAAAATCAGAATATCTGGTGATATATGCACTGCCGAGCTGGAGAGGGACGCGGTGGATTTATAATGCAGCAGAGAGAAGCAGCACAGATGTGTTGAGAGCGAGAGATACTAATTGCTTACATATTTAAAACAGCATCTTTAGTCTGAATGGGAGGCACCATTAAGCAAAACAGAGCTATTAACTGGGGCCACTTGGAAAGCTGCCATTTTCCCTTCTGTGCACGGCTTTTTGCATCAATTCAGAAGTACAGTGTGGTACAGTGTCAGTGTTGTGTGACTCCTGCCGGGGTGCCTTGCACCAGGATAAACCTGTCCATATGTACAGGGATGCCTAACACCAGCATTGTGTATGGGAAGGCAGACTCAGCACAAGACCTTTATCTGGATTAAATGGTGGAAGGAGGGTGTTACGGCCCATGTGCTTTCCTGGGGATTCTGAAACTCTTGTAGAAAGACGAGACAAACAAATCACCGTTACATTTAGAGGTAAAAAATGCAACACAGGTGAGTCTGGTACAATTATACTGTAGTATATATGGCAAATCTACACTCCAGTATACAGCTTTCATAATAGAGCATATTCAGGACCCTGGGGAGAAAGTGATTTTAGGTAGTGTAAGTAGCCCCATAATTTTCCTTCTGTTTTATTCATCTTGACTCCTTTTGCCCACCCTGTTCTGGAGTTTTACAGCAGTGTGACTGGCCTGAGGAAGAGGAAACAGGCTTTGAGGTGACCTTGCTGGTGCAGGGACTGACATTGGGGTTTCCCGAGATGCAGCGGGGCAGAGCACCAGTCCCCTGTGATTCGGGAGCACCACACCGCAGCTGGCTTCTCCTCGTACGCATCCTCGAGAATACAGATGGAGATATCTGCTCCTGCATCTTTTTCAGCTCCATCCCAGGTGGTGTTTCAGCCTCTTTTGTCTGATCTTTGTGTTTCAGTTGCCAATCACAGTGGCGATGTGCAAGAACAGAAATCTCGATGGAGGCTGAGCTATAAATGGGGGGATTGTTCAGTGCACGGTGGGAGTTGGTTTGCCTGGACAAGGACTCTCAGGGGCAAGGGCATCCTATCTGCTGAGATGCTTCTTCTGCTGAGGAGTAGCTTTGCTTAAAAGACACTCTAGGATTTGGCTCTGCTCCTGTGTAAGTCAATGGAAATGCTTTTATTAACTGAAATTGAAAAAAAAAATCCTCCTTGCAGGGTGAGCTGAGAGT
This sequence comes from Dryoscopus gambensis, assembly GCA_013389985.1. NCBI lineage: Eukaryota > Metazoa > Chordata > Aves > Passeriformes > Malaconotidae > Dryoscopus > Dryoscopus gambensis. Next base: position 118,603 of record WEIT01032515.1, read on the forward strand.
TAAGCTTGACGCCCTTCACTGGAGAGCTCCATTGCTACGGGCTCACACAATGAGCTCTGGGAATCCTCTACTTGGTGTACTCTGTTGCTTTATTCCCCTGAAAGATGTAGTGAAAGAGAAAGGTCATTCTTCGGCTGATTTGGCTTCAGACATGGGGACCAGGACCTCGAAGTGCAGCTGGTTTGAGGTGAGGAGGCAGCAAGCTGGGTAGAAGATGCAGGAACAGTGCAGCTTGCTGAATTATTTTGTAATCAATTAATGAGGCTGTATAACACCACCAAGTGTGACTCTGCGACGAAAACCTCGAGATCTTGTTGCACTGCTGAGGGCTAAATTCTGCACAGTCAGGAGTCTTACTGCAGTGATAAAAGGAAATTAATATAATAATACTGACTACAGAGAGGACAGTTTACTCTGCATTCACTCCAAGTCCATCCTTTACAGCAACCTGGCCAGATTTGGGGGAGGAGTAGATAATCCACCCTGATAATGCACCAGTTTCATGCATTGCTCTTTATCCTGAACTGCAGACTGCTTTGGAGCAATTGCCACAGTTCTTCAAGTGTTAGTCATTCTGCACATTCAATTCGCCATGAATCTTTACATGATTCAGCTTAAACAGGTGCATAAATGTTGCAGGATTGGGTCCATAAGCATCCACAGCCTCAATTTTATGTCTCATTTGTAAGATGGGTTGCAGGAAGATGAGAGCAAACTGTTGCAAATAGACTGTTGTGGTAGAGTAATATATTCTAAAACAGAATAAAAGCTGATTATATCTTCTAGTTCCTAATAATTTGAGGAAGTAATTCTGTATCCAGAACATTTGCAGTAAACACAATAAGGTCTACTTAAAAAAAAAAAAATCTTAGCAAAACAGCTAAAGTAACTGCACCAGAACAATATTGCATTTTCTGCTTTGTAAGGAGAAGAGAAAAGAAATGGCATTTTTACATTTTCTTTTGACCTTTGAGAAATATCAGGAATATGTAATAGCCACACTCACCAGCAATAGCTCAGAGGATTCAGAGAATAAGAGTTAAACACCTGGGGACGTTTACAAACAACTGGCAGAGAGGTGATGAATTTAAGATGTGGGTATGAAAGGCACAGATACACAGAGAGTGCAAAAATAATACATATTTAAAATGCTTTTAATCTATGTGAGAAGCATCATTGAGGTGGGCAGTGACTCCTGAGCAAGCAAAGGAGGGGCAGGGAAGATGACCCATGAGGTCCCTGCTACGCTGTGGCAAATGCTAAGACCTGGCGCAGCGAGAGGTCTCAGGGGACCTTTCTCCATCAAATTCGTAATGCTGTAAAGCACACATAACCTTTATCGTATCTGTCAGCCAAAACGAGCCGAGTTTACAGCCCATTTTATACAGCTGAGCACTGCTCTGATGTGACTCATGGGCACAGGAGCCTGTGCTGCCCAGGGCTGGCACCGTCCATCGCGTCACTGCTGACACCGAACTGCCTCTCGCTGCTTTCGCCAGCAGAACCCTCCCATGAAAGACAGGCGACTCCCAAGGGCCATGAGGTGTCTTTTCCTCCCCAGTAAGTTCACTGGTGGGAAGAAAGGATGCTGATTCAGTGGGTTTGATGCCCTTCATCTTCTGAATGCTCTTGTTCTCCACGCTGAGCAAGGGATTGGAGAGTATCACCCCAGCTCATGGGTGGAGGATGCTGGTAACAACTCAGCAGCTTCCAGAGCCATCCGTCCCCTTGCCTGGCTTCATCTACCCTTGGGTAAAGGTTTTCCAGCTGGATCCTGAAGTGGCTGTGTCCGTTACTGAAGTGCATTCACCTGGCTCCTGGAGGAGCTCCCAGACCCTGGACAAGCTGTTTGTGCCAGGCTGGGGAATATGAATAGGGCTCTTTCTTTTATCAGCAGAGAGCACTGAGATGCAGCCCCAGCAGAGGAATTTAGACCTGTCCTAAAGTCAGTGAATCTTAATTTTGCCACATTACAGGGGTCCATAAATTTCTGTGGTCCGTCCCCTATTGAAATGGGTAAAGATGCATCCCCCACTCCTCATCTTCTAGGCAGGATGGGAGAGCCTTTACATGCTTGGATAAAGAGCCAAAACCCTCCTGATTTTCTCTTTTCAAGGATTTTTGCCATTGGAAGGAGAATGCCAAGTCTGTCATTTTCTTTGTACCCAGAATGGTGTAGCGGCAATAAGAAAGCTTTGTTGGTTCACAAGAAAGGGAGAAGAAAATTAAACTGTATTAATTTCAAGCTCTATTAGGATTTTAAGAAAGTAAAATCAATAGAAAAGGATGGACTCAGTAGGGAACGTGACCTTATTTTCCCAGTGTCTGAAGGGGAAGTGCACACAATAGAGAGATAAAAATACATCTATAAAACCAGATCAGTTTCTTTGATGTTGTGGAAAAGAACCAAAAATGCTTATGTGAACTTGCATCACTTGACTGGCATTTAGGAGAAGTGTCTTAAAGATAAAAAGAGCAAAACAAAAAAAACCCAACCCCAAATCCATCGAAAAATCCCCAAACCCCACCCCATCCATTAGTCCGTTCTATTCCTTTCTCTCCTGCACTAAATTGTAAAAATGATGTGACCCATGCAATATTTCATCAAATATGGCTCGCCGTTGTCAGAGCAAAATGTTTGATATAAAACAAGAATGATCTTTCTTTTCTTTTTGGTCAGATAAGCTGGTTTGGATTAATAAAAATGCCACATTCACAATGATATCGATAATTTGCATGTGAAAAGCCTTCCACTTGGTAATGAAAACAATTTTTCAGTTTTGCCACCACTAGTCAGGAGAGATAAGGTCTTCCGTCCTCCCCCTTGCAATTAACCACAGCCACACAAAAAAGGGAAAAGGGAGAAAAAAGGGAAAAGGCAGAATATGTGTGACAATTGCAAATTGCCTGTTACCTGAACCTGATGCCAAGGAATTGATATTTCCACCTGCAGCTGCACAGCTGGCTCACTCCTACAGCCCGGTCCTGTGTGCCTGCCAAGCCAGGCATCTCCAGGTTGGGAAGGCAGAGCTGGGTATGTGTTTGTATTAAATTTGTTCACCATGCTAATGGCATTTAGGGGAGAAAAAGCCCGCCATGAACCAAGTTTGCACCCCTCTGTGGTTAGCAAGCCACTGGGTGGCAGTGCTGTGTGTGGGTGTTTATACACACACATAGTGGGGGCCCCCTCTTTTTGGGGGGTGTTGTGTACCTGGGTATGTTTTGCTCATTCTGTGAAGCCACTGTGATGCCCAGGGCAGAAGGCAGGAGAAGAAAGATGTTTTAGCTTTGAAGAACGTGGGCAGTTGCTGCATCTCCATGGGCCTGTGCGAAGCTCCGCAGCCACGGAGGTGTGAGTGCACAAATGTCACTGCCAGCGCTGGCATTCCGGACTATCCAAGGTGTCCCAGCCTTTCCTTCAAACCTGCACTTGCAGTGTTTGTCTTGCACAGTGACCAGAGGAACAAAGAAGCCTTTTGCTGATAGTTCTGGAACAGAAGCAACACAAGACTCCTCTCTGTTCCCTGCTTCTGCCCTAACCCACATGCTTCACCCTTTTTTTCCCACCTCACAGACCAATAATTAACCCAGCAAGGCCGTGTTTTCAGTGACTCAGAAGATGCCCACATTCTCGGTGTGTGTAAAGGATGCACATTTCTTGCACACAACCAGCAATGATTTGAATTTAACAACACATCCCCCTGAGATAATGCCAAACTGATACATAATTCTCACTTAATTGTATATTTGAAGTGGCTGATAAACAGATAGAGGGTTCAGATGCCAAACTGAGACCTCAGCGAGTTTCAAATTTTGTCTTTTATCTCTCGCTAAAGCTGCTAAGACGTGGCATTTCTTTCAGGTTTGTTTCTGCAGCACCCCCAGCACGGTGTTCCTGCATTTCGTGGCCCTCGAAGCACAGGTCATATCTGACTCCAGTTTTGACCTGTTTCAGGCTGGCACGTTTGATTAGTCTTGTCCTATACTTGACAGAAAGCCAATTACTCTCTACAGCCTCAACATGGCTGTAGAGGAGGTAAATCTACCTAGTTTGGATAAACAATCTTACATGTAGGATAACAGACAAGCAAGGTGTGGGAGGGGGCTTCTTGCAAGAATAATTTGAGATTTCAGATTGTTGCCACCTGTGAGAAGTCAGAGTGAAAAAGAGGGCTGGAAGTGACAACACAGCAGTAGATAAAGAAGGGGAAATCTTTATAACCCTCCTTTGGGCCATCCAAGACAGCACTGTTAACCACTCAAAAATCTATCACCTTAGTGATGAGCACACCTGAGAAAACCTGCAAGAAGGCTCTCTTGCTTTTTCCTCGCTCTCTTAGGGTGCTTTGGAAAATTTTGATTGAAATATTTGCAAAATGTGCAGGTTACAACAGCAATTAAAACAACCAAAAAAAGAAAAGGAAAAAAAAATTCACACGCACACATGGTCCTTTGCAAATGAGAACTTTTCTGCCAGGAAAACACGAGATCTGACAATATGTTCCATTTAGCAAAGATGACAAAACCTAAAAGGGTAACATTAAGAATGTAACTTTTTCTTCTCTCCACCTCTTGCTAACAGCTAAAAAGCTGCTGTGCAAAAGGCCTTTAATGTGAAGCCTCATTTGAGCTCTAGAAAGGCACTTGATTTCTGTAACTACAGTGACTGTCGTTCTGCCCCCCATCAATAATAAATGCTTTTTTTTCCTTCTCTTTTCTGCTAATATTTCTCATCCCTCATGTCCTTTGTGGTGGGCAGAGCCGCCGAGGGAATTGCTTAGGCTTTGAAATAAAGGGAATTTTGAAAGAGTAAAGTAGGGCAACAGGATTTCTCCTGAAGAGCTCTAGCCAGCAGGAGGAAGGAGAGCATGGCCCCCAGGTTAGGTCCTCCTGTGAAGCAAGAACAGAACTTCTTGGCTAGGACTCACCTCTTGGTGGCCAGCACCAAGGAAAAATCACCTATATCGATCCAAAAAACTCTTAAGGAACTGCAAAAACCCCAGTCACGTTAGGAGCAGCCAGGACAGGATATTTTCAAGATCTTACTTCCCTTCTGGGTTCCAAAATTGAATTTTTGAATACCTGATCCTGGTCATGCAGCACGACACGCACGAAAACCCACCTCTGTGGGAATCTGGTTTGTCAGCTCAGCGAGCACATTCCCTGGGATGGAAAACTTTAGTTCAGCTTGTGCCAAAATGTGATTTTTGCTCTGACCTGGGACCATTCGTGTCCTCTGTGGTGAGGAATATGAATGGTCTGCTGCCGGATCACACCGAGCACAGAACACCCGCAGCAGAGGGGCTGCGTGTAACACTCCTTGGAGGTTGAAGTGCTCTGCACAAACGTAGAAGGAGGAAAGAGAGAGAAAAAGAGTCAGGACGGGGGAGAGAGACCATGGGTGTGTAACAGCCTCCCTGACCTAGTGATTTATTTATGGCAGTCCTAGAGGGGAAGAAGCCATGCAAAGATCATGAGCCTGCATGCTGCAGTAAGTGGTGCATATGTGCTGGCATATATTTAGCAAGCAAGAGTACAAGGCACAAAATCTACAGAGGATGGGGAAATGCTTCCGCTCCTTGCAAGGTTTTTGAATTATTCGAGTCAAGCAAGGGGAGAGGTTTATTTGGAGCAACACAAAAGATTTCCCTTGCTTCTTCCTATAAATAAATTATGGGGAGATTCTTGGTTTTGATTCCTTGAAAGCCAGGGTGTTTCCTCTCCCAGCACACACCTCACCATGCCTCACACTTGCGCTGGCCAGCAACTTCAAGGGCCTCTGCAGGGAATTTTGGGTGCTGATAGCCCTCTCAGGTCTGTAAAAGAAAAGGCTCTGTCTGGGATGAGGTGCCCGAGAGAGGTATTTCACCGTGAGCTGCTGTCTCCAGGGTAGGTGAACAACAAAAGGAGCGTTGCAGGCAATAGGCCTCCAATACAGCACAAAAACCCCAGAATCTGTGTCAGCTGAGACCAGTTGCAGTGTTCATCGGCCTGGCAAATACCTGCTCTGGCAGATGGGAAGGTTTATAAAGTACAGGATCACACGAGGGGACTGCACAAAGGTTTCGTCTGCACTCACTGATGCTGCCTGGTGCTGAGGCCCTGCAAGCCTGGGGAAGAGCCCATCACTGTGGCCACCATGAAGAGATGTTACCAAAGTGGCTCTCCTTCACTTCCCACTGGAGTGAACCTGATTCCACCGGGATGGTGCAGGCACCAGTAGAACCTGGAGCAGCACAGCAGGGGCTGCTCTGTGCGTGGGGAGAGCAGGGGGAACTCGGGGTGTTTGGTAGCACTCATCAGACCTTGCGCATCACCAAATATTGAGCCCTAAATGAGAACACAGTGTCACTTTAGAGCTCTTGGCTCTGTTGTCTAAATTAAACCTCATCAGAAATAGGATCCTAAACAAAAGCCTGTGACAGCCCCTTTGGTTTCTGAATTTAGCTCCTGTTTCAGCTTCGGGGATTTCAGAACCCTGATGGCGTGAGCTCCTGGAGATCTGTGGGGACACAGGGCACCAAGTGTCCCAGCTCCTCTCCAACTGTGTAAAGATGAGGGTCTGATGACTTGAGGAAGGCTCAGAAGCATCACTGGGCTTATCCTGTGCATGACCAGGACTGTGATGATTCCTGCGGGTTCCTCCCAACTCAGCATATTCTATGATTCCATCAGCATTGACTTGATTTGAGGAGCTGGATTTGATTACTCCAGGAGTGGACTTAATGCTTGGACTTTCATCTCAATCAAACTTTTCTATCATTCATAGATTCTAGTGGAAAAAAATAATCTCCGTTTATACATGGGAATATAACAATCAATCAAACTTTATAGCTCCTGTTTCCATTCTAGCAGCTTATAACCACATAATAAAAGCATATAATGAAAACATCATAAAAACACATAGTAAAAACACATTCACCATGCACTATTGCCATATTAACACATCCTGGATAGAAATGCCAGAGAGTTCTTGAGGCTTCTGGTATGTACTAATAGCCTCCATAACACTACATCACACTCACCCTTTCCCACTTGAGGAGTGCTCTCTATTTAAACAGCAGTGGTTATGGAAGATGCACATAAATGTTTGGATTCAGCAAATTAGGAAGGTGAAAGATCTCCAGAAGAATTTTGCCTTCCTGGCTTTACAGAGTTAGTTAGAAGATTCTATGAGAAAAGCCTCTTCAGCAGCTTTTGTTGTATTATAGCCCTTATTGGAAAAGCTGCGTGAGGTGGGTGTTGCATTAACACTCTTCTTCCCTGTGGTTTAAATTAAAGTTCATCGTCACAGGCAGTCCGCTGCTTCACTTGAAGGATGCAAACAGCTTGTTCTGCCTCCCTGCTCTTGCTTCATTTCCCTGACACTTTTCCATAAATCCTTGCTCTACCAGAGCATGGTTTGCTCACCGTGGAGGAACCAACACCCGGATCCTGCAACAGGGGGATGATTCTGCACCCTGTTAAAAGGTATTGGTCCCTGCTAACTCTGCTTTGCACCCAGACTGTTGTGATTCATCTCAGCTGACTCTCAGTGTGTGGCATTGAGGTATTAGTGGCAGGGCAGTAGCACTCTTGGAGTTCTTTTCCCACCCCATATAGCAGAGACTCCTTTGTCTGGGGAAAGTTGCTGAGGTCAAAGCTTTTTCTGGCTGGCCAGTGGACTTGCCCACTTGTCCCTTCACATATTTTCCAAGTTTCTCACAAAGTTATTTCAGCGAGTGAATAAACCAGAAATTAATTATCAGTCCTATCACAGTGACTTTCTCCTTCACTCCAATAGTGCCAGAACAGTCACCTCTCACTTTAATAAGAGCCTCTTGAAATCTTCTCACTTTCAAAGATTTTCATTTCGGTTTGAAGCCAGCATTACAGTGACACTGTGGACCTAATGGCTCAGCTGCAGGTTGATTTTTGTATTTTTTTTTAAAGCCACAGATGTGACTGTAATATCTAAGATGACTGAACCTGTTTATCTTAGATATTAAAGGCAATATAGTTCCCAGTTTTGTCCAGCTGCTTATTTTGTGGCTTTGGGAAGCACTTTGTACTCACATGGCTTTGTTTTTTTCCTCCATTACTTCCTTCTCCTTTGTTTGCTTGACACTTTCATGCAGAGAAAGGGCAGAAACCTAAACTGGGCAAATGTGATTTGATCACAGAGCTGGTGGGGGGCAGGCACAGTCAATGGCACTGCCATGAGCTCTCTTGTGTGCCATCAGCTGGAGCTTGTTTGGGGAGAGCCCCCTGACATGATGCCATGCAAAGATGCCAATCCAAAGCCTGTGATCCAGGGATAGCTTTGCATGGACTCTGGATCTGGTGTAGTGTGTCAGTATTACCCCCCACAGTTTGCAGATGTGTCAAAGCTAGAGGTGGGTTTACCATAAACTGCAGATTGATTCAGCCGCAGAGCAGAAATTCCTGACCCGAGCCCTTCAGTTCCTCTCACAAAACACAAAACCACCATCAGAGGCATTTTTTTTTTCCAAGTCCTCAGCCTCTTCAGAGACACACACTAAATTAACCTGAACTCCCTTGGCTTCCCTTAATCTTACAAAAACGCGAGATGCAAAGTAACTGCATTACAGATGAAGGCAGCAAAGCTGCCCCCCTTACCCCAGCTCAGAAGTTGGTCCCTGGGATTTTAACTGTTCCTTTATCTACTGAAAAGGAATGTTGAAAAGTTTAATTGGCATGTAATGAGATAACTATAACAAGTTAATTAGTTCTCAATTAAATTGCGTTTACCATACGTTCTGAATATGTTGTTAGCAATTAACGACACCTAATGAACTTGCAATAGCGACTGAGTTTACAGTGATAAGGGAAATAATAATAATAATGCTCACACGTGGTTTCATAGAGCATTAGAAGCAACAAATGATTTAATAAGTATGTGGTTAAATATCATATCTGGTGCAGCCACGGGAAGGGAAACATCCAGGAAATTCATTCTGGCACATCTAGCAGGGTCTAGGAGGAAACAATTGGCTTTCAGGATAGGTCATCTTGGGGAAAAAATTCCCTGAGAGCTGTAGGAGAATGTGCAGAGGAAAAGGGAAAGCAGAGCAGCAGGATAAAGTGATTCAGTTTAGACATAAGAAAGCATGACAAGAAATTCAGGTTGGACAGGGCTTTGAGCAACCTGGTCTAGTGAAACGTGTCCCTGACCATGGCAGGGGGGCTGGAATGAAATGATCCTTAAGGTCCTTCCCAACCCAAACCATTCTGTGATTCTGTGATGATTTTATGACAAAGAAAGGTCATAGGAAACCACTGGGATAAGGTGGAAACCCCTGCAGATGAGAGAAAAGGGTTAAATTCTTTTCCAAGATCTCTTAAGCAGGTGAGTATACTGAGAGCAATTTGTCTCTGTGCTGCCAGTTAACCTCCCCTTAATGCTTTGTGCCATTAGAGTGTCACACTGAACAGGCATTAGAAGGAAAAAACCCTACAAAGTAATTTACATTTTAATGAATTTTTAATTGAACCAAAATCTGTTGTTTCTGTTTAAAGATGCAGTGTTGACTTTGTGGTCTGTGCTGCTGAGAGCCAAGTGGGATCTTAATGTGATAAAAACAATGATAACGCTAAGCTTAATTAGGTTTGAAAGCATCCCTGGTAAAGTGGTGGGGAATAAAAACGTTACCTTCCCACATGGAAGCCAAGCAGGAGGCTAGGGAGAGCCTGGGCCACTTGGCCAGCCTGGCTGCCATGAAGCAAGATCCAGAGCTGCTACTTCTTGCTTGTGTAGAGCTCAGCCTATGGCCCGAGTGGGTTCAGAGAGACAAACCTGACACAATAACTTCAGTTCCATCTTTTCCTGCCATTAGATCCAGCTTTAATGACTGGCAGGACCTACTGGGGTTTCTCTAATCACTTTCCCCTTTGTAACAGGGTATATCAAAATGCCAAAGCCTGGCAATCACACTTTCCATGGCCAGGGCTTGGAGGCAGGGGCTCTCATGCCCTTCTCCACCCTGGAGCATGTCTCCAGCGAAATAGACGTATCCTCCCCTATGCATCCAACCTGCCTAGAGCTTGGAGACAAGAAAACTCACTGCACTTGGATTTAACCAGAAATGCTCCCTAGTATTGAGACGCACACATTTGCCCTCTCTCTGGGGTACCTGTAATCCTGATCCAGACATTATGAGGCACTTTGTTGTGTTTTTAGTGTCTTGTACGGAGCGATTTGCCAAGTTGACCGTGGCACACACATACCCAAGGAGCTCAATGAAATGGCAGCGACGCAGCTTTTTAACACTAGTTGCTCATCCTCTACTTTCATATTTCCTCTGGCTGCCTCTGCTCCTGGGAGGATTGCTCTGTTCATAACATGCTCAGAGTTTCGCATAATTAAACCTTGGTTTTTATTAGTTATCATTTATCAGGTTATTGTTGATTTGGTTGTAGCACGAGCACAAGCTGAATACACCCCTCACCTCCACAGAGAGCCCGAGCATCTGACACTCTAACGAGCCCAAATAAAATCACAGCAATTGAAAACAAGCTATGGCAGCAGGTTTCAAAACCTGTTAAAATCACTTTGTGAGCTTTGTCTTCAATATCCTGCTGCTCCTTACCAGGTCCTGCATTTTGCAGCAATTTGCTCCACTCTTGCTCTGTTATGACACTGAACTCGTACTGTGCAGGAGTCCCTAGCATCAATGCTCAACTTTGAACTTTCTATTATATACCATGTTATTTCTGGCTCTTAAAAGTAAGGGTTCCCTTGACCAATTTATTTCATACCTCCTCCTGCTACCATGGGCGGTAATTTGGTTCCCTGTTAGCATGGGCTGGAAGTATATGCCTTTCTAAAGAGAGCAAGTTTGTAATTAAAAACAACTTTGCATGCATAGTGGATGCAGAACAGTTAAGACAGGGACCTTGCACCTCATCACATGCCTGAAACTCTCCTTATTTCTAGCTGGAAGCAAGGAACTTTTCACTGCTACATCAATTTTTCAACTGCTGCTGTTTTCGCCTTCAGAGGCATTAAAATCCAAACTCACTTTCCCTACTTTGCCACGGTATCTGAGCTGCTTCTCTCTGGAGCTACTGAACAGAGAGAGCCACAGCCCTCCTGACATTGCCTTGTCCTGGGAACTTATTCCTGCCTGCCCTTCCGTGCTTGGGAGCAGCAGGAGCTGTCAGTGCAGGCTGCTGTTGCTGGGTGTGATCAGCCGACTGGTCCAAGAATAGCCCTTGGTCCTGACAGGGCATAATCCCAGAATAGCTGGGATGTTAGGAAGTTAGGAGATGGGGAAAGAAGTCACTGAGAATTTTGACTTTCAAGCAGGGACAGCAGGACTCCCAAAGCCACACGTACTGAGAGAGGCAATGAACTGAGCACAGGACTCAGCAGCTCTTGCACATCACGGTGGGGATTCACCTGCCTGAGGGAGGTTATCAGGACCCCTCTGGGCAGGGGGGTGCTGATGCATGTTACCTCCCCAAGAGCAGATCTGGAAGGGGTCAGAGTGTTTCCAGTGCATTGTGGTCTCTCTAAACTCTTTTTTCATCTTGGCCACTGAGCAAGAGCAGCTCTAGAGCCGGAAGGCTGGGTGCAAACCCAGTTAGCAGGGCTGGGAAGCTCTCAGGGGACAGAAAAGATGGAGGAGAGGCCTTTTTACTCATCTTTCTGCTGTACTTGTACAGGACCTGTTACTCTCTAGCCCATAGGAACAAACTATCTTGAAATCCAGGAAACAGCTGCTAAATGACAGAGATGTCTTTGCATTTATACGATGATCATTAGTGAAGTGTGAGAACTCCGCTCCTGCAGATAAGCTCGAAGTGCGGGAGGGTGCCACTTCATCTTGATTCTTCCTTCAGAAAGGGTCTTTCAACAAATTGTCTCTTCTCTTCTCTTCTCTTCTCTTCTCTTCTCTTCTCTTCTCTTCTCTTCTCTTCTCTTCTCTTCTCTTCTCTTCTCTTCTCTTCTCTTCTCTTCTCTTTCTCTTTCTCTTTCTCTTTCTCTTCTCTTCCCACTCTCTTGCTGTTGCTGTGGGTAGTTAAATGTCAAGTCAATTGAAAAGTTTTCCATTTTGCCCTGACAGTTGCAGGCACTTGAGGCCATCTGGATATCCTGTGGCCCCAGGTGATGGACCAGGCCAAGAGAGCACTGCCTCCCTGTCAGATGAGCCTCAGTGCCTGGCAGGTCCTTTTGAGTGCCACAGCAGAGTCTCTGCTTTTGTGATGAGATGAAAAATTAATGAAAAATAAAGCTGGCTAATTGCCTTTTTGCATATTTACGTGACAATAAGCCAGGTCTACAGAAAAGGATTTTCTAAAGTGGAGCATCTCTTTGAGATTGTTTTTTACCATGGCTTTATGTAAAATCTCTCTGCTTCTCCCCCACAGCTGAATCAGATCATTGATCTTACACTGAGAGCTTTGCCTCTCCTTTTTCACCTGCTCCTGCCTCTGTTCCACCTAGCCTGATAATGATTCTGAGATACAAAAGCTCACTGCCTTCCTCATAATGAGTCCACTTCTGTCACAAAGCCTAATTTTGGGTACCTGGATGGAAAATGTTGTCCAGATCCCATTTATGAAAATGCCTTTAATTCTGAAAGAAGGATGATTTTGCAGTGCTATTTACGAAAAATGAGGACAACAAAGGGAATTTAGTGCAGAAGGGCCTAGAAAAGATATATTCCACATGCTGCAGGCCACAAAACACTCTCCATCTTCTTTATCTAACGTAATGTCTTCAGGAAAGAATAGGCTCACAATGCATTGTGCTGCAGGAGGTCTCCCACCCTCCCAAGTCAGCATGCTTGGGAGAGAAAAGTACCTGAAAGATGGATTTATGTGAATGCTGCTGTGGTGGTTTAGGGTGTTGCCTCCTCAGAAGGGCGCAAGGACTTGGAACTCAGCTGCACCCAGGCAGGCTCTGGCATCCTTCTTCAAAGCCACCATTGCCGTGTGTGAGAGACAGACCTGTTGCAGAAGAGGCTGAGGTGCTGAGCTTTGGCAGAGAGGCAGCAAAACAGCCAAAGGCTGCAATGTGTTAAGCTGCTGCAGCAGGAATTCACCTGGCAATGCTCTGTAACCAGGAGATCCAAGTGAGTAGGTGGCTGTACACCCATGCCCAGCAAGACTGAGGTCAATTGTGATGATTTTGTTCCCCAGCTCTGTAATGTGGTTAGGCGTAGAAAGCTGTCTAAGTGGATTGATATAATTGACACAAGCAGACATCAAAAATTCCTAGGAGGCTTACGAGTATGATCGTCTTTGAATCCAAATAGTTCCTAGCACAACTGCCCTGACTTTGGTTAGGCCTAATGCAAATTAATAAGCAAAAGAATCATATAACGGATGGAAGAACTTCAAAAAAACACCAAGAAAGTAGAAGTGATTTTTCAATAACACACTTTCCAGGTTTCATCCAGGCTTCGGCTGCTTTTTGAATAATGAAAGAGATGAACAAGTGAAATACATATGCTTAAACCACAATCCTAATTGAAATACATTATGGTCAAACAGGGCATGTTCTACGGAGGCGGAGATCAGTGTGATAAAACCAGGAACAAGATGGAATAGCGCTTCAGAAGTGTTTAAAAGCTCTTCCCATTCGCGGGAGTGGCTCACATTTGCAAAACATTTATTCAAGTCTCGGTTGAAAATAAATCCTTGAACGTAGCTATGGTACTGAGAGGTGGCAGAGTGGCAGTGGCCTCTTTAATCATTGTCCCATTCAAGCCCTAATCAGGGCAGCATATGCAGGAATGAGTGGAAGGAGCTGAGAATTCACCTCCTCAGCAGGGTGAGATTGTCTGTGTCTCTTCTTTCTAATTAGAAGCTCTATTCAAATGTTAATCAGCAACACCATGATTAAGGAGGATTAAAGAGAACACTTGGCCATCACTTCACTGATGTAACTAAAGAGGTTTTTTTTTTTCTTTCTTGTGACAAATAAGGATGTTCTGCTCCTGGTGGAAGTCAGTGTTGTTTGACTTCACCTTAGCATCGAGGATGCGACCCCTACTCCAGGATGCTGCCATGATGGAGGGCATTTGTTTTACTTCCAAGACCTTCTGCCAACCATCTGAGCCACAATGGTGCTTGGGAAACACTGCTGGTGTGTGAGGAGTGATGAGGGACTCGCCCACCACAGCTGAGTGGAATTTTGGAAGTACTCAAAACAAAGATGGCCCGAGAGAAGGTCACAGGAATAATTAGTCTTGAGCTCTCTCCTCAGTTATTCCAGTGCTATAATACTCTTCTTTTCCTGTCTTCTCTGCCAATATAGGCTCCTAAATGGTTCTGTTTGGATTTTTCTTTAGAGAAAGGAAGAAAAAAATCACTGTCAGGGTAAGATGAAATCAAATGAATCAGAGACAAATGGGAGGAGCCAGTGAAGGAATAGTCTGACAACTGATGGAAATGGACATAACCCTGCTACTGGAAGGGACAAAACCACTGGAGGTTACACCAGGATGACTCCAGACCAGACAGAATAAAGTTGGACCTCAGGACCAATGGGCACTTTTCCACCCACAGTTTCTCTGCTCTATTCAAAGGAAAAAGGTGCTACATGTTTAGAGACCGTGCCCTTCTCCAACATCCTCTCCCGAGATGCCTGCCTCACATGCCATGCCTTGCCCAGTGATACCACATCATTCCCAATGCCTTCCCATGCCCATAATTAGGAGAAACAAAAAGCTCTCTTGTGTTTGGTTCTTCTGAGAAATAAGCTCAGCTGGCATAAAATGAAACCATTTGTCTAATGGTCTTGTATTCGGAAAAAATCTCTTCAAAGAGACTGTACTGGAACTGGCTATTCCTCCAAATACATGAAATGATTTAATTAAAGGTGACAATTTAAGCAGAAATTTTAGTGCATAGTGACCTCACTGTAAGTCTGTATTTTGCCTTACAAAAAGTTAGCGCCAGATGAGGCTGCCCTCCCAAAACAAAAGTCATAACGTAACCAAGGTCCCAACACAAAAACCTTTCTCTGAACTCTGAGGCCAGGGAAAACTCCCTGTATTTGCATATTTCAATGGAAAAAAAAAACCAACAAGAAAGAAAAATTGAAAGCAATCAGCTCATTTCTGATAGAGAATTTGGATGCTGCCTCCTGCATCCATGCATAATCCTCAGCACAGCATTCATTAAGCCCTGATGATTCATGACTGACTTCTCCAGCTGAGACACAGGATGGATTCAGCCCTGAATTGTCCTCACTGTCTGGAGGCATTTAACTCTAGGGGTGACAATGCAGATTGCTGTGAGTATTTTGAGACTGGCTCTGCTCTGCAAATTTAAGTGTTGACTTCAGCTGTGTTTCTGACAATACCAAAGCAGGCAAGCAGGAATTCAATCCTGCACTATATATTGTATATGATATATGATAGTTTGGGGCAAAAAAACCTACCAGGGTCTTTAATTCTTCTTGGTATTGTAGAGGAAAGAAAAGTTGTGGCAACAATAGGCTGTATGCTTGCAGTGTCCTTCCAGGCTGGATTCATTTTTAAAAGTCAGCTAGAGGTTAGCTCACAGTCAGTTAGGGACTTTTGAAAATTAGGGGTTTTCAAAGCATCCAATTCCCATGCTGAGATGCTGTTTGCAGTCAACATCCGGCCCAAATCTTCGGCTATCAGCTGGGCTTTCAGCATACCTTTAGTCACACTAATAGACATTCACACCCCAGACACCAGCACTGAAAGGATGACTCCTGGAACTGGAATCCTGGCCTATCTAATGGAGATAGGCTGAAATCTTGGGAAGCACATCCGTGCCAGATTGGGTGTATCCAGCACGGGCAGCAACAATAGTGGAGGTCCCATGGAATAGAGAGCTGGGTAAGCTACACAAACTCACAGGCTACTGACCCATGGCAACATCCACATCCCTCCCCTGTCACAGCTTGCTGCTACCTGCACTGGGTAGATTAAGCACAGCTAAATCAACCTGCCCACATGACAGCACAGCTACACAGAAAAATCTGGGGAGAACTGGAGTTGTAGCAAAGTGTGCCAGAGGGAAGGTGAGTAGGAAAGAATTATTCGCTGTTCTTGCAGCAGAAGAACAAGGGATCATTACGTGAAACTCTGAAATTGCAGAGTCAAGCAAATGAGCATTTTGCACACAGTTAAACTGGAATATACTGCTACAGGATTGCATGGGGGCCGAAAATATTCATGGCCAGGAAAACCTGTCAAGAATCATTAAAAAGAAAGGCTCACACGTCGCCTGAAGAAGTGCATACAGTACTACAGCCTGAAGGTGAAAGGACACAGAGAGATGTTTCCTCTCTTCTGATACAAAGCGCTTCTGCTGCTGTTCACTGTTAGACAGAAACCACAGCAAAACTGATGTTTGGTTCAGATGAGTACAGCCATTTTTATATCCTTATGAAAAAAATGTTCTGTTCATGGATTGGTCCTTCCCAGGGAAGGTCAGGATCTCCAGATATCTTTTTGACAAATTTTGGAAACTAATCAGATAATCAAATATGCCTTTGACTGATGCTGGACAAGGAGCGTCTTCTTGGCTGCTGGCAATTAATCCCAAGAGTTTCTCCATAGCCTAATGGATTACCAGGACTCCTAAAGGTCATCTCCTACCAGCAGAGCTTTCCCAGGATAGATGAGCCCCACATCAGCAATGCCATCCACGTCCTGTCACAGCCAGGGTAGCAGTGCCTGCTTCTCCTCACACTCAGGGTCCCGGTTCCTGTCCCTCAGCTCAAGCCAGCAGACTGAGAGGAGCCTGTCTCAGCCTCGCAGCTGCCCAGGTCCCTGACATTTTACTGCTGTCACCGTGGCCATGTCTAGGCAGCACAATTCAGCACTCTGCAGAGCTGTCTGAGCCAGCTCAGGCCAGGCAGCATCTGCGCTGTTGGCGTCTGAGCCGCAGGCACGTGGAGCTCCCTGGCACTTCCCACCAATATTTCTACCCACAGGGTGGAAATGCTTTGGTGTCTCTTGCACCTTTGCTAATTTTAATCTCACAGCGATGAGGCCTAGCATCCCCTTTGCTCATCTCTGAGACTGCAAAGAACGACAGTGCTGGTCTGTGCCATCTCTGCACATCTCGCTGCTCTCCCTGCCAGCCTCAGGGAGGTGAGGAACGAGCCTGGCAGGATTGACAGCGCGCCAGGAGTGCAGACTTACAGCTCCAGCTGTGGCACAGCACCAGCCAAGTCAGGGGCGAAGCTCTGCAGGAGCCCTGCCAGCCTGTCTGGTGCCATGCTGGTCCCAGGTAGTCCAGCAGGCACTCTCTGGCCACATCAAAAGCCCACACTTGAGATGCTGTGTCTGCAGCTTAGGTGAGTCACAGCTTGAAACAACCTCAGGTCTCTCCTTGTGCTCACTGTGGGCAAGAGTGAAATACTCTCACTAACGAGCTGGCTCTTCTTACCGAGATTGAGATCACCTGGTGCCATTTAGCTTGGGACACCCAGCAGCTAACATTAGCACTTTCCTTAGGAGACTGGGAAAAGTTGAATTTCCTGTCTCCGTATCTTTTACTTAAAACATGGCTTTGCATCAGAGCCTTTCCAGTGCTGGACACTTTCATCTGGCAATAAAATTCTCTTAAAGCATTAAAAATAAACACATCACAGAGTTACAAAACACCGAGGTTTTGATCTGAAATCATTACATTCCCACATGCTTAGTAACGTATTCATATTTTTCTTGCTTGCTTCTTTCAGCTAATAGTATCTCCAGAGGGGTTCTTCCAACATCACCTATTTCTTGGCTTGCAAAGAAATAAAAATCCTGATTGATGATTGTAGGCAGACGTGATGAAAGCATTCCAGTCAGAGGCACAACACTGGTGCCTGAGTAATGGGTTTCCCATGCCCACAGGAGGCACAGCACGTACCAAGTGATGAGGTTGCTCTTCTAGCAGGCAAAATTCTGCACCATCAGATCTACATAAACAGACACAAGTCCATGTTGCTGGGCCAAAGCAAGTGAGTAGATAAACTCAAAATACCTCCCTGCACTTGTCTTTCCTCTTGTTAACATCCAGGCGTGAGCAGTAGCCTGTTGCAGTAGGTAATTTGTTTTAAGATTGTATTTGGCTTGACAGGGAGTCTGGACAGAAGAGAACTCAGTTAATCTGTCAAATTCCCATTGCTCTTCCATACATCGAGCAAATCTTGGATGAGCTGGTGCCTTGAAGGTGAAGCAGGGAGGCTGAGGCTTTACTGCAGAGCAGCCCAGAGGAAAGGTCCTGGCAAACCATGCCAGGATTCCTCTGGAAGCAAGGGAAAAAGGAGCTCATTTTCCTCTGGAGCAGAGCTGAGACCTTTCAGGGTGCCATGACCACAAAACCTTTCTCCAAATCATGAGTTAAAGGACTGGTGAAGTTAAAGCTCCTCAGGCTGGTGTGAACGGATAGGCTTCTTTTTAGTGCAAGACTTTGCTTTACAAACATTACAAAGGATATTTCTGTATAAGGCACCGGGTCCTACCTCAGCCCAGTGGGACCCAAGCTGGGCCCCTTTGCTGCTTGCAAAAATCAGCAGTAAGAGAAAACAGCTGCATCTTACTGTAGTGCCCTCCCTGATGCTGCAATTCTCACTCCCAGGCTCATCTTTGCCACCCTCGCAGCGTGCCATCTTTTGGCACCTGTAGGTAACCTCTGCCATGAAGTGCTCACCACATGGCTGCTTTCTTTTAGAAACATCCATTGCCACATTCCCAGACAGCTCTGACCAGCCAACACAAACCCTTTTGGGGGTCACCAGGGAATCTGGGCCCCCATCCTGCACAGTTAAGAAACAGGCAGCCCACCAGGTAGAGCGGTTCCACTTTTATGTCAGGCTCCTAACACTGAATCTGTAGTTCTCACAGCAGCAGTAATCAGCCACAGAGCCTTGGAAAGACAGGCAGGCCAGGTTCATTTTAGATAAGGGAACTGTGAAAAATGACAGCATGACAGACAACTGCACGAGGAGAACTCTTTACACGGTTAAGGCTTTACTGACAAAATGCTGCAACTTCCCAGCAAGAGCTGCTCAGTCGGCTCCAGAGCTTCATCTGCTGGTGTTCCTCAGCTGACACTTTCCAGGTGGGATTCTTCTCCAAGGAAAAGGAGATGGGGAGTGGAAATTTTGAGAGATGTGGCTATTTTGGGGTAGAGAGCTCTGAAAGTCCTGGAAGTAAGGATGAGCATGCCCATGGCACTGTGAAATCTGGTTAGGATTTGTATTTTGCTTTGTTGGAAGATGCCAAATGCCCCTTCAGCGAGGTCAGGAGCAGGGTGTTCATCTACAAACAGCCATACTCTGTCTTCCCACCCCATTTCTACCTGATACACACAAAAATGCACAAAATTTTCTAAAAATTGCCAAAACCTCCTTCTGAGGGATAGTATTAAGTCCAAACCTCTGGACATTGCACAGGGCAGGGTGCACCAGCTTTACCCAGCTACTCCAACTAAAGGGCAGCCTGCAAAAACTGCTGAGCACTGGGTCAGGTGTGATGCTGGCTGAGAAGCCCACTCCTCTGTCCTGCATGATCCTGGTCATCCCTTCTCCGTGTAGGATCCAGAGCTGGTGTGTGCTGCTGCACCCCTGAGGGAATGTGAGCAAAAGAGACCATGGAGGCAGCTCCAGACAAAGATTTTTGGCTGCATCTCTGAACACTCCTCTGCTGATGAAATATTTATGATGACATGTTGCCTAGCAATGACCAGATTGCCCTGAACAGGCAGGAGATAAAATATACCATGGGATGTGGGAACCAGGGAGAGATTGTGGAAAGGAAGGGAAAAAAAGGAATCAAAATAAAACCAACTCCAAATGGGCACCGATTTTGCTGGGCTTAGAATCTTTTGCTAGTAAGAGATGAAAAATAGGTTTTGTTCAGTAAAGAATTGGATTGGTCAGACTGATTTCACCAGATAGGTAGAAGCTTACAGGGATAAAAGCAGGCAGTCAGGAAGCACTTAGCTGTTATGTAGCAAAATGGTTTATTTTTGTCACTGCTTGGCGATGTGTGTCCAGACAGCACTGTCCTGTGGTGTTTTCCTTCCTCTCCTTGTCAATGTGCCAAAGCTAATTAAAGTGAGCTGGGTCTATCTGTGAAGTGGGATTTACTGAAACAAACTAATCAGGAAGGCAAAAATAGCATGTATTTTTGTCATTTGGAGGGAATTGGTTGGCTCGGAAAGAGGATGGATGGGAGAGCCGAGAGCTACCGGATGTCATCTGTTTTGCCATCTGATTCTCCTGAATCATCCTGGTGTATATGCAGAGCACTCTCAAGCTGTTTTTGTGTTTTCCACCTCCTAGATTTAACCCCATTTCCAACAAGGTGGAGAGCCAACAGGTGAGCCAATAGTGTTTCTGAAAAACAACCACTTTAAAAAAGCTGGTGGTGCATTTGCTTTTTTGGTAGTTCTCGATATAAAGAGAAAGGGAAAGAGAGGAGTTCTTTTCCTGTGAAAAGAGATCATCCTGCAACAGCATTTGTTTGCTGGAGCCCTTGCAGAGGCCAGCTGTTAATAGATGGGCTGCATGAGGCTTCTTATTCAATTTATCACCAGTCTTGCACAGAAAGATTCTGCTGCTTTCGCGAGGGCAGTCATTCCAACCATCTCACAGATCTAGAGCAGCCCTGATTGCTTTACCATCCACTGCCTGGCAGTCTTTATTCTCCCCATGTCCCTGTGGGGAAGGGATGGTTGCTTGCTTCATTTTGCAGATTTGCAGAAATGTAGTGCCTAAAGCCAGACAGGAACTTTACATCACCCAGCCTAACACAGATCGGGACATTTCATCCCTCACCTCGGTTCTTTCGGTTCTTTCACCTCGGTATCAGTGCATGACTGATACCATCCTTCCTCGTAGCATCCCATCCCACCACCAAGCAGTGGAGACTCCCTGGAGAGCTTGATGCTTTCGGTTAAACCTCCTGGAAAGCTGTTTCATTTCAAATCAATGCCTATCTAATTGAAAAAGTATTAAATATAAAGGGCAAAGATGGACGGTCGCAGGCGGGTGCACGGCAGTGTGCCAGGGAGAAGTGTGGGCTCATTGGCAGAATTACCCTCGGCAGGGTGGTTGCAGTGTGCTGAGGAATGGTCTCCAGAGGGGTCAGAAGCGCCAATACGTGACCCTCACTGTAATAATCACTCTGGAAACACACCCCAAACAAACCCCCAAATCTATGGGAGGGACTTCTCTGGGCAGACCAGGCAAAGTGATGTTGCTGGGACCAGTGTTTTCCTTGCCCGGGCTTCAGCATGCTCAAGGGCTTTGGCTCCAGCAGGCTCCTTCATGCATTTTGTCAACAGCTTGAATTTCTGCATTGCTCTGGCTTCGTGGAAGCTTTTTCAGCTTTGTCATTTTGACATTTCTCCTTTGCTGGGTTTGCCAGGCAGAGGTGACACGACATGCTCTAGTCGAGCTCCCAGCACTGTCTCTGCACAAAGCAACCCCCAGGCACCTGCCTGGGCCACAGCAGTGTTTGCCAAACTCGCCGTTTTTCCCTCAGCCTTTATCCAAACCAGATGTTTAGCTGGGCCCTTGGAGATATTCACTCCACTGCTTGCACTTTGGGACAAAAAAATCCCTTTCTCCAAGGTGGGTGATCATTGTGGAGCTGTACAAAGGCATTGGGGTGTTGTGTCAGCAGCAGCTTTGGGGACAAGGTTACCTCACTCCCTCCCAGCTCTCACTAAGAGTCAGCGTGGGGGAACTAATTGTTGCCACCTTTAATGGATAAGCCAAGGGCTGTTTAACCTTTGATGACTGAGCAGATCTGGGAAATAAATTGAACAATCTTAAACACAACAAATTATATGGTCAAAAAGAAGCAGAATGCGATGGCAGGCCCATTGAGCTGCTGAAATTGAGGGGCGAGGGGCCAGAACGTGACCCTCTCTCCTCCATCCAGATAAAAGGCTGTCCATCAGAACGGGAGTTCAGGGTGGGGCGATCACAGATGGCACATCTGTGTCAGGAGCCAGGCTCATCAATTACCACTGGCGGGCTGTCACCGGTGAGATATTCCCCTCAGAATCAGATAATGCTGAGTCAAAACCACGTCCTTCAGGAGACTTCAAAGGCCTCCACTTCCCACCTGATGCCATCGCTGTTACGAGCAGCTGGAAGTGTGAGAAGCAGTGAGAAAGCACCAGCTCCCCTGGGTTCAGTGGCTGGCTTGGCCACTGATTTGCTGGATGCCCTTGGAAAAGCCAATTAAGTTTTGCTGCCTTGGGTTTCTCAATTGTAAAATCCAGAGCTGTACTCAAGCATAATTAACTCATGATCTGACCGCAGTTTTGGGCATGTGGTTTGTAAGAGGGAGGCATGATGGTTAAAAAAAATCAGGAATTGAAAGTATTAATAGATTTTTAGGGCCTGAAGCAATGACTGTGCTAATTTATTTATACAGCATTTGTTAACCAGACCGCAGAACCTCTTCCAGCAGTATCTACACTGCCTGCCTGTGCATCTAAAGAGATGCTAAGTCTTGACTTAGACATCTCAAGTGACAGAGACTTCATCACATCTGCAGGTCTGCTGTTGAAATGCTTATTTACCTGCCCCTCTAACACACACCACATTGCCAGTCTGAGCATATCCAGGATCAGCTCCCACTGCGATGGGATTAAAGAGCCGAAAATGTGAGCAATCTCTAACCCAAGTGGAAGGCTGCAGGCGGCGACTGAGCGAGCTCTTTGCATTCTGGTGGATAAGCTGAATAGATTAGGGTTTAAGCCACTCACAATAAAGAAGGTTTTCAAGGTCTTAAATCATTCTGGGAACTCTCTCCAATTTTCCCAGCACCTGTCCTTGAGTTTTAGATGCCCAAACTGAAGAAAGAACCAAACTCATCTCACTGACATTTCATTTAGATGTAACATCTCTGCACTACTTTTAATCTCTTTCCTTATTCATTCATGGCTCATATTTGTCCCTTTGGCTACAGCTTTGTGCTGAGAGTTCGTGTTTGAGTGGTTTTCTACTGTGATGCCCTATTTCTATTCCAACAGAGTTTTTGAATGCTCTCAGAATATCTGTTTTACAACCTCAGCAATGTTTAGACATAAGGATAGGATGAATAACTTGATATTTTGATCTAAGGTAACATAACAAGTACCCCAAAGTCTGAGTTGGAGAGAGGGTGTCAAATTCACAGCTGGAGTTGTTCAACCAAGACTTGAAAGAATTCTCTGGATGGAGACTGGAATTAAATTTCAAGGTGGGGTTTGCTGTTGGAGCACATCAAATCTAGCATTAAGCTTATGAAATGTGCCTTTTTCTTTTTCCTTCACTGTGGCTTTGAGCAAGAACCAGCTCAGGGAATTTCAGGCAAAATGCTGCAGACATTTATTCTAAACTTTTATTGCTGAAATGGAAACTTGAGGAGGATCCCTGACCTGAGAGAGTAAACCAAAATATACCCAGGGGCAGATGAGTTTGGGATACCCAGAGAGGAGAGAAGATGGACAGGGACAGCTGAGTTTCACTGGTGTACATGCTACATCTGTTCTTTGCTGGCATCTTATTTAAATAGAAAGCCTTTGCAAGTTGCTGTGGGACCACAAATGACCTCCTGCACATCCAGTAAGGACCCACCTCAAGTGCATGTCTGTGAGGCCACAGCATAAGAAATTACCAAAAATCTCTGTGTCACCAGGCTTTGGAAGTAAGTTAGAAATAAAATGTGTTTATTAAAAATCAACTTAAGAAACCCTGCTGCTTCAACATGATAAAGAAATTATGGCTCCAAGGAGCATCCATCAACAAAGCTGTTGTCTGTGGAGGAAGACAGAAATCTGGAGAAGGAATTCAAGAAAGATGCAGCACAGTGGAATAACAGATTGAGGAATGGTCTCTGGGAAAAAATTCTGTGGGAAGTGAAGGGTTTTGGCAGGTAAAAAAAGGGGGTTTCACTAAACAGAATGTAAATGGTAAGAACCTGAAATGCCAGGACTTGCTCTAATTAAAAAAAAAAAAAAAAAGGAAGAAGAGATATAACAGAGTGGTAGAGATGCTTGCAGAGAAATCTGGAGCTGAAAACTGCTTGCTTACATGAATAGCTAATTCCAATTAATAAATCCAAGTTAAGAATTCCATTTTCTTGTCAAGTGGATATATCAGGCTAAGTAGGATGGACAGTGAGGAAAGAGAGTGGGCAGAAAATAAAAAAAGAAGACAGCATACACTGAGTGTGAGGTGTCAGATGGATAGACCAGAGGCTACACCAAAGAAACAACACATTTGAGTGTTTGCTTTTGAAGTGAATAAATGGGAAACTGGGGGAATGGAAAAATAGGGATGAGAACTGTCCAAACAAAATGATGGCTGAAAATCAGGAACTGAAACCAGTGGAAAGGGAAGCTGAAGGAAATAGGGACAAAATCCTATTTGACAAACAGGGAAAGACAGAGTTCTGGCAGAGGTGGAAGGGAGAATTGTTGGCAAGGGTGAAAGGGAAGTTCCTCTGCAAAATCTTGTACTCAAAAATCATGATCAAAGAGACAATGAAACGTTTTGACCTCTGGGAAAGTCCCTGAGGAGCTTCATACAGAGTTTCCGCTGCTGTGTTCAGATAAACAAACATCTTCTGGGAGGTTTTGTATTGTATGTTTGTATCAGCTGGGACGGAGCTGGACAGAGCAGGAGGCAGGGCCATGATTTACTGTGTCATACATTAATAGTATCAAATTATGGCTCTGTGGTTATTGGGGTATATGGTGGAGTGTGTTTTACTCCTGGCAATAAATGTAGTGTTTGCCTTGGGATGTCAATCAATAAACTATCTGCCTTAATTGGTATCGATTTATTCATTCATTTTAACACTGTACAGTGAAAACCAACACTCCTGCAGCAACAGAGCTCTAGGCAAATCCATTTTGCAGAGCAAAACTCAGGGCTTCAGATGGGGAGAAACCTCTGTGAAACTTGCAGCAACTCCAGCTCTCCCCTGGGACACCAAGGGGCTGCCCTCCATCACTTCTGATTGCTGCAGACAAGGACTCATGTTCAATTTTGCCTCTTCCATGATCCGCTGCTGAATGGGAAGAGAAAACCTCTCTCTCCTTTCTTTCTACCTCAATTCAGCAGTGGAGAACAAAGCTCTCCTTAAGTGGAGGTGTAAACGTGGATACCCTCTGGGTTCTGGGGCGCATTCACGGCCTGCAGAGATGCTTGGCAGTGCAGTGATTGGCTTTGCTTAATAATGGTGACAAAAGCTCCTCATCGTGCCAAAGCAGCAGTAAAACCTGCCCTGCACACAGGGCTGGGTGGCAGGGGCAGCGCTGGGGGGCTCACAGTCTCTCCCAAAAAGACATCTGGAGTCTGCTGTGCTGTCTGTACTAGGTGAGAGGGTTTCATTCTACTCTTGGCTCAGTGGGATGCTGCCACTGTAACAACATCTCTCTTTCACCTGGGAGGAGGCAAAACACTCGAGTCAAAAGATTAACTCTGACACGGCTCAGAAGCTGCTCCAGAGGGGCAGAAGGGATGCAGCAGTGCATCCAGCCTGGAGAGCATGGGCTCAGGATGGGGTGCGGGCTGGTTGCTCCACGGATGGCTTGCTTTCTTTTAAGTTAAAAAATGATGACTGAAAAGCAGGAACTGTGACATCAGTGGAAAGGTAACAGGAACAAAACCCGGTATGACAGCTCTGAAAGAAAAGGGGACTGTTGGCAGAGTGGGGAGGGAGAATGGTTTCCCAGGGTCTTAGTTATAATGAATACATAAATAAATCTGTTTTTTGCTAATTCCATACTTTAAACAGTGCTCAGGATACCAGGCAGCTCCAGAACTTACAGCATGATACAGAAAGAGGAACCTCTTTTCCTTCCTTGCTGGCACCCTCAGTCATGCTTTGTGCTTTGTTCTGGGGATGCCTCTCCCAGACAGGAATGTATGTGCTGGCAATTAGAGTTAGCACAGACAATTACACTTCTGGGGTTTCTGTCTCGTCTCACCTCATCTGAGCAAGTCAATTAATCTCCCTGCAGCTCAGTTTCTCTGCCTGTAAAACAGATAATCATGTGGGCACCACCCAGAGTGGCTTAATCGAAGTGCTGGCATCTCCCCTGGCCGCAGAAGTACCATGGATTCTTTATCTGAAGCCGAGTAAAACGCTGCTGTCTGACTGGTCATTATACCTGCCAAACCAGCAGCAGCCTCTGCCCACCCCTGGGATTTGCTGGGTCACCTCCCAGGACCTCCCGCCCGCTGTGGCTCTGAGCCGTGGGAGACCCTGCTAAAAATAGCAGTGCTGGCACTTCCTCTCTGGATGCTGCAGTTCATCTATTTTTCTTTCTTAAAGAGCTGATTTTACGGACATTTCTTTTGGGGAAAAAAAGAAGAGGAAGGGAGAGAAAGAAATCATTCAATTAGGGATGAAAATAATGGCCCCATTAGGCAGCTGCTGCTGGATCAGGCAGGAGGGAGGTGAACCACAAAGTTCTCGAGTTGGGAGGGAGGGTGCGTGGGGCGTGAGGGGCTCCCTTGCAGGAAGTGCCAGCGTGATGTGAGAAGAGCAAGGCCACGAAGGGAAACGGCCCCAGAGTGACGATGGAGCTTGCCCAGGGCTGTGCACCACAGATAGGAACAAAATCCACCTCTCCTGGGAGGACAGACCACCCCAGACCAGAAAACCTCTCCACAGCTCCCCCATCCACACTGTTATTCCTCACAAGGCTACAGAGCATTACTCTGAGCCTCTTGAGCAGTGAAAAGTGACCCAGTTAGGTCCCAGGATGAAAATTTACCAATTGAACAACTTCTTTACCGAGGAAATTGCCGCAGACATGCCATATCTCTTCATGAGGAGATGTCCATTAGTGCTAAATGTGCTGGTGGCCCTGGCCATGGAGACACTGGCCTGTTTGGAGTGGGATGGACGAGCTTAATCCGGTTTCAGTTACACTACCAAACAGAGGGTGGCTGTTAATTACTTTAGTCACTAATTCTTTGTATCGCAGTATAACCCACGACCCTAAGGGGAAAAGTTTTGTATCCCATTATCATATCCCTTGCATCAACTAATGACTCCAAAGATAAACAGGTTTAAATTAATAGCAATTTCTACGTGCTTTGTGACAATTCTCTTTCCAGCATACGGTCTTTACACGCTCTCTATTTTTATGCAGAAAATGTATTGTGTTAAAGCTGGGAAAGCTTTTTATTGGGTATTTTTGGTATGCAATGAGTGCTTTTCTGGCATTAGTCCATCTTATGCCCACTTGGATTTTAAGGAGAGACTAAATGGCTCTGACATGAGCAGAGGAGGGTGAGCAAATGGAAGAAAGCATAATTGGAGCAAATGAACTTTTCAAGACTCAAAGAGGACTGTGAG
Source organism: Dryoscopus gambensis (assembly GCA_013389985.1). Lineage (NCBI taxonomy): Eukaryota > Metazoa > Chordata > Aves > Passeriformes > Malaconotidae > Dryoscopus > Dryoscopus gambensis. The sequence goes on from WEIT01032515.1 coordinate 145,905, forward strand.
AAGAACCACTCCAGAATCTGGAGAATATCCACATTTTCCAACAACAACATACTCCAAGAAAAAGGCAGTGGGTCTGCAGCTAGTGGTGGGTACACAAACAGCACATGGGAGCTGTGTCAGGCTGGAGCCCTTCTCTGGAAAATCCTTTGTGCTCCCAGCAAACATCTCCTTCTACACAATACATCAGCCGTCCTCCCAAGAGTTCAAATTTTCTTTCGAAAGCCATAGTTTTGTTTATGGAAATCAATTTCTTCTCATGATTTGTGGTTTAGGGGTGGGGAAATGTTGGTTTACTATAAAATAAGAATAAAAAAATGCCCGAATTCCCACCTTTTCTCATTTTCTCATCCAGTTCCTGTTAGTCTGTGCTCATCCATCTTAAAGCAAAATAGGAAGGGTTCTTTTGGGTGGAGTTTGGCTTTTTATAATGCAACCCCAAACCAGCATTCAGAAATCAGGTGCTGACGTGTCTGAATGGGTGCGCTGAGCCTTCAGAACAATTTTTGTAACAGGCAGACAGGTGAAAGGGAGAAATCACAGGAGGATTCAAACGTCTCATAAAACACAAGAACCAACCTGGGAGCTCACATGGTGCTGAAACAGATGGCTTTCTGAGAGGTAATCTGTTTTCTCAATTTGGTGCTCTGGAAGGCACATAAACATTTCCTAAGAAGAAGATGACTCCTTGTCTTTTGATAAAAGGCACCTGCCCTCCATGCAGCCGCTATGTGAAAAAGGACAAAGAGAGAGAAAACTGAAAAAAAAAAAATTATACAAAAATCATGTTGTGTTTTTCAAGTCTTTGTTGGAAAAAGGATGTAGAGAGGGTGAATATTTCTAATTATTATCTGAGCAGCATTCACAGACAGCAGCTTTGGGGAAGCCTGTGGCAGGTTAAGAGAGCACATCAGCAAGCGCACACAAATGAGAAGGTACCTGCTCAAAGGAAAACAATGCATAAAACATCCTGCTTATGCAAATGTATGATGATGACATTACCAGGCGCTGATTAGAAAATAAATCTGATTTGCTGAGGGACCTTTTTTTTGAAAAATCCACTGTTTTTTAAAAGGTGCCTGGTGGCTGTAACCTCGGTTCATTTCTCCATGTTTGGCTGTCCCTTGAGGTGAGGTCCAGTCATTTGGAAATCAGCAGAGCAGGGAAGGTTCCTGCTCTCACGGTGTCCTGCAAGTGAGGCTCCAGGCGTGGCTGATGGGCAGGCCAGGGTGGTTTTTGTGCTTGACACAGGGGAAATGGCTCTTTATGCATCCTGTAATCTGTGTTCCTGCTCCTAAGGATGCTCACATGTACATCAATTCCTCTCCAGCCTTGCCCTGAGCCTCTAGCCATGCAGCAGAGGGATAAATACTGAAACAACTTATAGAGTAGGTTGGTTAGAAGTTCACTTCTCACTGTGTTTACAAAGGTTTAGAACTTTCCTGCTTTCTCTGCAGGGGTGGAGACATCAGGACAGGGCAGGAACGCTCCGTCCGTATCGGCTGCTGTGGTCCCGGACACCAAGGAGCAGCACTGTGTCTTTTGATGGCGTTCGTTGCTAGCAAGATTTTTCTGATAAACACTGGCCATTAGCACATCCTGCAAGTGCCTTTGCTAAGCCCATCTCTTCTTGGCATCCATGACCCGCAGGGACTGGTTCCTAGCTCCACAAACTGGCACCGGATCACGTTAACAGATGGCCCCGAGTACAGAGTGCCAGGACTCATTATGCACCTCTTTTTTTCTTCTTTTTTTTAAGAGCTGTGTATGGACTATGTCCAAGTATGTGGCAACATGTCTCACATCTGGGATCATGATGATAGCTCCTTTCTTGTATAACAAAGGTGTGTCTCATCTGTGATGTGCTCCACAGTCCTCACACTCGAAGGGAGAGAAGCATCTGTCTGGTTGGAGTAAACAGCTGTGCATTCCTTTCGGGTAGCCTGGAGTGAGCTGCTGGCAGCCACAACAAAATGCAGCTACTGGGATCCATCCAGTCCTCAGTAGATCTTCCCAGCCAAAGACAACCTCAGATGCTCCCTCAGCTGACATTCCTGTGGCAGCCACAGCACAGGGAGATCGGGGCACGGAGTAGGAAATTTCTGGCAAACAGCAGCAGGTGGCTGACAAAGGAAAGGGCAGATGGAGCCTGGAGTCTCCTTCCCTGGTGATGCTCAAAAGCTGTTTGGACACAATCCCAAGTAAGGTGCTTTCAGGGATCCTGCTTGAGCAGGGAGGTAGGACCAGATGACCTCCACATCCCTTCCAACCTTACCCATGCCCTGAATTTGTGATTTTACTGCTCAGGGTGCATTTCTGGGGGTGCCTCCACTGCAGAGCTGGTCAGGGAACTTCTTTGAGGTGGCAGCTAAAGGCCACAGGCACCACAGCTACATCCTGATCCAACAGACACTGGTTTTGGAGCTTTTAGCTTAATTTGCAAAACTTGAGGTCTGTGTTATTTACCTGATGGAGAAAGACTCATCCCTTTGTCTTCCTGAAGATCATCACGACTCTGCTGCCTCCCCTTTGTGTCAACCTCAATTTTTTTCCTTGGGAAAAATATGTTGTGCACTGATCTGTCAGTCACTTCTTCAGGGATATGGAATCTATAAAAAAGAAAAGCCTGGTTTTAAATGACATGTCACACTAAACTGCCTCATTACCTCCAAAGTGAGATGAAATGCATTCTCTCTATGTATTATTTTCCCCCCTACTTCTCAGTATTATTCTTCATTCATGGGAATGATGTTTAGCCTGGAAGATTATAGACTGGTCATAACCAAAGAAAAGGAGAGAAAGATTTACTCCAATCATGTCAAAGGGACCTCAGTGAGTACTAACTGATAAAGCACACACAGGTCTCAGCACCCCCTCACAGCCCGCCTGTGAATTTACCCAGCTTGATAAATGGGAGCAGTTTACAGAGCAGGCAGAAACTGATACGGGAGAGGTTTCTATCTGGAATGCTCTGTATAAATTACTGGATGCTTATCTGTGAGTAATTCCCTTGCATATGCAAACTGTCCAGACACTTAGAGCCTACGGCAAAGACATTAGGTAACCTTCGATTCACAATTGCTGGGGGCAATCTTCAAGCTAAATAAATAGTTCATCTCTTTCAGACCCAAATGATATATCTGTTTGCAAGCACCACAAGTACTGGTCTAGAAGTGGATACTTCAGCTATAATTTTTGAGCTGTCCTTCCTTTTTTTTGTGCCTGCAATTTATGTCTGCACTTTATATAACTTAGCAGCCTGCTACTCCTGCCTTGCCTATTTTATCAATCAGGTTTCTTATGTCCCTATCCATGTGTCTGTCAGGTAGATGGACAGTTAAAAATATGATTTTTAATCTTTCTCTTTCTTGCCAGACATGCTCCCTTGAGGCCACAAACCACCCCAAGCACCTTCCTTTATTTGCCTGTTTGGCAGTTTTGCCCACAGCTCTTCCTTGCTACAAACTTATGTGCTGAGCTGAGAAGGAAATATTTTTCTACTGAGCTTTGCAGTCTTGAGATCAGAATTCATCTGAGCAAAAAGCGAGGCCAGGATGCAGGCAGGGTAAAAATCAAGCCGTCAGTACATAAAGACAAGAGTATTTTCAGCACTCAGACAGGTGAGTGACAAATATCATCCTTTCCTGATATAACTCCCCCATCCCACCTTAATACAGACATTGCATAGTGTTTGTTTGGCATCAGCCGAATTTATAGCTCTATTTTCTAGAAATAAAGTCACTATCTCTGCCTGAAAGTCAAAGCAGAATTTTTTTTTCCCCCGAAGGAATCGCCCATCTCGCAGCCCAGTGCCAACCACGTGTAAATGAACCAGCAGGAGGAAGTTCATCGCACCAAGAGGAAACTTCAGGCTGCTGGCAACATGCAGCAGCAGATCTAAACCAGATGGGTGGAAGCTGCTACTTCTCCAGCCATCAAGAGCCAAACCAGGGATGCCCATGCCATTGAGACCCAGCTCCTGAGCCATGGAAAGTTTCTTCCTCGCTGTGGGGGTGAACTGGAGCTGTGACCAGCGTGTGGCCAAAAGCCATTGTGTGCTGGGACATGAGTCACACATGGAACTGCTGCCCCTGCCTGGAGAGACACAGCCCTCCATGGAGGACAAGCACAAGGCTCAGGGGGTCCCAGCTGCTGCCTTTGGTTTAAATCTGCTGCTACACTTCAGTCAAAACCTGCACCTTCAGGCTGAGCTGCAATAAATTGAACAAGATAATCTGCACCAGCTTCCTCACCCCAGCCACGAAATAAACTGGAAATTATTAAAACCTCAAGACATTCTTCACCCAGCATTATTATTTGCTCTAACTTTTGCTGCCTAACAAGCTGTGCTGGTAAATGCAGTTTCCCTTGGCAGTTATCAGTGAAGCTGGCTCTTTTTGTGTGCTGGATTTGTATTCCTCAGCTCTGGAAGAGGTGCTGATCCCGTGCCTCATTCTTGGCATTGCCAGGGTCCCTGGCAGAAAGCTCTGCACAGATCCTTCCACAGGGGAATACTTCATTAATCAAGTGCTGTCAGACCTTCTCACTGTTTTTATTCCCCTGCATGACAGTCAAACACGTCACTTTTGCTCCTGAAGGGTGTTGCCTGCAGTCCTGCACGGCACAACTGCATCACACAGGCCCCGGCAGTGGCAGAGGGTCTGGAGCTCAGCCTGTGCCTTTGGGGAAGGGAGCAGTTCTTCCCAACATGCAGCCAGGATCTCGAACAGATGCAGAGACAGAGGTCTTCTGACAATCTTCTTCCACCTTGTGGGTTTAACAGCCAGTGGCAGCCCACCTCTGCTGGCCAGAGCCCCTGTGAATCCTGCAAGCTGTGGCACCATCTCAGGCTTGGCTGCCCTCTCTTGCAAAGCCAAAATTACCCCTTCCTTTCCTCAATTTTCTGTGTGAGAGCAGCACTCAGCAGCTGTCCAGAGCTGCGAGGCACAGCTAAATATCTGGAGTCCATACAACCAGGGGTATCCCACCCCCAGAACGGGGGTATCCCAAGGTTTTATGTGGAGGCAAAACAACTCTCTCACGTTCAATGGCATCCCTGATATTTTGCAAGCTTTTTTTGGCTGCCACTGCACATTGAGCTAATGATATTGGAGAACTGTCAGAACTGAACCCAGCTGTGCCCAGTCCAAGCTCAGCACGTGCAGAGATGGCCCAGATTGTTTCTCCCCACATTCACTATGGTCAGTTACACTGATGCTCAGATTTACCTATTCACACAGATTTATGAAATCCTCCAGAGGTTCCCCGCTGTTAAGATGGCATTTGACTGCCCGGAAGACCTGAGCTCTTTCCCCTCACTCCAGCTGTGTTGTGAGCAAAGGCACAGCTGGAGGGATGCCCAGTTGGGATGGGTATTGGAGGAGCTCAGTCCTCATTGGCCTCTTGCCCACCAGTTCTTGCTCCTAAGAGCCCGGAGGCAGATTTTTACACCACAATTACTTTTTTTTTCATAAAAAGCTGACATCATTGATTAGTAAAGGTCAGTGAGAGGAAGAAATATCTTTGCATTTGTCTCTTTAGCTGAAATCTGGGAGCTACTGCCCATCTGCCAGGGTAGTGCTGGAGATAAGCCCAAAGTCCAAACTCAGCAGCAAGCTACAAGTCCTCTGGATCTGGCCAGAGCAAATAACATCTTTGCAACTGCTATATGCCTGTTATTTGGGTCAAATAAACCTTTTGCTGCATGCTTGCAACAATTTGCACAAATTTCTTTAGACCCAAGGCCCAACAAGTGCTCTGTGCAGAAGCAAACTGGGCACAAGTTTCTTTCTCTGTCTCAGCAGAAACATTCACGTTTCCATCTCACAGGAGAGAAAATCTAGATGCTATTTTTTCCTCCTCACGGATTCTTGCAACAAGGACTCTCCCTACTACCTTTCCCAGAGGGGAGAAGAGTTGCCTCCATTTCTAAATTTAGATTTAATGAGCACAAAATGAATAAGGCAGCAGGGGAACCTAATCTGGTTAGCAGAGCAGCAGCAGAAAGCACAAGATGCTTGAGTACAGTGTCGGGTTGTGATTTCCCGTGCTGAATCCACAGGAGCACTGGTTTTGTGGATAAACAGTTGGGTATGAATTCTGCAGGCAGTCCTTACTGCTGGTGATGAGAGCCGAGCTGAATTTGGCCCTGGGCAAACACACCTTCCTGCTGATCCTGCTGCTTGGATGCCGTTTATGAAGGGAGAAATAGCACAGGCTGGAATGTATAAAGTTGTGTGTAAAATCAGCCCCTTGGCACAGCTTGCAGATGTACTTGGCTCCTAACAGGCACCCTCTGGCTGTCCCTGCCATCATCCTGCTCTCAGGTCTGGGAGGGCCTGGGGTGCCTCTCTCCTCCAGTCCTGGAGCACCACAAAGCTCTGATCATTCACTGAATTAAAACAAAATTATTTGCTGCATTCATTCAACTCCAAGATCCCAAACCAAACTACCAGCACACCTTAGTTTTGCTCCAGACCTGATTCTCCAAGTCCTTATTGATACCCTTCACTCCTGACTTGCCTTATCCTTGTTATCCTTCCTATCCCTCATAGCCCAAAAGGAGAGTGCTGCTGTGTTCAGCTCTCCTGCATGGCTGTACTGATCTGCAGAATATCTAAATGGGTAGGATGCCCTGACTTTCTCAGCTGGGATTTAGGATTCTCAGAAAATGTTTCCCCCAAGAACCCAAACATTACAAACCCAAATTCCTTCTTGGGGGTCATTCTTGGGGAGTAGCTCCATGAGGAAAAAAAAAATATTTTTTTGCCACCATTGTAACCAAAGTAGCTTCACTGCCCAAAAGTACAAAGAAGAACGTGTACACAGATAAAATATTCAGATTCCACTGCAGGGCATTTTAAGGCAGAATCAGCACCTGGCACTTTTCAGAAATGGCAGAGGATGGCTCATGATGTTAAATGATCAAGGCACTTGCTTTGGTCTCATGTGAAAGCTGAAACTATCTTCAGAAACCATAAATTCTGCTAATCCTGTGCTGATGCTGCCACTTTCTGTGGTGTCCTGGGGCTTCCTTGGAGGCCTGTGGACCAGAGGCACATAAAGGATGCACAGACTGAATTTCAAAAGCATCTCTACTCCCACAATTTCAAGTGAAGTCGTCTGAGGAGACTGCAATGCTCCAATCCTTTCCTAATTAGATCAGCAGTCTCATCACCTCCTGAGAGGGGTTGGTATATCCTCTGGCTTTTAAAGGAATTCTGTATCAAAAGCAGAAATCCAACAAATTGGAGCCTCCTCAAATACAGAAAGAAATGTAAAGAAAATAAAGAGCTTCCCCCACCACAATTTTGAATAATGACAGCTGGAGAAGTAACACTTGTTTGTAAATAATCCATGACCCTTTTCATCCAAAGAGATCTTGGTAGCAAATTAATCAATGCTTTTCTCTAGACATAGAGGGCATTAATAACATGCTTGGTCAGTTTTCTTACTTGAATTTTAACTTTTTCAAAGCTGTGACCACACATTCCCAGAAGAAGAAATAGATAACATTATCTTTAATTTCTCACTAATTTACAATGGGCTCATTTTCAGGGAATGGAGCAGATATAATTTATTTTTATACACACTTTATTTCAGGTGATGAATGCAAACAGCACCATCAATTACTCAATCAAGCATGGAGGCAGCAAATCAGCTGGGTATGAGCAAACTGCTCATATGAGCACGAGGGTCAATTATCCCCCTGTATAGGATATTTCTGCAGTATATAAATTAATACAAAAGGATGGATTTGTGTTTCAGTGCTCTCACATTGCCGGGTGTCACACAGATATTGCATGCTTATTTGTCACTGTTGGGATGAGGGTTCCTTTGTACCAGTGGGTGCAAAGATGACCCTGGATCTGTGCCTTTGTAGCATTTGCAGGGTGGGCTGATAGGACAAGGGAAGGGTACCTGAGAAAAAGGAATTGTTATTACTCCCATTTTATGGGTGAAGAGTGAAGGTCTAAGGAGACAAGGCCGGGTGGAAGCACGTAAAGGACTGAGAGGTGACTCCTGCGCTCCAGTCACGGTGTGTGTCTTCTTAAGAAGCTCTACCTCAGAAATTCAGCGAGCAGCTGGGAAACTGCAGCTTTGTCCTCTCCACATGCAACAAAATGAACGGGATTAGAGATGCTCAGAGATAACAGGTGGCCCAGAGGTCACCGGGGAGCCAAACCCTCATATCTATAAGCGCTGTGGGTGAGATCTGCGCAAGCCAAAATGAGCAAACAATGGTGAAGTGTTTGTGAAGATTTATATAATGATGCTCAAGTGTTTTCCTTGGGGATATTCTTGCCCTTTGCCATGAATCTTCATACAAATGATATTTTTGTGTGCAAGACCAATTGTACAAAGGAAAATGCTCAGAAATATGCATTTGAGTGAGGTTTCACTACAAAGAAATCTTTGTAGTGTATGAAAGTTTCAGTCCCTCAGAGAGTGAATTGAAGAAATACAATCTAGGTAATACATTTTGCAAACCAGAAAATAGCAACAAAAGGCTGGCAAACAGCCAGGTGCCATAGAAATGAACTCGAGGACTGAGATACATCACAGACTGTGTTTGAATAAGGAACACTGTCATAAAAAACAAGCCTGTTCATTCATGAATAATACAGGACCAAGGGACAGGTCTGAATTTGTCATGTAAATTATTTACTGCAACTATGAAATGGCCACCTGTCTGGACTTGTTGCAGCATTTGAAACACAGCCCATTAAATAAAAAAAAGGAAAAGATAAAATTGATTAAGATGAAGAGGAACTTGTTTGGTCCAGCGGAGTAGCTCACTCCTGCTTTCATGCACTGAGGTGTGACTGGGGGGTGGGACTGGGCTGAGCTCTCCTCGTTATTAAGCTGGGGAACATCTTCAGGGGGACTTTTCACTTTGCTCTGCTGGTGGGGTCAATGATGGGTTTGTCCATGGGGCCCAAGTTTGGGGCCAGGCCACCAAAGGAGCCCCAAGGTATCCTAGACCCCTGAAGCCACCAGCAGGATGGTGCCAGGAGACAGTGGCATGATTCATCTTCACAGAGGAGTTTGGGTTTCGGCTTAGTGAGATTATAACACTTAATATAGAACAGTTATGAACTCGGGACAGAGATGTCTGGATTTGCAGAGGCACAACATCCTCAGTGGGATGGAGACCGACCTGCCAAAGCCAGTCTGACCCAAAGCTGATGAGACAGCAGCTCTTAAAAACACAGCAGCTTCGTGTCCAGCATTAGCAGTTGTTAGAGATGGAATAAAATCTGCACTGTAAGAAGCCTAGAAGACATTGCTCTGGGTTCTGGGTACACCCTTCCACGCCTCCCCCAGCCTGTTCCTACCATCTCACCTCAGTTAGCCCCTCCACGGTGACAGGCAGCTCTGTGCAACCTGAGCTGCTCAGGATCTCAGTGTGGTCTTTTGTTTCTTGGTGCCTTTTTTTTTTTCTCTCTCCCCCCCCTTTTTTTTTTTAACCTCTGGCTCTATAAAGTGCTTCCAAAAAAATCCCAGCAGATCAATAATGAACAAGAGTTATTTCAGAAAGCCACTCGGCATTCTTGTTTAAATAACTTTTTACTCCTCAATTGCCTTGTTTTTCTCAGGGTTGTCATAGAGAGGAAGATATTGATGGGTTGGTGGTGTGTGAGGGAGCATGGATGAGAGCAAAGTCATTTGCTCTGTTCTCAAAAGCGTTTATTTTTGACCTATTTATCTCGTGTGTGTAGCTACAGCGTCCCTCTGCTCCTTCATGTCAGTTTGGTCACTGGGAAGAGCATCCTGCAGCAGAGGCAGTGCACAGACATGGTTAATGCTGCATTTCCTGGGACTAGAGGAGCGTCTGTCATGTTTAATACATCCTGAGAAAGCAGACACCTTGTAGCAGGCAAGTCAATATGTTGTTTAGTTATACAGAGCTTCTGGAAGGCAAAACCTCATTTTCACCTCTCTAAAGTAAGTAAAGGTCTTGGGTGTCTGTGCGTTAGAACTTAAGAATGTCCCATCAAAACACAGGCTGCTGCAAGGTTGTTACCTTTTAAGAGAAATGCCTGACTGAAGTCAGCAAGGTCTCTGCTCTCTCCTATGAGAAAGGAGATGAATGGAAGCAGGCAGTAGGTTCTAAGACTGCTTTCCCCAGAAATAACCCAAAACTTTTCTTCCCGGTGCAGTGCAGCCTTCTTTGCACTTACCTAGAAAACTGGAAAAGAGCTACAAAGTGAACGATGCCAGGCCAGGCTGTCTCTGAGTTTTAACCATCAAAAGGCTTCTTCAGTGGCAGTAGCATTATGAAAAGTCCAAGACAGAATGTATGATGTGGATCAAGAGCTACCCACAAAGTCTAGTTCTTCTGGAAGAAGAACTACACTCTCTGTTGAAGACTTTGCTCTGGATATTTTTTCCTGCCCTTGTGAAACACAGTTTTATTTCCAACCCACACAACACACGTGTCCTCTTCAGGTCTCACATTTCCTCTGTTCACACTGGAAAGCAGCACTGCCAGCAGAAGAGTTTTGACTGTAGCAGTATATTAACTAAACATCCTAATTAACTGATTCACCCTTTTATTGTCTCACATCTCCACTATTACTGGGCCTGCTGTGCTCTAACAATGCTTTAAAATTCTAACTTGTTTTTTCTCCCCTGGCTTTCAAACACCCTTGCATTCCCATCTGCAGCTTTGCATAGGGATACACATGCAAAACCAAACAAACACGCTTTGTGCAGACCCCTTCACCTTCTTCTGAACACAGCCCCCAAAAGGTGGCTGCCCTGCATGTTTCTAAAGCCTTAACCCGAGCCATCACCCCATAAATACAGCTACACTGATACCAGACAGCTAACAATGGCAGTAAGAGAACAGGGAAGGGAGGGACGGGAAAGGGAACAGCTCAAATAATATTTTCTGAAAGACAATCCTAAATGTTATTAACCTGATTCTCCCCTGCCATCAAAATTACACCAAGGGATCTCCGGTTCAATGAGATTCAGACCATGAAAGACCAACAAAATCCCTTCTGTTAACAAGCCCATAAACTAATGGCACTTGAAAAACTCGGCACACCAGGCTTTATGACCCGCAGTGAAACAGATTAGAAGTAATACAAGGGCAAAGAGGGTCCCCTAAAACCTCTTCTTTAGCTACAAAGAGTGTTCCTGTGCTGAGCAGGTTTTGGTTTGCAGCTCAGCACCCTCTTCGGCAACTCCAGAAGAATTTGTGGTCCAGCAGCATGTTTCCACAATATTGGAAAAAAATAAAATAAGTCAAACACCTTTTTGTCATTTCAAGAAAGGCTGTGTGATGGTCTGCCTTCATCCAGAACTCTAGATGTTTCTTAAGCTGCTCTGCTCCTTTCCAGACACATTTGGAAGTTGTGTGGGTGTTAGCACTGGATGAGTGCTGATTTCAGTGGGGAATTAGTACATGTCCTGAATGGAGAAGATATGCTTTCTATACACCCAAGGCTTGCACCCAAGGTCTGCAGGATTTCGGGTGAAAGTATTCCTAATTAATCTAAGGGGGATGGTAGCATTCAGCATCCTCTAAGGGCTGCCACAAAAACATCATCATATCAGTCATTCGTATCACTGGCTCAGCAGTCCCCTTCTTCCTGCATGCAAAGGGAGGGTTGGAGAGGTAAGTTTAGTTCCAGAAACCATCTCTAAGACAGAAAATCAGGGTGAGCCTCTACTCCATCGCAAGCATTTCTTATACTCCTAGGTTTCTGCTTGCTGAATTTCTGTACTCATCTGCTGGCAGCAGCCTGAGAACCCCTGTTCACTTTGCACAGGCTACCCTGCAGCCTTTTCAGGCACATTCACTCCTCGCTGCCATCCTGAGTCCACCCAAGAGTAAGATAAAAATTTCCATCCCCTTTGCTCTCCCACCTCTCAACAGAAATTTTCCTAACCTGCTGTATAATGAGACCGTTTTTATTCTTTCTGGCCATCTCCTGAAGGTGAAAATGGGCCCTCTGCTGAGCATCAGCTTCCCAGCCTCAAGGCTTTTAATGAAAACCTCAAATTCTTTTATTTAAGGCCAGCGAGGTGAATAATGGGCTAAAGAGCCTGAGAGATGGAGGAATGGCTCTGCGGAAACGCACTGTGGCAGCCAGCAAGGTCCTTGTGCTGAGCTGATGTTCACAAGAGCCAGCCAGCCCCACGGACCTCAGGCCGGGAGCAAACTCCCCCGAGCTGCACTTTGTTCTCCTCAAGCAGCTCTTTCACACCTACAAGGCCAGTAAAAACACCCTATATTTCTACAGCTGCCCTTCAGCTTTATGGATTTTCCCTCCTAAAATAAGGATTCTCCTACAGAGAACTCCACATTCTGAAAAATACAGGCTGGAGCTCTGGAGCCTGTGCTCAAATGCTGTGGGACACGAGCAGGCTCAGCCCCTGAACACGGTGCTGCCAGTCTGAGGATGAGCCCTGCTCAAGCATCTTCCCATCCCCTGCTGGGAGGGCTAGGAAGGGAAGATGCAAATTTGCAAATTCACAGACACAAAGCCAATTTTAAAACCAATGCTGGCCTCAAGCTAACAGGAAAAAAATGCACCATTAGCTTTGATTTTTAAATACATTAGGTATTCTCTCAAAAGCTGGATCGATGGAAAAAGGAAACTGAGCAATGGATAAACCTTTAATTGCTTAGAAGTAGGATTCTTCCTCACGCTGCCTGGCCTTCTGCTGGGTGGCTGTGTGCTCCTGCATTCCCTCACAGCAGCTGTGGCTGCTCACATGTCCCAGGCGACCACTAGGCCAGTCAGGCACTCAAAGTATTTTTCTGGTGGGGTCTGGACTGGCAAAAGACATTTGTGAAAAGTTCCAGAAGGTTTATGTGCACTTGTGTTTCAAAATAGAACAAAACACTGAGTTTCAGAATTTCCACAGAAGTGTAATGTTAAGCAGAAAATACTGCTTGAAGGCAATCAAAACATTTCATTTTGATAAAAGCCCAAATACTCCAATTTATTTTATATGCTGAGAGAATTCAAGCTACAGTTTCCCAAAGAAAACTCAAAATGCTCCAATTTCAACAAGATAGTGCAAGCTCATCAGCTTTTGTTTGAATGAAATAGCACTGAAATGGAGATATTCCCACAAAAAGTCATAATTTGGAGGAAATTACATTTTTTTTACCCTCACAGGGAATATTCTCACTGGCTGTATGTAGCAGTTTGGTTTTGAATTTTGCCTGCATAGCTCCAGGCATTTGTGTGGAAGGACAGGTATTTGTCACAGGAGTGACAGGAAAACAGAAAAACCTAACTTTGCCCTGCTGTGAACAACGTGGGATCTGTCCCTCTTCTCTGGCTGGCTGAGCAAAGCTCTTCAACAAAGGTTTGTGGTACAGAGTCACAGTTCTAAGGACGTGTTTTATCCTTCCAAGATTCTCCACTCCGCACCACCGGACTGCTCTTTGCAGTCACACACAACCGAGGGAACACCACAACACAAAACCAAAACAGGTTCTCCCAAGCCCTCACAACTCCTCCAGGCCACTCAGCCAGCTCAGGGGCACACAGATCACCTAAAGCTTCAGGAGCTGAGCAAACATGGTGCAGAGCTAAGATCTTCTGTGGAGCACACTGCCCGGAACACCACAACCTTCTCCACTTGGAGCCCCCCAGACTTCACCACCAGTCGCTGCCTTAGACCCAGCTCGGGATGGCCTTGGGGAGGCTTCCAGCATCACAGCCTCCCTGGAGTGGGCACTGTAACATCAAGACTTGCCCAAGGTCCTAGGACACCAAGGAGCAGAAAGATCAGAGAAGGCTGAAGGAAGCAGGTAAACTGATGCTGTTGATGTGACCCATCTGTGAGTCCTTTCTAATTAAAGCAGGGCTCACAGCACAGCCACACACGGCCCTGTTGCTAATTAGGGAGGGCTGAGCACTGACACATTAACCTCCCAGTCTCAAAACATTAACTTTACCAGGTGTAATATCTTCTAGGTGACATAAAGGTTAATAATCTGCATCCACAACAGAACTCAGCTCGGTAAATACCCAATTAACCGGATTCTGTCAGAGGTAGCAGCAAAAATTCTGGGTCTAGGACAGCTGAAGGGAGGCCCTGAAGTGCTGGGTGTGGTGTGTGCTGGTGCACCACTGTGGGGGACACTGGGGACCTGCCAGGAATGGCCAGAGGAGGAAGCAGGAATGATGCCTTCAGAGAGAGCTTGCACAGACTTCAACAGTACCAGGAGCTGGGCTGAGGGAAAGCAATGAAGCGAAATAAAGAAAAGATTCTTCGCTGTCAACATTTAACAAAGCATTTTTTTCCCAGCCTTCCTCCCTCATTCCTCCTGAACTATTCTCCAAAGCTCCTGTTGTTGGAAAGCGAATTCAAACCAACAGTGGTTGGATTCAACTCGTGTGCAACAAAATTGGTTTGTTTTTTGGTTTTTTTTTCTGACTTTTAATCTTTGTTTTGCTCACTGCCTTTCAGAAGAGGGAATTGGAACAGGGAAGGATAAAAAATGGAACAAACAAGGAATAACTGTGCATTCAACTCAGCTGGAATGCAATCGCCTCATTTAGCATCATTTTGTAGAAACTCAGGAGAAAACGACCCTTTGATACACCAGATTTGAAACATTTAAAAATAATGGGTCAAAGAAGTCATTACTTTTATTCTGACCAGTATAGCAGTTGGAAAAAGTGGAAGTGTGTGTCACTGAATCCTCAGGAATGTGTCACCCTCTGGGCCTGCTCCCACGGCAGCGGGAGCGTTAATGGAGATGGAGAAGCTTCTGCAGCTGCAGGGGCTCAGGGTGCATGGCAGGGCTCAGCCACTTCACTCAGCTGTTGCTATTTCAGCTAAAAGCTCTTTCTTTTTTTTCCTCCACAGCTGAACTGACACAAAGAGTGTGAGACACATTCATCACCACCGACACATTCAGCACTTCCCTGCTCAAATCATGGTGCCTCTGAGCTCCTCCTCCTTTTAGTGTCTTCCAGGTGTTCACGTTCCTCTGTTCTGCAACAATCTAGGATGCCCTTATTCTCTCTTTCCTTTCTCCATTAATTAAACTTCATTTTGCCCTTCCCCAAAACCTGTCTTACCTTCTCTGTCACAACCACTGCTTCACTGGACCTCCCCTCTGAAGGCACTGCATGTACACAGAACACATTCACCCCCACCGTCATTTCTAGCAAAATTTCAGCATCAGAACCTCCAACCTGAACTCTCAACCCTGCTTTTACTGAGACTGAAAACTTTCTGGACAGTCAGAGCACCAGTCCAGACAGCCAACCCAGGAGAACCAAAGAGATCATCCAGTGAGACAGGACAAGAATGAAAATAGTGTTTTTAATATCATTTACAGCAAACTTACAGTATGTATTTCACATCACATATTTCTAAACTGCTCATCTGGAAAATATAAGCTGCAAAAATACAGAACACAGTACTCAAAATATATCGAGCATGTGGCTTCTCTTTCTTTTTTTCTTTTTTTTTTTTTTCCTTTTTTTTTAAAGTCAATTGTACAGTGAAACATTTCCTTTTCCAAACCAGGTTTTGGTTTATTTTGGAAGTGTTGCTAAACATCTGAAAAAGTACCAGCAGTCAAACCAGCACAGTTCAAAGACCTTTCTGAGGACCACTTTCCCTCGGGCACTGCAGGAAAACAGTAACCCCCAGCCCGAGGCAGGGGCAGTGGCACGTGGGCTCATCCAGGTCCCACACGCTGCTGCAGACTGTTGGTGGAGATGTTCTGTGCAGGAAGAACCTTCTCCACAACCCACAAATGCTGCTCTGCTCAGGTGACTGTGAAGGACAGCAATGGTATGAGGGACAAACACCATGGACTGGTCTGGTACAGAGGCAGGTAAACACTCCTGCAGTGCTGTGGACCCTGCACAGAGCTCTGCAGGTGAGTTCTGAACCACAGCTGTGACAAACTGCGTGAGGTGGCCTTGTTCTCCAACAGGACAATCAGTGTGGAAGCACCCTCCATGCACTGATGGAAGATCGCATCCACACACCAGCTGCAAGCACTTGTCAGAGAAGTCCTGAGCTTCTGAAGCTCGGAGACACTCCCACCAACAACCCAGCTGAGATGCATCAGGATTTGGAGGGCACATGGCAGGCCTGCCTCGTGAAAATGTATTATTTTCTTTATTTACACCATGGAGAAAGAGAAGGATGGATAAGGGAGTGGGTTAAGGAACAAAATAGGTTCCTAATATTCTTATTAGCCAAAACCCCAAGCCCCTCAATCTGTGCTAGAGACACAGAGGAGCCAGCTGGTTAAGAACAGAACTTCTTTCCCAATCTGCTTTGAATTTTCATGTCTCGAGTTTGCTCATCTGTAGCTGCCACTAAGGGCTGTCAGGGGTGGGGGATAACCAGGTTACACAGGCAGGGCATGGGCTGCTGGTCAACCCCTGCAGCAGGAAAACAAGCAAAGAGGGATCAACCAAACTGAAACCTCGCTGTTTCTCCAACGTGAATGAGGCATGGCCAAGGACTGGCTGGGCAGTCGCTTCTGCTCACAAACCACATCAAGAGCTGCTCTCCTCCTGCCTGTGTAAACTGCCCCCACTCCCTCCCCTCTGATTTCAGATGGTGCTCGTGTCTCATCTGCACAGGGCAAAAGGAATTTAAAAATAGCCTTACTGCAAACACGCCCCATCTAATGCCATTTATGCACTGCTAGCTCACACAACTCCAAATGATCCCATGCCTGGAATGTGATATAAGTACATACAGCAGGGAAAAAACATTTCTGCAGACTGCATTTGACTTGTATCAAAATCCTAATGAACACCACATTTATTGTACTTTATTTACATGGTAGTCACGTACAATATAATACAATACAGCGTTCCATTTGCAGTGGTAGGCACTATGGGTTTCAAAAGGTCACAGCTCTTCCCCTGCTCCATCCCACCCCCTCCTCCCCATGGACGTGGCACCAAAGTGAACCAAGAGCTCCCTGTTGTGCGGTCCCAGCGCTGCCCCAGTTTCCCTCTGAACCTGCTCTGGGATGGCTGCTTTCAGGTGCTAACATGGAGACTCCAAAACTTTGGTGGTCACAGACCTCTGGCAGCCCTTAGCACTTGTCAGGGGCAGCCATGTGCAGCCTCCTCACCATGCTTTGCACCAAAACACCGTGAAGGCAACGTGGGGCTGTAGCCGAGCTGCAGACCCCTAGCACAGGGAACAGGCCACCCGTGATCACAGAGCACCGTTTGGTCCTGCTCCAGTAAGACTTTAGGAAAACAGCTGTGAGCCTCCAAGAGGGATCATCCTCCTCCTCTGATCAGGCAGGAAGCGTCGCGGGGTGAAGAACAGGGGTCATTTCTTCCTTTCAAGTTCACAGTTAGAGTTGTGAGGCACCAAAAACATAGCACTGTTTGCACTGAGGGGTAAATGCACTGGTGTTTGTGCGATGTCATACTGCAAGAGAACACGGGTTTCAGGGGCTGAGATACCCGTGGCAGGGAAAGATGCCTTTTGCTGCCCCACCCACAGGCAATTCGGCTGGGAAGAACTAAGATATGTTAGGCCATATGCAACTCTCTTGATGCCCGAGAGGTTTCCGCTTCCAATCCAAGAGCTGTGCAAACATTGCAAATAAAATTTACACCACCTGCTTCACCTCAATACCAATTTGGTTTTGTCTGGGTTCACACCCTTCTGGTGTTTGCTCTCAGTAATCACTCAAATGAATGCATTAACCGGTAGGAACACTGGGAGAGGCTGAGAATTTCAAGCGTCTGTGAGAGAATATTCCTGGAAAGTGCACTGTGAGTTGGAAGCCAGCACTTTGGCTGTCCTGGAGCACTGTGTGTCCAGCGGCGCTCAGCCCACTGGCACTGAGCAAGTATTCTCTTACTCAATTCCTAATCACCTATTTTTGAACTAAATATTTTTACTGATGAGAAAATTCCAGCCTAGGGAACTCAGGGAGCAGAAATATCCCCCGTGAGTTTTATGTCCATCCAGAACAAACCCCTGAGTACCATTTACAAGAAAGCTTTTCCAACTCCTCCAGACCACAGATGATATGCAGAAATGACTTTGCAAATACACTGGAGGCATTTTCTTGGTTTTCTCAGCAATTTGCAAGGAAGAAATAAAAGGGAAAATTAATTTATGAAGTTATGAATTACTTGCCGAGTTGGAGCTGACAAGTTTCTTATTGCTTTCTGCCATATGCAGACACCAACTTTGTGTAGAACAAGTCCAGCACTACAAACTGTTTAGGGTATGACTAATCTTTTCCTTCCTAGGGTTGGACGCCCTGCTCTGCCACACTTAATCTGAATATAAAGTGGGGGAAACATCATGAACTCATCCCATCCCAAAGACCCCCTCCCTGGGGTCGCTCCATTTATCAAACAAACACAAACTGAAGAAAAGCTTTGACAAGAAAAACAACATAAATACTACAAACATCCTAAAGTCCTACTCTTGCAGCCATCTAAATGGATTGCATCCACATGGCTTCTCCTGAATTCCCTGTGTCCTTCTGGGACCAAGAGATCCTCACAGCCAAGCAGCCGTGGCAAGACTGAAGATGAAAGAAAAGCAGTCCATGTTCAAACTCTGCCCCAGGAAACAGCGGTATTGCTTCTGAGCGGGCAGAGCTCCCCTCTGCTCCCCTGGATTCAGGGAACAGACAACGGCCAAAGATTTTACTTGGCATCACTAGCTAATAAAGAAGTACCTCATGTCTAAGAACTGCTGAAAGGCCGTTTTTCAGCAAAGCAATTGTATTAAGACTCGGATTGGCTAGAAATGTCAATGGAGTGACAGAAAACATCATTTGCAGCCTAGGAGTTCTAGATTTAGGGTATATAAGCAGAACAAACTGTAATATTTGGAACATATGTAAAACTAAGTGAGACCTGCTGGCATCCCAGGCAAATTTAAATGCCACTCAGTAACTCTGCCTACCTCGTATTGACTTGGTATAGCCAAACTGTGCTTTGCCATCGGGGGAAGGAAGAACTGTGGCTGGAGAAAGGAAGCTGATGGTCAGTCTGGAAGAAACACCCATAAACCATGGGTCTGGTGGAGGTAGGGCTATCCAGGAGTACAGAAGGGTGGATAATCCTTTCAGGGACACTGAGTGGCTCAGTTACAATGTTCTTTACTCCTCAGATCACCCTCAACCACCAGGTACCATGGCTGAACCTGGCTCACACCAAAGGTTCCCATCTTAATAAACTGCTGCCTATGTTCCCATCGATTATATCTTGGCTGCCAAGAAAACAGGTGAGTCACAGCAGCAGTGTGGGATGCTGGGAGAGGTGAACCCAGATTTAGGTAAGAAAAGCCAGAACCCCTAATGCAAATGGGAGCAGGGCAGTATTATTGCTTGTACTCAGGGGTGCTCTGCCCTGTGCACAGGAAGCTTGTGAGCTTTGCACAAATTAATCAGATCTAGAGAGAGAGCAACAACAAACCTGCTCCTGTCTGCAAACACAGTTCACATGAAATTAGGGGGATAGATGAGCACGGCTGCATTTAAAGGCAGAGCAGGAGTAGGTCTGGAAACCCTTGTGAATAAAAAACAAAGCTGTTATCGCATCAGTCCAGTGAAGCATCTGCATGTGTCTTTTATACTGACAATTCCCCACATCACCTGCCAAGAATAAAGCAAACCACACCAAGAACGTCCAAGTCTGAAGAAAATACCAAGCCCAACACACCCAGCTGTGACAATCTCTCACGTGGCAGCAACAGCTGTGGCTGACTCGGGGGCTAAAGCTTCACAGTGCTAGTAGGCTTCAGGTTGTTGTGGGTTGGCTGTGGAGTGAAACTGCTGGTTGTGAGATGGAGTTGCCTTTCTGTGTCCCAGGACCTTGCTTACTGAGAAAAAAATGTAAATCTGTCTGAGACACAAAGGTGAACCTTAAGGACATTGCCTCCACTGCAATGTGATGAACATAAGACTCTGATGGGAATAGGAGGGGGTCCAAATCTCATTCATTCCCTTATTTTTTTTTTGTTTTTGCAAGGAAAAAGAAGTCAATGCATCTCAGCCATTTGGAAATACTCCAATCACTTTCCAAATGTCTGCAGACCATCAGCTCAATGTGGAAGCATTTTGAGGCGCAGCTAACTCAGATAATGGAAGCTAATTCCTCTCTGCATCTTTCCCTTCTCACCTTCTGAGCAAGGTGAGACCCAACCACGATTAACAGGAGCAGCACTGAGGAGTTCAGTGCATCTCACAGGGGAATGGCAGAGGGAGGTCGCTGTTAGCGGAATCACCGAGAATGGAAGGTTTGTGATATTCAAGTGATAATTCAAGTGACAGACTTTTCAGTCCCACTCTACATCCAAGATGTGCTGGGCAAAGTCAGAAAAATGGATGATTTCTACATGTACTAAAAGAAGGTTCTGGAAATGCATCACATTGTTAACAACGATGCAAAGAAAATGATTCCAGTGTCATCTGCACCAATTTTAGATTGGGGTTCCCTTTTGATTCCACTGGGGCTACACCAAAGTGGGATCTGTGCAAGAGAAAGGAAACCCCAACCTGAAGTCATGCAAGGCAACTGGTCAATCCCAGAGAGACTGCTGAATCTCAAGTAGTTTGTTTTTCCAAACATCCCATTCCTTAGCAGACAGCCACGCAGGAACACAGTGCTTGGAAACGTCAGAATGACAGTTCTGCTGAGACTGAGGCCTCAACAAACCCCTGAATTTCAATGTCCTTGAATATGGAGGAATAAAATCCGCCATTGCATCTGGACTGCACAGCTCAGACCATGCCCCCATTTCTGTTCCTGGGAATGGGCATTTTTCTAACTCCATCCTTGTTTTTAAGTCTCCTGCATGGTTAAGGCAGTTGCGGGATGGAGGCGAAGTGCTGACAGGTGAAGGCCCATAACGCAATTTGGGAAGCAGGAGGATGTCTGACACTCTTCATTTGTTCTTCTGTAACAAAAACTGGGTTGCAGACAAAAATGGCTCGTTGTTCCGAAATCAGAAAAAACTCAAAATGCCTGCTGGTGTGGATGAAGGGTTTGGTCTGTGTATTTTCTTTAAACTAAAGCTCTGTTCTTAAATCTGTACCAAAGCACTGACAGCAAAGCCCTTCACGATGCAGGCATCAGACCTAACCCTGGGGGGAAAAAAAAAAAAAGAGTAGATGGGGGGGAAAAGCTTTTCAAAAGTTCCATTATCAAAAGAAATAAAATAACAATCATGTAGGAATTTCAAGTTACAGCTAAAAAATAATGAAAGTAACCCCATTCAACTGCATCTCCCACATGAACTAAGAGAAGAGATCAAATGAGAAGAGTAAAGAAAAATAAAAACGAAAATGTTATGTGCCCTGGAATTCTGTTTCTATAACTCCGGTCAAGGGAGACTTTCGACTGTACCAACAAACCACAGCTTGTGAACACTGGGAGTTTGTTTTACACCGTATCAATCAGCATGCTATTCTCCTTCACCTTGGACTTTCAGAAGGGAAAATCATGAAATTGTGAAAGGGGTTATGAAATTTCAAGCAATCAGGCTTTTAGAAAGGTTCTATTCTGTGACATTTGTGTTCGAGTCTGAAAAGTGTGTGTATGGTATAAAATTATGAGCTAACATTTGCAAAGACAGCAGTCTAAGTAATAAATCGGCAGAATGAAGAGAACTGTACAGAATGATTTCAAAGGCTTATACTTGACAATTATATATATTTTATGAGACAGTTATGCACCCTGTGCCTTTTTTGAAGTCATTGTTTTATGGATGCAGTATCTCTATTTTAGCAGAAAGGATATACTAAACCAATGTAATGGTCTAGAAAGCATCATTTACCACCCAACATAACAATGGCACTGCATAGCTTAATATTTTTTTTTCCTTAAACACCTTCATCAATTGAGCGACTCTTAACATGGCTGAAACCCAAGAATTAAATATCTGCAGTTACAGTATTTGTTGAGTATTTGGCACAGTGGAGTTTATTTGATACACCCTTTTTTCCTGCCCTTGTTGTTGCTGAACATGTAATTCTGTGCATAAATTACAAACACACATGTAAAGTCAGTCAAGTGGAAGCAGCTTGATACCCCACACCCATGTTTGCAAAGCCTGGATAAGAGCAAAGTCTGCTAAAAAGGTGCTGAACATGAGTGGAGAGTTCTCAGCCCTCTGTAATTGTGCCAGCTCCGGGGTGTCCACTGCCAGCAATGGACAAGGACTTGGGGAAGATCAGCCCCTCTGCCACCTGCATGGAAGTGACATCCAGCATTTGACTCAACATGCCAGGGTACTTCTCTAAACATCCTCAAGTCCACAACAGCTCTAAAATTCACACAAAAAAGGAACTTTTAATTATGATGCTAACCCTTAAAACCCTTCTGACATTTAGTCCATCAGAAACAAGTCCAGGTCCTGGGGAAAAACTCATCAAATGCGGGCAATTTGTATTGCTTCCCAGCAGGAATGTTTTGGAAAACAAAAGTATGCATGCAAAGTAAGCCTGACCCCCACGCTTCTTGTAATCAGATGAAAGCTTCCCCACGGTTTTTGCAGGTTTAGGTAAGACTGCACTGCAAGAGCCAAGTCAAATCTGCTCCTGCATGGATACTTTGTGAGGAGCTGAATGGAAGTTTGAGTTGCTCAATGCTGGTCAGCCTCTGCTCCCATTACCCAGCCTTCCAGAGGAACACTATTCCCACATGTAAGAGCAAAATGTGGCGTCCAGGAGAGGAGATTATTCCATCTTCCTCACATGGCTTCCACTGAAAGTCAGTGGAATTTCTCAGGTGAAAAGTAAAATACAAATCGTGAGGGTTGAAGGATTAAGGTCAGTATTCCTCTCATCTTGTACACACACACACGCATACACGCACACTTACTTTAAAGAAAACATCCACCACACAATTTCTAGATTGCAAATTATATATATATATCTTTAAAAACTGGAGAGAACATAAACAGCCTCTCCACATATATATGTATTCACTGAGTCACATAGAATATGAAAAAACTATATTATGTAAATCATCGTATTATCTATAATTCTCCAACTGACAATTGTTTTTATAGAGACACAGTGCATTCATTCTCTTTTTTAAAAACATATTATGTGTCTTCATTGGCTTGGTAGCATATTAGAATGAAGGCGTATGGATAAAAAATGCAGAGGATTAAACAAATCCCTTGAGTCACATCACGTTTGGGTGAATTAAACAGGATCCTTTCCCAAACTAGCATAAATAAATCCTCCTCATGGAAAAGTGTCAGCGATTTAAGGGTTAACACAGATTTGAAAATAATTTTAAAAAACATCTTATTAGAGGACTACACAGATAAGTATTTGGAACTCATCCCCCTTTAAAAATGACAGCATGTTTGGCAAGTGTGAGCAAATGTCTTGAACTCTACTGGGTTTGAGATCTGAGCGCAGCTATTCACAGACAGCCACGGAGCTGCAATCTGCGAATAAGCCTGGGCTGGAAGGACTTGGATACCCCTGACAGCATGGCTCGCTACCGGGAAGCTTTCCAGCAGCTTTCAAGGTATTTATCGTGGACTCATGGCTGGTGACAGAGTGTGACTGGTGGAAGGACTCCAGCACTGCTCCCTCTTCGCCATCGCAGACACAGCAGGTTGGAGCAGCACCCAGCTTGGCCAACCCTGCAGGGCTCCACACACCCCACCTCAATCGGGAAAAACCTATTGCTGTTATCACCTGGCTTTTTCTACGCCTCGTGCCCAAGCCTGTGCCGAGTGAACCTCTGCAGATGCCCTCCTTGGAAGCTCGTACTGTCAAAGAAAGGGCTGGCACCCAGCCACAAGGGCTCCCTGCTCCCTCCATCCCCCCCCGCAGGATGTCACAAGTGATCCCACTGAAAGACGCTGTTCTCAAGAATCCTGGCTGGGTCTGACTTTGACAAAAAGATGAAAGTTTCCTGTG
Source organism: Dryoscopus gambensis (assembly GCA_013389985.1). Lineage (NCBI taxonomy): Eukaryota > Metazoa > Chordata > Aves > Passeriformes > Malaconotidae > Dryoscopus > Dryoscopus gambensis. The sequence continues at coordinate 169,789 of WEIT01032515.1, forward strand.
TTGCCGTTGCTGTTTTGCAGTTGTGTTTCTTCTTTCATTCGTGCTCTCTCCTTGTTTTTATTAAAAAGGACCCTTGTATTATTAATACAGTTCACCCCTCCACAGTCACTATAAAACAGACTCCATATTTTCACACCACTCATGATCTTCAAGGTTATAGATAAATTTTGTCCTATGTGGTTGATTTTGGGGCACCGAGTCCCGCCCCAGATTGTCTAGGGTGAGAGTAGAGGCAAAAAACTCACTAGTGCTGAGACCACCTTCGTGGTTCTTGATGTATCTTTTATAGTTTTTCCTCAAGCACTGCCAGGTGGTTGTGTACAGGATGAATGCAAAGGACTTGAGGGCGATAGCAATGCTGACGTACAGGTATCTGTAGACCACGTTGTCGTACAGCGCGCAGGCTCCTTGCTCGCCACAGAACGTGCTCCAGAACAGACACGTGGAGTCAATCCCGGCCCCGAAGATCAGCGGAGGTGGGATAAAACCTGCCAAAATGAGAGAGACAAATCATGCTTTTATGATCCTCGTGATAAAGAGAGAAGACGTGACTGCAGTGAGTGGAAAGAGGGTGCTTTATCAAGGTTAATAGTGCCAGCCGCAGCCTGTGATTCTAATTTTTAAAGTTCTAAATCAGCCTAAATGAAGTCTGTGGATGAGCTTTTAGCTTGGACTTAACGTCTAAGGAAGAGATTCCTGCTGATACCAACACACAGCAAGGATTTTATCCAAGTTTGAGTGGCTTTTATTAAGCTTCTTGTTTGCCTAATGAGACTAAGTGAAGGGGTGAATGAAAGAGGAGGAGGACAGCCTTGCAGCTCACTCTCTGTTTAGACACTGGCAATTCTGCACTTTAGGGTGTTCACCTGAAGGATCTCATAGCACTCGAGCACCTAAAATCAGCTGGGGCACTGAGATCCAGTTTTGGACTGTACCCTGACATAGCAAAAGCTTTTCTCCGGGTCTAAAGAAAAGAAACAATAGCCTCTAATAGATGTCAAAGATGCCATCTGAAAAGAAATGAAAATTTCAGAGTGCCATTAAATGAAATATCACAGCAGGACTCTCCCACAGCCACTGCAGCTAACTACCGATGAGTGTTTCTCAATCATAGTTTGCAGCAGAGCTGCAATCTTAAAGCGAAGTAATCACTCCAATCTCATTTAACTAATAAAGGCAATGTTTTTCTTCTCTACTTTTCCCCATCCTATGGGGACACTGCAGCAACCCCCCCGCATTTCCCATTAGCCTGACAGTGATTAGGACATCCACGTTCCAGCTCTGCACTCCCCAGCCAGCGCACGTGCACCGAGTGTGCAGCACTGGGAAGAAAATGTGAACATTCTACATAATGCAACCATTTCTCCACCTTCTGCTGTATTTATGGGCAGAGGCTGGAAGCAAATAAACCCTGAAAAAACTCCTGATTGATAAAGTCACTGCTGTGGGTTAAGACAGCGAGCAAAGGAGAGCATTGCATCTACTGAAATCCAAGAGCAGGCAGGCACAACACCCCCCTGACAGTATCAATGCATCCGTAGGTGCTGTGATGCCTGAGACTCTATAAATACCTGTGAAAGCAGACACAAGGACTGCAGTTTTTAGACAGGAAAGTGTTTAATCTTGGATCCAGTTTCATCATTAACCTGGATTTCCAGGCTTAAAAAAGATACCTTCCTTCAGCTTGTCACGAGCAAAGTAGTGACATTCATGACATGTATCCTAAGACTACAAATAAATTGGTTGTCTTCACTGTTCCCTGTGGTAACTGAGAGCTCTTTATTTTATTTTGTTGATGACTGGAGCTCTGCATTTTGTTTGATCTTCCTTATATGTTGATAAAACGCAGGAATTAAAAAAGGCTATATGGGCTTTTGGTACTCATTTTAACCAGTCATTAACAGCACAAATGTAGTAAATAAAACCAGATGATAAAAAAGCAAGACAATCTGTTTGTTAGAAATACTAGTCCTAGTCATCATATCTAAAAACCTGTCTATGTTCTGGAAAAAAAAATAAGCATCAGCTCTTTGCTCATCATTTCAATGACTGGAAATTCCAGGCTGGGCTGGTTCTGCTTCTAAGTTAAAATACGCTTTTTTTGTTGAAACCTGTGAACAACCACACACTCAACCTGGATTTTAAAGATTCAGCTGCGCTCCTGCCACAACGAGCAAGAGGCTGTGCTGCTGACTGCAGTTCGTGTGCCCAGTGCTGCTGGACGGCACCTCAGGAGTAACATCCAGATGTGGCAGTGACTGAGGAGCCACCGAGTAACAGAAAACCACATTCGGATCATAACTTTGAGGTGAGAGGCCCTACTTGTTAACGTGCTGAGAGATGCTGACACAAAGCTTTGGAGAAGTGCAGGCTGAACTTCAGAGAGCTGCCATCTCCACCTGCTGGCTTCAGCTGGCCTGCCTGGTGCCCACAACAATTTGGCCTGGAAAGTGCTCCTCCTAAGACTTGAGGAAGGACCTATTTCCCTTGAACTCCAAAGCTACTCCCATGTGAATGCAGGCATGGATGTGGATATGAAAAACTTTAGCAACCAGTGAGTATTTCAGGTTGTTTTTAGCAGAGGAGAGGACAAGAGACTCACAGGAGCGACGTGGTGCCCAGAACTCCTGAGACACGGGAGCTGAGGGGTTGCACTGCACATCAGAAACTCCTCTTGAAACACTGTGGGGTTTTGTAATGTTAAAATAAGAGGCAAAAAACATGAGCTTGTAGGGAAAAAATCTAAGGAAGTGCCCTGGTAAGCAGAGGCTCTTCTAGGATGCATGGTGAACACCACCCAAAAAGGATGCATCCAGGATCTTAAAGGCCTGAAACTCTTTGCCATTCCAGACAATTCCATTCCGAACCTTTGGCTCCAATGGCACTGCTTTACTCTCTTCTCTGGGAAACTGCAGTAATGCTTTTATATGGAGACATTGTTACGGTGCCCTCTCCCAGCAGAATTCCTATGAAATAAGGTAATACATGCAGGAGGATACTGGGAGAATTCAGTCATGTTTCATGTTATTACAGTGAATATTAAAGAGAGTCAATCATGTTCTACTTCCTACTGCAAAGTGTTGCAAAAATTTCTGCTATATATATGTATATATATATATTTCATTGCGGAAACTGTAGGGCTGCATAAAATAAGGTGCTTCTGTCTTACTGAAATCTATTAGCTACGATTGCACCTTGGGGTCTCATACCTCTTGCATGTAATTCTCTCCTTTGGTTCAAGACGCAGCTATTATCACTGTCTTCTTAAGTCAAAGCTTAAAAGCGAACTGAAAAGCTTTTAAAATAAATCAGTAAAGCTATTCTCAAACCTCAGGTTGATAGGGGCACAATTTGGATACCCTTGCTCAGATGGAAAAGTATCTTTCTCTTCATTTTCTATGAGTTCCAGCTACACTGCTGATAATGCTTCAGGATGTATTGTCTTATTTCATGGGAATGCCTTAGTGACAGAGCAACATATAAAGATTTGAGTTTAAAGTCTCACTATGGCTTCTTTATTGGAATGAAAAAAAGAAATCTGTTCAACTTAAGCATACATGTCTGAGCCTGGTTTTAGAGGAATTCAGGATGCTGCTATCTCAGGAGGCTTCTCTCTTTTGAAAGGAAGAAACAAAAGAGAAAAATCTCTCCCCTTAAGTATTTTTCCTTTGGAAACAACAGCCCACAGCCATCCCCCTTGCACACTTGCCAGCTGACACTCCACATTCAGCCAGTCAGAGCTGAAGACAGGCCAAAACCCACCAGCAGCACCAGCAGCTAAAGAAAATGCTGTGTTTGCAAGGCTTTTACCACAGCTGACCCAGGTCATCCCAGAAACTTCCCTTTGAGTTATCTTGAGGTCTGGGTGAGCTAACATGATGGAGCTTTTTGCATGACTGCAGGTACTTCAACAAAACCAATGGGCATCTAATTGCAAACTGGTCTGGGAGCACCATTTCCTGTTCAGCTACCAGGGAATAAGGTGTTAAAAAAGTAAGTTAAAAAATGAGGTCACTTATTCAAAGCAATGTCTGGTACTGCTGGATTTTTGGCCCTGTACTTCCCAGTGTCTTGCTGTAGCCTAAGAGACAGCACTTTAGTCTCCAGCTCATTCCTTTGGGACCAAGGGAGCCATGCAGGGAAGGTGCTCCCTGTGCCCTGCTAAATAAAGTAAATTCCACTCCCACAACATGCAGATACCCTGGGCATGAGATGGTCCCACACAATGATGGATCAGAGGATCCCTGAATCACTGAGACTAATGAGCTGAAATGGAAAAGCTTAAAAATAGGAGCCACCTCTTCCAGAGGAGGAAAAAACTCCACCCAGAAACAAGCAGCAGGCAAACAGCCTGGCATGTTCCCTTTAATTCATACCTGAGAAGCACATACTGGTCCAGAGGAGGAGCCATATGCATTTTAATGGGATATTAACCCACAGGAGGATACAAGGACTCAGCCTGTCTCATTTTCCTGGCTTCCTTTCCAGAAAATGGGAGGGGCTAACACACCACGTAACACAGGTCCGATCCCTAAAAGGAGGGTGAAAATCCATATCCCTCTACTTCAGCAATATGCAATACAGCAGTAACTCTGCAAGCTCCTGACACGTTAGGAACAGCTACAGAAGAGAAACTGGTTGTGTGGGACCATGGGAGAAACAGTCATTTCTCATGCAACACTGCATTTTCTTCCATTAGCACAACGCAAATAGCAGGAAAAGTGCCTTCAGGAGCCTTGATGTGAAATTCTGCATGGAAAGGTCTTGGACCCCAGTGTGTCAGACCCCACTCACGACAATGACAGCGCTACATGGAGTAGAAATCAACTTTTGCATGTTAAAAATAGAGTGTTCCATGAGGGAGCACAGGTTGGGAGAGAAGGACGTACAACTTTTGTACCTACCTAGCAACCGGAGCAGCAGGAAAAGCACCCCCAGAGCGTAAGACTTGAGTTCGGGGCTCACGGTTCTGCAAGGAGGAGGGGGAGAGAGAGAGAAATCGATTCCTGTTGTTCTGCTTTGATTAACACACCCCGTGGCCATTCTGTGTTGTCAGCCAGGATGCCACCAGCACCTCTTCAAAAAGTCATTAATGGGGCTTTTCTTCTGCCTTCTCCTGAACTGCCTACAGCCCCAAAAGTAATTGCATTGGTGACAGGCTCAGGAATTAGCCAAGTCATTAATAACAACAGCTAATGTTGTCATTGGATGGGGAAAAATGGAATTCCCATTTCATTAAATCATTGTTTACAAGCTCCCTAGCATGTTTTCAAGCCTCTAGATGTTGAGAACTGGAGGGAGAGAAAACTTTTGGTTCTGAAACTTGACAGACTACTGGGAACAAGAGAGGGAGGGAGGATGGTGGACCAAAAGGTTCAGTCAGCCTGTTGATTCAAGCCTCCCAGTGAGGAAGTGCTCAACAGCAGTGACTTTAGCATGACACTTTTTTTATCTTGGGAAGACAGCGTTTGCAGTGTCTTCTACTATGAACACAACCACCACTGCATTGAGTATCATCCTTCAAAGGTGCTTTAAAAAAACATTCACGGCAGGGTGGTTCTCTGTATAAATACACCGGAGGGGCATCAGCCGAATCTGATAAAACAGAACCAGCAAGAGCTTTCAAGTTAAGAAGAGACCATTCTGATCACCTGCCCTCCTCTCACACATTCATGGGCCTTGTAATACCACACCATGGCTTCTGCACGAAGCCTGTGACCTCGGGATGAATTTCAGCAGTTTTCAGGCAGACCCACACACTTCATATAAAGCCTTTATGCCAGGAATTATCTGACCTTGGAAAAATGTTCCAGGGGTTAATGGCTTGGCTCAAATAGGATTCTACAGTTGGGTGGGAAATGAAGGAAACAGAGCATCAAAAGTTTATTTTAATGAAAAAATAGATTATCACATGAAATATTCACAGTGGGTTTTTAATTGGTGGCGGTGTCCTTCCATCCACTTTTCTGTATTTAAGACCAAAGTCAATCTCCATACCTTAGGGTGGAGTAAAAATTGCCACCTGGAGACTTCTCCTTTCCTCACTGACTACAGCAGTGACCAAATGACTTGCTTAGACAAGACATTTAATTTGTAGACATTGAGTCCATTTTTAAATAAGCATGGGAGCTGCCAGTGTCACATGTCACTGCTCTGGACACCAACGACATACTCATATGCCACAACTTTCTTTAAGCAATGCAAGATGGCAGTTGCAAGAGAGCATGAGGTGGTATCTGGCTCAGAGCTCTCCCCTGTACATTTGGTAGCTGTCAGCGATTCTGAGTGAAGTTACAAATCTGGATATGTGAATTGTTTATTTCCTACAGCTGTGAACGGAGTATGTTTAATCTTCCCTTTGCTTTTCTTATTCCCTGGTATTCTTCCTCCTGGCTGGTGCTGGGCTTATGTCATTTGAAGGCAACACTAAGATGTCTCCGTACAGGATCCTAAAGGTGCTGGCAGCTTCCTTGAACAAAGAACTCTTCAAACTTCAAATTGCTTTTGTCACAATATTTATCATGAGGAATTTGATTTCCCTTTAGCTACCGGAGATGCAAAGAGAGAAATGAACTAGTAGGTGGAATATCTCATTTTGTATCCTGCAGGGAGACATGCCCTCACAGAGCTGTTCTGTCCAAAATCTACTCAAGAGTGTGTTTCTAATACAGACCTTATTGATTGAATTTTATTGGAATTTTCCAGGCAGCAGAATGGATCTGCTATTTATGCCTCTGGTTATTATTCTCAGTAAGTGACAGCTTGGACAGCTAAGTAATTCTGGATAAATGTGGGCTTAGATATATATGTATATCATAAGGTGAAGTGTTCCATATGTCTGGAAATAACACAAGGTCACTTCTTTGAATAAGCTACTTTTGACCACCTATTCACATAGACTCAGACATGTCCTTCAGACTTCCAAGTTCCTTATGCTCTTGGACTCGGTCCAGGGTGAAAGAAGTTAAACTCCAGTCAGGGAGGTATTCAACAAAGCTAGTCTTTGCCACAGTTTTTCATTTTTGTGTGGTTTCTATGGTCTCCAGACCATCTCAGAAGGTGAGCCTAAGCCTCTTTCTAAGCCATTATGGGCTGAGAGCATAGGGGAGCAATTCTGCCCCTCTCATGATGCAGATGTAACTTTGTTACTACCTGGATTGGAAACGGCACATCTGTATTTCCATGTTAATCCCAGAAGAACAACCCCTACCACCATTCTTTACAACATCCCTGCAGGAATCATGTCCGTTGGCAGGCCCAGCTCCAGCTCACTCCCTCACTTTACCAGAGGAGAGCGCAAGGAATTTTTTCTTTTCTCTAGGAGTTCCATACTGCAGGCCCTGAACTGGGGCCATGCCATGGCTAAGCCAGGTGCTACCAAGTGAAAAAGTGGCTTAGGGAGAAAACGGCTTGAATGGAGGTTCAGTCTGAAGTCATGGATCTGGGGACAGTAAGTTCGGTGTAAGAGGCAGAGGCCGGGAGCTGTGTGGGGCGACCCTCAGCTCCCTGCAGCTCCTGGCTGTGCCCTACATTCCCTCCAGCCCTGATCCCACGCCGAGAGCAGGCCCAGCTGAGGAGGATGATGGACTGAAGCCCTACCTGATGAGGATGATGACTGACGGCGTCTGCGCCATGGCCCCGATCATGCTGCAGACACACATCACGCACAGGAATGTCAGGAAGGCCTCTTCGCACCCAGGGCTGGGGCATTTGCCAGGAACAACGGTGGCGTTTTCGGCAGGGACCGAGGTGAGGCACGAACAGCCACTGAGGTTCTGCAGAGGAGCACAAGGAGTCAGGAGAAGGGAGAGCCGTGATCTCCACAGCTGCCCTCTGCAACAGGGCTTGTCAGCAGCAATGCCTAATCCTCTAATGGTCAATTAAATAACTCCTAAGTGCTTGTTGGAGGGGGGTTTGGAAATAATTTCAGGAGCGTCAGAGCTGACGCATGTTGCCAGCAAAGGAAAGCTGTCCCTTGGCTTGTTTCTTTTCTTCTGCTCCTTTCAAGTCTCTCCCATAAATGTCACTGCGACAAAATTATTACCGAGTTATACCTCTTTGGAGAAGAATAAAGAAACAATCTGTGTCTCTGTGACAAGGAAGATCCCCCCATTATGGTTCTAATTACTTTCTTATTTACCTCCGTCCTCTTGGCTGTTGCAGTTAGACTGAAATATATGAAATGCAGGTAAATCTGCAGCCCTGTTCTTGGCTGCAGGTTTGCGGCCTGCTTCCAGCACCTCAAATCCTGGGAAGCAGCCACCCACGATGGGGGCTGCAGCTCACCCAGAGCTGAACTACCACAGCCTGGCCGCACAGACGCTGCTGGACTTCAGTGCACTCCCGGGCTAATAAATGACATCTGGTTCAGAGGGATTTGTGTTGAGCTAAAAGCTCAAGTCAAGCGAGATAAACTTTATCAATATGTGATCAGAAAGAGGGCGGAATGACTGCATTTTGCTTTGATCTCTCCAGCAAGTGCAGGATGTGAAAAGAAGCTTTGTTTGCCAGTCACAGATTTAAGGATTTACTTTTTTTTTCTTATTTTCCAACTCGCCCTCTTGAATTTCTGAGTGGGGGATGTCACTGCAATTAAGGCACACAATACTACCAAGAAATCCCTTAACGAATACAGAATGAAATGGTCATAAATGATTCATGGCTTGTCTTCATATACCCGCTGGGCTTGCAGGTCACATGTTTGTGTGAGGAGTAACGTCATAAAATACAACCTTGAAAAGCAGCTAAATCTCCTCCCCTTCCCCTCTACCATCTGCAAGCAGAAATTCTTTTGCTTTTCTGCAAAAGGAGTCCCCTTAGGACCATACAAAAACACACTTTCTGGTTCGCTGCCTTCCAAGATAAGGATCAGCAGGGATACTACTCCGACCTTTCTGACACCAATCTCTTTCTTCTGCATAGGAGTCAAATAATTTTCTTCCAGCTAAGTGCAGAGGGCAAGACACACCGTGGTGCAGAACTCCAGGAGAGCTGGAGCACACATGCAGGTGCCGTTCTGCTGGCAAGCAATAATTAACATAACAAAGTTCCGTGCTGTGAGTTAGAAGCTGACACCTGAAGGCTCCAGAACGGTGACAATTAACACCACTGAGGTGGTGTTTGCACAGACAACAGGAATTTGTGGCTCCTACTGCAGTGCACTGCTAGCCACCAGTCTGGAAATGGCCCTGTGGATCAAAACCTCTGTAAGTCTGGAAAAGTCTATACCTGCACTGAAATATCCTTGGGCAAAATTCCCATCACAGCCAACATGCAGATCTGGGTGCTCATTTCCCATGGGTTCTCATCAAGGGACATAAAGTACCTATTTCGGGCAGCGGTGGGGCAGATTCTCCTCCCAATGGTGTGATTTCTTTACAAACCACAAGGCAGATCTCAGCTTCACTGCCTGAAAACTTGTCCCTAAATCCAATTTTTCGACCACTTTTCCTCAAGGTGCTGGCCTGAAGCAGTGTGAGTGGTTTTCACCAACTACATCAGCTTGCTTAGCACTGCACCTCATCCTTACCTGGGAGATCTTTGATCTTTTATTACTGACACAGTATGCAACTCAGAGACATCAAACAAGGAAACATCAAAGGTGGAGTTATAACTTTGTCCTGTGGAGAGGCAACTTTTTGCTACCTGTGCCAAACTCTTACAGATCCCATTGTCTGCAATCCCACCGCATCCAGCCACTTGTTATCAGAACCTTCTGCTGCCCAGCAACCTGCACACCCAGATTTCTGTGTGCCGTGAGGAGTTTATACCTTTAACAGGCGGAGTTTGCACCTTTAACAGCATCCTGAGTTTGGTGTGATTATCCATGCAAATTACCCACGTTTTTAATTACTCATTTTTTAAGCCCTGGCTCTGACAGGGAAGGGACAGGCTGGTACTTCAATGCAAAGCTGTGAGGTGCCAGCACAGTAACTCCAGGCTGGAATTCATGTGTCTCCAGACAAAATGCTGAGAGAGTCAATGGCATCAAACAAACATCATGCACAGTCCAACATGTGGTATGCAAGGGTCACTCTCAGGAATGGCTTGAAAGAAAAGATCTTGGGGGTCCCAGAGCTCTGCCTAGCAGCACTGATATTCCTATGGCTTTTTGGACAAGTGCACCTCTGGAATCACCTCAGTTAAGAGAGAAGGAATGAAAAGAAAAAACTAACTGAGCTGCACATTGCTTTTAGATATTGTTCACAGAGGAAAAGTGAAGAGAAGCAGTCAGAAACGTACAATGTAGTAAAGTTAAATAAAGCATTCAGAGAATTTTATGTCCTAGTAAAAAGCAACCCTCGGCTCATCACTAGCATATAACATTCACAAGACCCTCCAGACAGGTCATTACCTGGATTACGGGTTTAAAACTTGGTTTGGCAATTTGGCTTTGCCTCAAGGCCATTGCATGGCCAAACTGGTCCATAATTCTTGATAATGCCCTTTCCAGTGGATGCTATTGCTTCACCTATTTGTGTTCAAAATGTTACTGCAAAAAAACCCCAAAAAACAAAGAGATGAGAAGAACCCCAAGGATGACAACGAAAAGGCAAAATAAGAAGGAACGAGTAAGAGAGAGCGTGAGGGACAGCGAGTTTTTTGCTGGCAAGTTTGCTCTTGCAGGGCAGGAGGTCAGGTATCTGCAGACTGAAGGGGCAGAGCTGCATTTTCATTACCATGCTCCTTCTAGAGGAGCCAGAGCCTTGCCCTGAACTGCACAGCGAGGAGATCGCTCCCACGCTCCAGCCACAGACCAACACCAGCTGTACACTTGCTGAAGGCTTGATGAACTGGTGAGGCACAATTCTGCGTGCCTGAAACAAGCTGGTTTCTTGTTAAAACCATCCTGCTGCTATCTCAAGTGTTGACTTATTGCGAGGAGGAGGAAGAAGAGGGCAGGAGGTAACACCTTCACGTGTCACACATTGATGTAGGTCCTTGCAGGGCTGCTGAAAGCTCAAAACTGTGGCGTTTCAAGGGGATGCCTGCATCTCTGAGCCTGGGGAGAGAATGGAGGAGACAAGATGTTTAAGCAGGACAACCTCAGGAGATCTGGGCAGGAAGGCTGCACAGCCAGCAGCAAGTGTCTGCTCAGCAGCACTCATGTGCTTTGTCTCAAGGGCAGGAAGGGAGGTATGATATCTCCTCCTGAAGCCATGGGGGGATAATTGCATGTGGTGAGCAATGATGTCCCTGCAGGCACAAACAGTCCCTGTGACCAGGCCGACCTCCCACAGACTCCACACTGCAGTGATCATCACGCCTGGCACGGCCCCAGGCAGGGAGCAAGGATGCAGGAATCCCACCAGTCCTCATCCACAGGAGCAGCAGGCACTCATTTTCAGTGTAACCCAGAAAACATTAACATTTCAGCAGCAAAAAATGAAAAAGCTGGCTTTTAAGATATTCCCCACATCTTTATACAGAGATAGTTTGGTCTTTAAGAGTTTTCTGAGGGAAATAAACCTTAGATAGAGAGAACTTAAAAATGCAGAATGTCTTTGGGTGGAATCTCTGCTCCCCTGACAACTGCTCTTGCTGCTGCCTCAGAGCAAAGCAAGGAAAGAGAGAGAGGCAAGAAGAGTTAAAGGAATGCTTAAACAAGGGTGAATAAAACCAGAATCTGCTCACAACTGTCTAGGAACCAGATTCAGGGAAAGAGCAAGAGGAAGAAGACTAAAAGGATTGGGCAGGGCAAACGTGGGCAGGTGAAGAGGGGAGATGAGGAGCTGCAGGATAAAAGAGAAGCTGGTTCCTCAGCTGGTCCCCCCTGGGCTAGGAATCTCTCGCAGAGGATGTGTTCTGCCACTGGACACCTGTGCAGATCTCCTATCACGTTCCTTGTTTCCGTGCTGAGGAGGAAGACCAGGGCAGGAAGGAGATCCCATCCTGCTCCATGGGTGACCCTGGCAGCTGCAGAGAGTGGGCATTTATGGAGCAGAGTGAAAAACAACAGGGGCTCAGGCCCACCTCAGGTGTGAGGTCAGCTTTGGGGGTGCAGCCACTGCTGGCTGTAGGTGAGATACTCTACCAGACAGGCATGAACCTCAATCACTTGAGCTCACAGAACCATTCCTACAGGCAAGAGGTCCCCAGGACAGCCCACTCACCGTGCTGCTGCAGCCAGCAAAGCAGGCAGATAAGTATGTGACCCCGTCTGCCCCACACACTGGAGTGAAGGAATCAGTTTGGCATTCACAGTTGTTATTGCACGGGGAATATGGGTCCAGAGATGAGGTTGGAGTTGAGCTGTAAGAGAAAAAGAAAAAGAAATTATTGGACAGTGTGGTATCAGCCAGCTTTTCCAATTGTTGCCTCACGAAGATGGCCTTGAGGGGGAGAGTTAAGGCGAACGCATTACAAAAAAGCAGTGGGCAGGCTAGCTGGGTTCCAGCTCTAAGAAATCCAGGCTACAGCCTCTCCTTGGAGACTGAAATGCCACAGCCATTGTCTCTGCAAAAGAGAATCTAATACAAGGCTTGGGCTGCCTTGTTACCTCAACAAGAAGCCCCAAGGAAACACAAAGAGATGCTGTGGAGATTTCTCTGTATTCTTCTGGAACACTGAAAGGAGCTGACAGGCTGAAGCTGTCATCTTCTAAAGAGTTGCCACTGCATACTGAGGAGCATCCAGAGAGAAAATACAGAATAATGCTCTCCAAATCCTACCCTGTGAGGGCTGGAGGGTACTGTGGGCATTTCTCACATTAAAATGGGCTTGCAGCCACAAATACTCTCTCTTCACCATATCTGTATTTCCAGGCATCTAAAACTTGGTTCTACAAATTCCCCCCAGGCACTTAAAGCAATGTACAAAGCAGTGCACGCCCCTTGCTGCCAGGAGAAACCCAACAGTACAATGGACCTAATGCTACAGAGATGGGTACAGAATCCTGTCTGGCACCTTTCGACTCAGTTTGATTGATTTTAGTGAACCTCTGCTGTCATCTGCAGCTACTGAGCTCTCACAGCTGTGAGTGGCATGGAAACATCCCAAACTAAGAGCCCATACAACACTGCCTTCTCTATGCTTGCTCTATGGTTGTCTGAAGGCCAGCACTGCCTGTCGAGGATGATAACATGGATTTATGTTGGTAAAGCTCCCTGAAACCCTCTGTGGACTCACTTGTTTCCATAGGGAACAGTAACCCCTGCCACAGGTCCTGTGTCGCAGCCCAGGAACAGGAAAGACACGTAGCAAGCTGTCGACACCAGGTTCACCAGCATGGCCATCCTGATGGCTCCCAGTGCAGACAGGCTGAGCTTCTTCACCAAGAGGCCACCCAGGAATATGCCCAGACAGGCACACGGGATTGCTGTCATCCCTGCAGGACGAAAAATCAGTTAGCAAGAGGCACGAGCAAGGCCCAGTGAACTACACAGTGACAGGGCTGAACTCTCCAGCAGGCAGATCTGTGCACTGGCATGAGGAAACCTTGTAATGACCAGCTGCTGGAGTAGCACTAAGCTGGGGTTGCCCAAAAAAAGGAACAGATGCAAACGGGCATGCTGCCTTGCACGGAGGAACCAGGATCTTCTGCCAGTTCCCATCCATGCTGGAGGGGATGCCAGACTTGCTGAGATTAGCCCAGCCCGACGTAAGCAGCAGCATCTCTAATGCTTCCTGCAACAGTCAGCACACAAATAAAGTCAAGAATTTTCTGAGGCGTCTAGAGGCTTTAGATGAGCCCTGCTGGTGCAACTCACAGAAATCTGATTGTCACAGACTAGGCAAGAGCAGCACTTGAAAATATGAAATCTCCCTAAAAGAATTTTCTTTAACTGTGAAATGCAAAATCACTGCCAGAAGTGACTCCCTTTCCAGCACAGACAGGAATTACCACACTATGCTTGTTTGGGGTCACTTTTATCCCTTTGCTGCCAGTTATACTCCAGATCTCACCCACCTGAACTATGCTTAGAAGAGAATCCCAGCCCTGGCATTTCTAGACTCCCTTAAATGCCATGTGAGAAATCTGGTAACAACTTTGTTTAAACAAGCTACTGTGAGAAATACGGAGGTATCCAAGTCTCCTTTCCCACTGTCAGGTCAGAAGCAGGATGTGCTCTGGCTCATGGGTGATCCCTTCTTTGCTGGCCACCCAGCTGTACTCACATGCTGACTGCCCAGCCAGCTCCCACCAAACAGCTTTTTCCTTTCTCCCACTGGGTCAACAGTGAAGTTACTTTCCTTTGCCAAACCTTTAATATTCAGGAAAGATGGAATAGCCTAACAACTTTGAGACCTCTGGCCTTCCGTCAAATCGTATGAAAATTCACTAGCAAATTTCTGTGTTGCTGGGGGATGCAAGGCTGACTGCAGGGGATTGTTTATTTTGGAAAACCAGGCCAAAACCAGAAGATATTGATGAATTTAACAGAAAAATAAACAACTGTCAGGAGAGCAGCTTGCAAACTCCTTGTTATGATATGGAGATCCACCCATTTCCTGATGTCCCAGGTTTTGACAGATCACTGCCAGCTGCCCATCTGGCGGGCTGTGGTTGCAGATCATCCAAGATCAACTTGCAGATATCTTAACTGGGTGCTGCTGATAGAAGGGCTGTCATAAACAAATCACTGGGCCTGCCTGGGATGAGCAGCAGCAGAAAACAAATGAAGATCCTGCCATCAGTGTCCTGACAGGGAACAAATGAACACTGAGAAATGTAGAATGTGAAATCACGGCAGCATGGAATGGTCAGAGAAGGGACATTTGAAAGACGACTGAGTTGCACTAACTCAGGTGCTTGAACTGCTCACTGGACGCTCACCATTTCCAGGCCAAGGGGAGAGGGGTGACTAACAGGAGAAACTGCTTCCTAACCCAGATGGAGATGGGGTGCAGAACTGTGAGGCAGCAGAACTATGAGAAAAGCAGTTCACTGGGCCCCACGATCACTTGGCAACCAACTGCAGTCTCGGGCAATTAGATGGCCCATTTCTGCAGCATCCAAGGCTCTCACAGACTTTCCTATCCTGGCTGTCCCATAATGGGTTTGGCCACAGGGGAAGTAATGGCAGCAGGATGCAGCAGAGAGCATAGTTGAGGACGAAGGATGCTGGAGGTCTGCTCTGGGCTCTGCAGCCACAGCACACCTGAAGCCCAACCTTCCCAGTCACAGACACATTGCTACATGTCAGACAAGTCACTTTCTGGGCAGCCTAACCAGCGACACTGGCAGCAGTTACCGGCCACGCTGAACACTTTTAAATACCTTTGGATGCTGGAGGTTTGGTGTCCCCTGTGGTTACTCACCCAGGAGCTGGTTGGCAGACGAGGTGGTGAGGTTGAACTGCTGCTCCAGGTACTTCCCCAGGAAGGCGGCGAAGCCGGCCACCACCGCGATCTCCATGCAGGCTGCCAGGATGATGCAGGTGAACACGGGATTGGAGAGCAGGTGCTTTGTCACTTTGGGGATCACTAGGGGAGAGGAAAAAAGGAGAGGTGGTTTTGTGTAGACTTTCCTTGAGGTGCTGGAGGTGCCTTTCTCCTCTCCTGAAGGGTAAACTCACTTCACACCAGGAGTAATTTCCTATTCTGCACAGACCAGCTGCTTGAAATGTGGGAACACCACAACACAGTGAAACACCCAAACAGTGTCATCTAAAGATTCAAGAACCAAGAATGTGCAAAAAGAAATCACCTGTCATTATTTACTCTTACAGATGATTTTGAAAATTGGGAAAATGAGCCAAATTTCCAATATCACTTTTTGTTTCCCCCATAGGGAGGTCAATCAAAACCTGGCGTGCTCTTTCTTCTCCTTCTCCTTTCCCTACCCGCTCCCCACGAGCAATGCTGAGCCAGCTGATGGGTGCCACAAGTGCTGTATTCAGCATAAATCCTTGCAAGCTTTCAGACACAAACTAACCCAGCTCACATCTGGCTTTTCCTTCTCCTGCCATCCAGATTTGCCTCACTTTCCTATTCCAAACTGGCTTACTCGCTGACGGTCACGTTCTTGCAGCACGTGTGGGTGTTTTCAGCAAGCTGAAACTCTCTGGCTCAGCCTGGCCCATGGATACCCACAGCACAAGGCTCCTCCTGCCTGGGACAGGCATGTCAGTCTGTGTGTTCCCACAACCTAAAGCTTCTCCAGCCAACCAACGCCTTCCAAGTACACCCTCCCAGCCCTGGTGGATGTGCTGAGCTGTTCACTGTGTAGGACACCAACGCTCTGGTTTCATAATCCCTTGGCTCTCCCTTTCCAAATCATCAGTGTCCAGAGTCCTGCCTCCTCCAAGCCCGTCTCAATTTCCCGTAGGCAAACATGAGTTACCCTACAAAGGGAAATCTGGCTAATGAATCAGATCGCACGTTTTCTACTCCAGCGAACATTTTAATTATTGTCGAGATAACACAGCTTGAAGAGGAGAGCATCCCAGTACAGAGGAGAGCCTTGCTTTGTCTCAATACCTGATGACTAATTTCTCCCTGAATTAAATGTGAAAATCATTAAGTTTGAAAATTACCTTGATGTAGCGTAGTGAAGCCTCAATGGACCCCTATTTGCATTTTGAAAATCCATCCCCCACATTCCCTACAGTGTACCAGGAGCTGGCAGATGATGTTTCTCTGGTGCTGGTTTCTGTTTTCCCTCAGGGATTTTTTCTGGGTACCCTGCTCTGCTTGGGTACCCTTGCTTCTTTCTTGGGGACAGCGGAAAAAAGGGTTATAATTAGGTTTGATCTAACCTTTTTGGAACAGGTCGCTCCACAGTTTCTGGTCTCTTTATATCAGAAATGCTTTCCAAGCTATATAAAATTCTTGCTTCCTGAAGATTTACTGAACATAATTCAGGTGCAAGAGGCATAGTAATTTTTAGTAGAACAGGGAAAAAAAGAAAAAAAAAGAGAGAAAAATACTGTGTGGGAGGAATGGGGATGTGGGAATTCAGACATGGATAAATTTCAGAAGCCACCTGCTGCTTCCTTCAGTTCTTTGGTGGCCACCTACAGAATTTCTCCTTCTTGCCAGGAAAAATATAGAAAATGCAAAGGTGGACTTGGCAGTATTGAGCTTGAAAAGCCATATTTAAGGTATTAATGCCTGTTGTGCCCTGGGAGTTCACTTTGTTCAAGATTAATGGATTCCTTGAGATGTAGCTTTGTGCCAATTTAAATCCAAAGACACTAAGGTCTAGCTCTAACTTCATCCACCAAACAATAGTGATGACAGCCTGCCTTTTGTAGGAGGGAGTTAAAGATCATGGACATTTATTTCTTAAATTGGCACCCAACCATCATGCACTACCAAGGTCAAAATCCATCTTCTGTGTTTGGGGTGGACAACAAAAAATTTGCAGCGTTATTGCAGCATCTCACACAGAAGAGGAACACCTCATCAGTGCCTCATCTGGCAGTGCAGGGCTCCAAGTGACAGCACTTTCTCCGAAAGGGGCTACAGGAGAGCTGGAGAGGGACTTTTGACAAGGGCCTGCAGTGACAGGACAATGAGTCACAGCTTAAACTGGAAGAGGGAGGGATTAAATTAGATATAAGGAAGGAGTTCTTTACTGTGAGGGTGGTGAGACATTGGAACAGGGTTGCCCAGAGAAGCTGTGGATGCCCCTGGAAGTGTCCAAGGCCAGGCTGGATGGGATTTTGAGCAACCTGGTCTAGTGGAAGGTGTCCCTGTTCATGGTGAGGTGCCTGGAACAAGATGATCTTTAAGGTCCTTTCTGACTCAAATCCTTCTGTGACTGTGATTCCACGATCTTGGCTTCTCCTCCCTGTGAGTTTTCTGGGACAGATCCTGTCCTCCCCTGCATGTCTGACCACTGTCTACTGCAACAGGACTCTGTCCCAGCAGGCAGGTGTGACACAAAACCCAGTGCAGAGAGTGCACAGACAACTCAAGCGGCTTCCACCATCTCCTCAGCCAGGGTCAGCTCGTTCTCTTTCATCTTCTAAGGGCAACGACAGGATGCTCCCTATAGAATTGAATATCCTTTCATCTGGCTACTGCCATTTGTTAAGATCAATCATTTGACACCTGCTGCTGCCTTATCTGTCTCAGTTCTTGGGGTGAAATACCTCTGGGAAAAAGATTAAAAGTCAGCAGCGAAGTTTAAAAAT
Source organism: Dryoscopus gambensis (assembly GCA_013389985.1). NCBI lineage: Eukaryota > Metazoa > Chordata > Aves > Passeriformes > Malaconotidae > Dryoscopus > Dryoscopus gambensis. Next base: position 187,872 of record WEIT01032515.1, read on the forward strand.
CCCTCAATAGACTAGAGTGACACGCTTTCAGTTGCCTGGCACGTGGTGCTGAGTATGGAGCAGGAATGGAAATGTCTGATGGGGGACAGTGAAGCTCTGGGGAACATAACAGCTAAGGATGGTGCTTCTTCTCTGCAGTCAACCCAGCAGGAGTCATGGTAAACATCACCCTGCACCTTACAGGCCCAAAGGTTACCTGAACACTTTGGAGCAGCCTTTTGCAGCTATAAATCTCAACTGAAGTCCGTTTGCCAAGTGGGAAGAGTCTTTTGGAGTCCAAAGAGTCTCAAAAATCTACTCGGAGAACCCACAAGCTGTACCAGACATGGCACAGACAGACTCAGCCTCCCACTCCCAGAAGGACGAGCTCATTTAACATCCTCATCCTGCTGCACCCGATACGCTCCAGAAACGGCGGCAGAAAAGCGATTCCCACTGCCCTGCCAAGATGCACTGAAGAGAACACGACGCCTCTTTTCACTGCTGGAGTACTTTACACCCAACTCTTCAGACCATCCATGTGCAGCGTTGGTCACAGGATCATCCACAGGCTGGCAGGGACCTGTGTGGGTGTCCTGAAGCTCTCCAACACCCCCCACCAACCCCTCAACTGCCCACTTTTTCACACTCAAGCAACACCCATGCCAAGGCATCAAACATCCTCCCCGTGTCCCTGTGTGAGGCCTCTGTGGGTGACAGGCCAGGGGCTTGACAAACGCACACACTTAGGCTCACCAAGTAGCTTTGATTTGTCACTGCACATCGGGGAGTACCGGGGATAATTGGCAACCTCATTACACGAGGTTTAACTACTCTCCAGAAACGACAAACTATAATCATCACGTTGGTGCTTGAAATGAATTGTTTGGAACATTACAATCACCAAGGCCCCTGTTTCTGGTTGGAGCACCCTACAGAGACATGTTTTCAATTTGCAGTAAAGATGAAGAACACAGAAAGCAAAGTAATAAATTAGAGGGAGGTTTACAGCCCAGTCTACCTAGGACAGTGTGGTGAGGGAAAGGCAAAATGTAGTATTGAGCCAAAATACAACTTTCTACTACCCGTGTCAGCAACAAGCCTCATGTCTGAAGAGAAAACAAAAGGCAAAATCTCCACTTGGCTTGAGGAAAAAGGGATGAAGGAAACAGCACAGACAGCAAGAATAAAATACAGTCTGGAAAGAGGTAGCTCCTGTAAAAAAGAATATGGAGTAAGGCAACAGGTGCTGAAGATACCTCAGGTAAATTTAGTATGCTGAAGTTCCATGTGGCCTTGGCAAAATTATCATGAAGGATTTGAAGAAAAAGGATGACACCTAAGTAAAAAAAGCCTTCCTGACAAGATGCAAGCTTGAAGGAGCAGTAACGTTCTCAAGCATGGAAAGCAGGTCCTTCTAGTCCATCACCTTCCCTGCAGGAACCACCTTTACTCAACTTCAGAGGGGGACATAAACCTCCCTCAGGTGTGACACAGAAGCCATGGAAAAGTACAGTATCTTTCCAGAGACATGCTCTGCCTGCCTTCAGCTGCTGCTCCACTTTGGCCCTGAGGTGTACAGGCTGAAGGCCCTTCTGAATTTATCAAAGGTGCTGACAATAAGATGCTGGCTTGGAAACAGCCAAGAAGAACCTGACAACAATACCTGCACCCTCATGAAACACAAGCCAAAGGAAACTCAAAGACTGACGGGACCTGATGCCTTTCATGATCACCTGCCACCTTCTCACCTGAGACCTGGATTTCTCAGCAAGCCTTTTAGATGTTTGTAGGGGGACAAGACCTGAATCCAAAAAGGCAATAAAGTCTAAACCTGGGCCAAAGCCTCACCACTGCAGCCGTGAGGGAAGGGACAGATGGAGCCCTCTCCAAAAGGCTGTCACTATCACTTATGAGAGCCAGGAGTTAAAAACTACTCCTGTTTAATCCTGCCCAATCCTATGAACTCCTGTGGAGGATTACAGGCTCCCCATGGTCCAGGCTCTCCCTGCACAGCTGGGAGCTTCTGGCCTAGCACTATGTGTCTGCTCCCAGAGAGCACTTTTTGGGAGAGAAATCCCAGATTCAGAGCAGCTCCCTCCCTAGGTATAGGGCAGATTGGTACACAGAGAGGGAAGGAATTGAACAGGAGACAAGGCAGCTGTCAGCTGTACATCCCAGCTCTCCTACACTCTTGAAAATGAAGCTGGAAAGAAACCAAAATGTTTCCAAATCTAGGGAATTTGCAGTTCTGAAATTCATTAAATTCCACAGTGAGTTTTCTTTTAATTCCTCATGAATGAGCTTCTCTTTCCAAACCTGGAGGATTCCATATCAATTTCAATCCTTTTAGGGTTTTAATCTCTCTTGCTAGACAGAGCAGCAGAATGTAACGAATTTCTGGTTTAAATCATTGCAAAACAGAATGCATTTAGGGCAGAATGTTTCAGAGGTGTTAAAGATCACGCCGAGGAAGCATTCTGAAATCAAATTTCATCAGAACTGGCCGCTCAATTCAATAGATGTGACATTTCTGTATGGAAAAAAAAAAAAAGGATTTTAATGAACTATTTCCAAGCACGTCCCAGAGCAGGTGGTGTGTCAGAGGCAGCGAGTGAGAGGGCAGATGCTGGACAGACACGAGCAGAGGGCACAGGTGCCCTGACACAGCAGAGCATCTTCTCTGGCCTCGAGGAGCAGAGAGGTCCCCAAGGCAGAGCAGAGGTAGGAAAGCAAAGCTTTTACCCCAGGAGAGCAGGGACTGCACAGCCCATGCCTGAAGCGTTCTCACAGACCACACGGAGAGCACAGGGCTGGAACAACCCTGCCAGGTGGGAGCAAAGAGCAATGGCAGCATTTATCCAGATTTCTGCAGCTGTTAATCCTTCACTTCTCTGTGCTCTCAAATGGATTGGATTTGCTTTGCTGAACTGAAATGATAATCAGGCAAAGCAGTGCAGCATTCACGTGCCAGTTTAGCCATAGGAAGCAGCTTCCAGGACTGTCCCAAAGCTTACCTGCCTGAGCTGCCATGCCCCAGTGCAGAGCCCCCCGCTGCCTCTGCTGTCTTTGATTGCCTCTCCACCTCGTGCCGTTCAAAGGCACCACTTTCATTTCAAGTTTGCAGCTCCTCTTAAGAATGCTTCTTTTCCTGGCATGAAAATACCCCACAGGAAGAGATGCCAGGGCTTCCCAAAAGCTGGGCCCTCCCTCCTGCTTAGACCTTGACAGAGATGTAAAAGATAGATTCTTCGAGCATGTTCCTTTTATATTAGTCCTGGCTTTTTCTGTGTGCTAAGGCTGGAGAAAGCCAAGGAATCTCAGCCAGCCCTCCATCTCACTGACTTTCAGCAGATCTTGTGGTGTCTGGAGCATCCTCCCACGTGCCAGCCGTGTCGTGTCTCTAGCTGACAGCCATGACCCAGCTCAGAGCATGTCCCCATCTGACACTGCCCTGCTTCCTCTCCTACCAGGTCCTTTCTCTTGTGGCAGTCACTGCAAGGATTGGAAAAAATGTAATAAAAAATGATAAAGCTCATTCAGTAGACAAAAAGGAGATGCAGTTCATCCCCTAAGGATGTGCTGTTGATACAGAGGGTCACTGCATAATCAATCCAGAGAAACAACTCTTCCTCCCCACACCTGCAGAAGAGATGGACAATCCACACCTCCGTACAGACATGGACTTACAGCAGGAACAGCCCTGCCCAGGACAAGCTGCAGAGACAATGCTTGCTAAGAATGAGTCAGTTACGGCCATACAAATGCCAAGGAGCATCTCTGGTCCCAGCCCCTGGTACAGGTAAGAAAAGCCCAGAAAAGCTGTGGTTGTCCCATCCCTGGAAGTCTTCAGGGCCAGAACGGATGGAGCTCTGAGCAACCTGGTCTAGTGAAAAGTGTCCTTGCCCATGGCAGGGCATTGGAACTACATGATCTTTAAGGTCCAACTCATGCCATTCTGTGATTCCATGGATTCTGTTCAGCTTCACAAATGCGTGCAAAATCCAAGGCCATATTAGGACAGAAGACATGACTATGCATGCACATACATATTTTTAACCTCTGTATATAATTAAGAGTCCTTTTTATCCTAGGAAGAAGCCTGAACAGTCTTAACTTTCTCCAAAGAAGAATCATCAAATAGATTAAGGATGCTAGGACCTGCCACACAGGAACGCTTCCAGATATTTCAGATGCTACCAAAATAATGTACACCCACAGAAAGCTTTAACCGTCGCCTGAAACACTGCCCATCAGGAAGGACGAGCTGTGTTTGCCTTCCCTTACGGAACGTCTGAACATCTCCAGGCAGGCACTTCAGCAACATGACTCCTGACCACATTCCCACTGTGACAGCAGTGGCAAGGGACTTGAAAGGAGATGTCAGCTACCAACTCCGTGTTGTCTGTGACAGCCTCAAAGGAATAACTAAAAAGGTCATTCCTTGTCTTATTTGATGTGATGTGAATTTTATTTCAAAGTCCATCTACAAAGAGGCTCCTGGAATACTGACTGATGGGAAATGGGGTTACCTGCAGTGAGAGGGCTAACGTGGAGGGCTGTGGTGCCTCCTGATGTAATCAATACTTGAAGCATATGGATGTGGCAGTTTCATTTCTCTACTTCAGTGAGCAACAGATGCTCAATGAACCCCCCACGGCCTCCCTGCGTTCAAGATGCTCAGCACCATCCTCAGGCTGAACTGCTGCCCCTCCATGCAGCAGGGATACGTCATATTCTTTCATTTTTCTATATGAAAACCTGCAAGCATTTCCAGTGCCCACTCCAAAAGCTCAGTGGCCAGAAGCAGACACTCTGATGTGTACACAACAAAAGCCACAGAACTATCCATATGGACCTACCATGGGAAAAGCCCATTCAAGAGAAAATCCTTACAACAAGGATGAAAGGATGAAGAAATTAATTTTACTGTCAGAGTTTCAAACAATTTATCCGTCCACCTTTCTTTTGAATTTCCTCATCAAGTCAAAATTTCACATCTTTGACCTTCCCTTAATGAACAACCGCATCAACTCTTCAAGGCATTTTTTTATTTAGACAACACTTTTTTCCCCCAAAGTCTCCTTTTCCTTCCCACCCACTCCTCATTCAACTCCCAATTAAGGTGACTGCACAGGGAGTAAGTGATTTTGTCCTCATTTATCTAAAGGCACCAGGCAGTAATGAAACCTGCTCTGCCACAGCAGCAGGGAGTGGGAAGCAGCCACCAGTGCTACAGAAACACCCTCTCAGATGAAGGATTTTCCCGTGCAGCCTAGAGAAAGGATATCTGCCCACATTCTCCCACGAAATGCTGGATCCTCAGCTGGCTTTAATTAGAGTCACCTCCATTTCCATCACTGCAGGACATGATGTGAGGCTTTCTCTCTAATTTTCTACAAATCACACTCTGCCCTGCCATTTTGCTGCTATCCTGGGCTTGCATCTCCCTCTTCCCATTTCAGTTTAAGAGCTGTGGTGATGCCCAGCACTCATTGCTTTGTATCTGGGATTGCACTAAGCTGAAGCTCAGATGCTGGGAGCTCCCAATTTCTTTTAAATGCCCTTGCTGGCTCACTCTCCGTTTTGGGAGGCAGAGGGGAGCAGGGACAGTATGCTGGAGAGAAGTTCACAAATTGCTCTGGCGACTGTGCTCCCCTTCGCTTTTTTTACCAACTCTGCAGGACTACCACGAAGATTTGCAGCTTAAAAAAAAAAACCCCAAAGCTTTCAAGTGGAACAAAGGCTCTCTTTCAAACGCGGACAACGCCAGAGATAATCAGTTAGAAGCTAGGGACTGAAACCTCAGGCTACTGATTTTTTGGGGGACTTTTGGGGGCACAGAGGACCCGCTGCTGAGCCTCACAGACAACACGACGAGCGTCTCACCTCGCAGCTGCTGGAAGCAGGTGGTGCTGCTCTCCCCATCCAGCGGGTGCCGCAGGACCCCGTTGCTGGGCTTGGGCCGCTCGTATTCCCGCTCGGGCAGCATGGCCTGCTCGCTCTCCCCGGCGCGCTCCGGCCGCGGCGGCAGCGACTGCGGGAACCCGAACATCGGCAGGGACGAGAAGAAGAGTAAGGCACCACAGAGCAGGAAGCCTCCCCACCACGCTCCGATCCACCGAGGGTCGTCCGGGGTTATGTCCAGCTTACCTGTGTGGGGGGAGAAAACACCAGTCAGAGGCTTGGCCACAGGGAGGGGAACACAACAGTGTGAAGGATCCTGTGGGCTGCAAGGGGGTTGCTGGGGCCTTTGCTGGCCGATGAGGGGCACAAGACACAAGGTGGGAGCTCACAGCGCACCCCACAGCTGTAGTGTGTGAGCCGCCGGTGCACAGTGACCTCCACATCCAAGAGATCCTTAGGACCAGCTCCCATCACCTCTTCTATCCAGATGGTATATCCAGCTTTTGCAACACTCGGTAATCAGTGCTTCTCTCCAGCGTTTCTGGCTCTGCCAGCTCTAGGAATCTGCTGTACACCAGTCAGTGTCCCCTGTGCTGGCACTGAGGTTTTGGACATCCCTGTCCCAGCATGTCACACTCACCTGCCACACCTGCTGGCACAGGCCTGCACAGAGAAGCAGCAGCACAGACAAGGACACTGCATGTCCACTCCTGCTTACCCTGTTTTCCCAGCAGCTCAATGCTCCCCCAGCTTTGAATTCACAGCTCTTTTCAGCAAAAGAGAGATTGGCATTTGGGCTTTAGGGACACGTGCGAATGTGTGGAGGGTGAAACAGTCCTAAATATTGGAAAAGAAACCCACCCACTGCATCAAATGGGCTCAGGAAGGTAGAGAAATACTCAGAAAATGAAGAAAAGCAAAATAAAAGGCAAGAGTATTCTGTAGGCCATCACTCAGTAGAAATAAGGTATAAGAAGGGTCTGAGTCAGTGTGAGGAAACAAAAATAAACAGCAGGAGAGGAAAAACTGTGTTCCTAACAGCTGTCTCACTGCCACAGCCAAGAGGGTGCCCAGTGCTGGAGCTGATTCCTGGGGGAGACCCAGGTCCACATGGCTGGAATAACAAGCTCTTCTGTTCATGGTGACTGTCTGGTTACTGCCACTCTGAAAAATCTGTCTCAAGTGAGGCAATCAAGTTGTCTCTCAAGCAGAGACAGAAGGAAACTCTTTTCTCCTTAGGGAAAATAACACATAGCTCTCAAATAGAGATAAAGTTTGAAAAATAGTGTTGTGGAGGGAGTGGATTCTTCTGCTGTTATTTCCTCTTGCCTGAAGTGCATTTTTTTCAGGTTCTTGGGAACACAACAGTGTGAAGGGTCAGGCCAGAGTCTTCTTCATATTCCTTTCCTAAAATAGCCGCTGGGTGGCAGACAGTGCAGCACCATGCCCTGGCATCCCACACCTGCCCAAAACAGGGAGCAGGACAAGGCTCAACCCCCTGGAGCTTGTTCTCCTTATGCCACCTTGAGCTGCAAGGCAGAGCCAGCTGCCAAATGGGAACTCTCTCCCATACAAAAATAGACAGAGGCCATTGTGTGCCCCAGCTTTTGCACGACAGCAAGTGACCATGGCCAAAGCCAGCTGGACCTGGAGCTGGGGAGCATTGCACCCTCCCTCTAAAGTGGCTGAGCCACAGCCCCTCCAGGCTTCTCAGCAGCAACATTTTACAGTTCTCCTCTGGATCTGTATTTGTCTGGGGCTTTTTGAGCTGCAAATACCGAGCAATGTCTTATGTTAAAAATGGCCAGAAGACATCAAATTAACTTTTTAGCTAGGTCAGCGTCTTGCCTTTGATGGCAACCAGCTGCAGCTGCCCAGAAAGTCTACAAGAATAAAGTCAGCACATATTATTCTTGTGGCTCGGAGGCTTTCTAAGTTAAATTTGGTGTTGTGTTCATTGTTTGCATATATAAACTTGTCCAATTGCTTTAAAATCCATTTGGAGATTTTTAGCACCTTATGGTGAGGAGTTCCACAGCTTTACCTACTGGGAGATAAAATATTTTGTTCTGTACATTCATACTTTAGTGTAAATTATACTAAATGGTCAAATATCTAACAGGTTTCAAACAGCTCCTCTGTCAAACGAGGCTTTGGTAAAAGCCAAGGAATGAAAAGGGGCCATGTGGTGTTTGACCAAACTGCAGCCAAATGTCTCAGCCATCCCAAAAGATACTTCTTTCTCATTTGATATTATTTGCATTTCTTCAGCTGCCATGTGCATGTGAGACCCAAAAAAGGCAATAACAGTTTTCCAGATTTGCACAATTCTGTTCTGAGTCCTGCAAGGTTCAACTCTACCCAAACGCACCCTGCGACGATGTATTTGCAACATCATAGAGATGAAATGCACTCTTCAAGGGACAAACCCCCTGCATATGGGTCTGCGGGATCCCGTGGAGCTGAGAACTGTGGAAAAAGCATCTGAACGACCGAGGAAAGGAATGAAGCATCAGGTTTGCCATGTGTAGCCAGAGGGCCGGGGAGCAGAAGAGAACAGCCTGTTACATGTTGCCCTCTCATGGCGAAGAACACATAGTGCAGGTACCAATAAATGCAGAATTTGGTCTAAAGGAACAAAAGGACCATTTGCAAACAATCTGCTTTAAGCCAAGCGAAGGCGAGGTGAGCAATAATTATTTAATGCTTTGGGGAAAAGCAGTAACGCTGTGGGACTGAAACTGCCCATCCAAGCAGGGTCATGGGCAGAAGGTGATGGGCAGGGCTCTTACTGGTGTGCCTCCATCAGAACGTGGATAGTTCCCCCACACCCTGGGGTGGCAGCTCTCCAGATTTCACCCCATGCTCTCGACACAGCTCCCCGGCATGACAATGCCACAGTGCTGTTTCAAGGTGTCCTCTAAGAACTGGGCTGAAACACACCTCACAGTAGAAAACCCACAGAAGGGAAAGAATTTTAACCACTAAATCTGTTATTTATCAGGACAGAGCTGAAACCTTTTGAATCTCAGTCTTAAAACCCTTCTAAAGTGACGTTCATACATCAAGAGGCACTCAAGATGGAATGACAGACAGTTTCCTGCTTGTGAGCATCAACATTTCTGTCCTGCTGATACAACTTCAGTGTACTTGATTTGCAACCAAACCCAGTTCTCCTTACTTGTGTCAATGAAGACAGCATCCACATAGATTTTGGTACAGAAGGAGCCCAAGATAAATCCACAGGCTGGTCCAAATACCAGCATCGTAAACAGGATCCCTACAAGGAGAGAGAAAAGAGAAGATTAGTACTAGGCTCTGGTCATTCATTGCAAGTTGTTCTGCTTGTCTCCTGTAAGATAGTATTACCTTACTGAAGCCAAAGATAAGGATAGTCTCTGTGTTGACTGCTCCAGGCAAAAGAGCACCCTAAATGTGTTTTGCTTTTCCATATATCTTCAGGAAAATGAACAGATGGAGGTGTGATAATGCTGAAGGATTTCTGTTGAGCTGAGAAGACAGCATGGACATATGCAGTGTTTTGGTCGGCTGGCTGCTCTAAAAGATGTCTTACTCAACAGCACAAGGTAAAGCAGACCTGCCTTCTCCCCATGGGCAAGTCTGTCTTTGCCACCGCCAGCTAAAAAGTTGGTAGACAGAATTTTCAGACATTAGGGACAGCGAATCTATTTAACGAGCGTTGTCACAGACTGCTGGATAAAGTCCCTTTAGAGAAGTAGGAGCACTTTTCCAAATTTGTGAAGCCCTTCCCCCCCATCAGACACACACAGCACATATTCATGAAGGTGTGTGGATCTTCCAGCCTCTCACAACTGCTTGTTCTTTCTGCAAAACCTGCATGAAATTGCCAGTGTAATGCCAAGAGAAGAGCTATTATGAGTAAATCACTTATTTGTTTCAATACAGCATTTAGAAGCATTTATTTTCACTCCCATTTTGGCCCTGAAACAGGAACGCTACAGGCACAGCGCCAGCTCTCAATTATCCAGGGCAGAAAGGCGGGGGGACACAAGGATAATCCAGAAAAAGAAGCAGCGAAGATAACACAAAAACATTTGTAAATTAGACAATAAGAACATATTTGTGGTACCTTCACATTCGGGAGAAACAACAAAAAGTCCCCCAAGGACCCTTGTAAATGGCTTTCTGAAGGGAGCAGGGACAGTCTGAGCAGTGTGGAGCAGAGCAGGAGCCTGCTTGTTCCCTCTGGGGCAAGGCATTGCTGATGGACCCATGTGCCTGGCGAGGGGGGCACCCCAGCAGAGATGTGCCAGCCTGTGCCAGCACCAGTCTTGGTATCACTGCACTCCAGAAACGGCCCATGAAGGAGCTTATTTGCATCTGGGTGCTTTGCTTGCTCTCCTAATCTCTCTGGGGGTGTTGCCTGGCACCTCAGTGCATTTATAATGCACTTCAACACAGCTATCTCAGCCCTCAAATTCCTTATATGGAAACTTTTTAATTCCCAAATTCTCTCTCTGTGCATCTCTCAGGAGCTGGAGAAATTATCAGAGCTGCAAAAAAAATTCCCAGACCCCCATCCCTAGGCAAGGCAAACAGGACCTGCCAACGATGGCTTAGCCAAGCAGAATAAACTGGTATGGTCAGAAGGAACTTCACCTTCATTTTTAAAATGCAGGGTGCAAACTAATTCCTCCAGGTTGCTGACACTGGCACTTGGCTGGATTAATAACCAGGGCAAAGCAGAGGTGCCTCCAGCCAGCTGCTCACACGGAAACACAGCGTGTTAATGCCTTCATGGCTCTCACCTACTGCAGCACGGGGGACAAACGAAGGTGGTGGCAGGAAAAGAAGTGCCAGGTTGTATGAGCTGCAGTGAGGAGTCACTGCTGTCAGGGCAGCAGCAGGAGCTGCCAGCCTCTGCCCTGCCTCTGCCAAGCTCAATGCTGCAGCAATGGCACCACACTGCAGCCCGTGCTGCCAGCTTAAATTAGTCCCCAGGGTCTCTGCCCCTGAGGTCCGTGTCGCAACTGGACCACCCATCTCCCTTCCTGCAGTCACCTTGTCCCGGGGTGTTGGGTTTGTGCTCCATGATCCAGCAGTAAACTGGGGAATTTGTGCTCCTCGAGCACCAGAGCTGCTTAGGAAGCCTGTGCCTTGCTCCTTTGGGGATCCCTGAAGCCTCATGTGGGAGATCCGTGGTTACCTACAGAAGCATTTCATGGGATGTGACATGAGGGAAGAGACAGGCTGGGAAAGCAGAGAAAAAGGGATTTCTTTTCCCAGCACACTCAGCCCTATCTCCCCTCCCTCCCAGCCCTGCTCGGGGCTATACAATTTCCAACAGGATTTTATAAAATGTCCATGTCACATTTTTTTTTGGTCACTAGATGGCAATAGCGTTTGCCATTCAGCCCCTAAGTGCCACGTGGAGCAGGCTGGGTGACAGGATGCTCATCATTGCTCCCAAAACACGATGGTGCTCCTGGGGTCCTGCAGCCCCATGGAGGGTGGCACGGACACAGGTCACTGTTGTCACCCACGTATCTGCCAAATACACACTCCGTCTGTGCCCCTTCCCTGTTGGCATGCAGAAAATCACAGGTTTTAGGATGAACTGTTCTATAACTGTGAAGTTTTTAGTCACGGAGTTTAATGAGACAGCATCTAGCAGAGACTGCCATGGCTGCTCCTGTGATGGAGGAGAGAGCATTCAAATACCTTTGAAAAGTGAACATTAATTACAAATTCCTACGTAATTATGGTCAAGCACATAAGGACATGCTGGGGCCCATATCACTTGGGGAGAAGACAAATGGATCTACTCAGGCAGAAGGACAAGGGCCAGTTCTACCCTCTAGGCAACACCTTCGGATGCACCAGTGCTGGGTTGAGGAGGGATGGAAGTCTGTCCTGTGACGATCTCCAAACCACAGAGTTGTCTGACCAGGTGTGTACAGGCAAAAACTGGTGTGTGCTTCATGGAGCAAAGTGCAAGACAAAGAACATGGAAAAAGATCAGCCTTCACTGAAACCAAACAGGAATTATTTCCCCCTTTTCCCAAAGCAGAAGAGAGCAGGGACCTGTGGCTGGTGATCCAGCAGCAGCAGGGAGATGCTTGCAGAGACAATTAGCTCAGAAAGAGGCAAACATCGAGAAAGCTGTGGCCAGTGCAGGTAGAGGCACAGGTGAGAGATGAACACTGCCCATCCTCAGACTATTGCGTCTCAAAACCGCTATGTCACAAACAAGCCCTGTCCTCAGTTATTAAAATACCACATCTCACATCCTCGTGGCTGCAGGAAGGCACGATTTGCTCTGCAATGTCCTCACTAGAGGGCAATGTGGGATAGAGCATCCACTGAAACACCTACCTAACATCTTACAAAAGCTATTAAATTATTATTATTTATTCACCTCTAGGCTATGTGAAAAAAACCCATCTTAATTGTGTTTTTTCTTTTTCTGTAGTTTGTCCTAAAATCAAGAAAACAACTGGTTCACCCCATGCCCTTTTTAATGTTTTTTAAAAAAACTCCAGCAAAATCCTAGGGTTGCAATAATAGTATTTCACACTTTAATTCACAAATCAAGCAAATTGTGGAAAAACTCAAGGCATGGACTGTCACAGTGGATAGTCCAGGATCTGTACAGAGCAGGACCATGCTCAAGGATCAATGGAGCATGCTGCTGGGCACAAAAAGTAGGCTATTAAGCAACTGGGGTAGTGCCTGTGGTTGAACATTTATGCGGAATCGAGGACACAAGGGGAAATTAGGCAAGTTAGAATTAGCTTAAGACATCCTTCCTCTTTTGAGAAATCCTGCACAACTGCTACCACCCCCGCTATTAGGGGAACACTTTCCACATCACCCACCTCGTCATGCAACCACAAAGCTGCTGCTTAGTAGAGAGAAGGAGTTCTTGCAAAAGCCCTTTTCCCAGTGCTGGGGCTGCTGCTAAGGATCAAGATGTGCTAAATTTGTGGCTAGCTTTAGTACCACTTGCTTGGTCTTTTCCCATGCTTCCCTTTAACTTTTAGATCAGTCTGATTTGATGGAGCCAGAGGACACTGATACCCGGAGCAAACAGATCAAAGGTCCTACCCTGGCTCCACCAGGCTCTTGGAAAACTCCCACTGATGCCAATAAAACCAGTGATCAGTACAGGCACTGAAATTTAACGGTATTTTTATTTTTAATCTCAGAGTTATTTTTAAAATTCTTACTAAATTATGGCAATTCTTAGAAATACTCCAGAGAATGAATCAAAAAACAAACCAACTCTGCCTTGGGACAGTTCAAATGTTTCGTTTGGTAAATCTCAAATACTTCCTTCCAGTTTGTGTCCTTTTAGAGCACAATTACATTTTAGTTTAAAAACAGCTAATAATTTTCAGTGCTCTACCCCGTTCATTAGTCTTCCTGCCTCCCAAAAGGCAGGAAAGGAAAAAAAGGTAGCAAGGAGGGCTGCATTGACAAATCAGAACTATCTTCCTCCCCATCTTTTCAAATGGAACAATTTTCCAACTCCTACTTTGTCCTGTCAACTGACATTTTCCAGGGGCTGAGGAAAGGATTTGGACAGAGGGGAGTATTAGATCTGACATTTTGTGATGAGATTTTATCACTAGTAAGGCCCAAGAGTGGTAAGTTTTCCATCAGAGCAAAGGGAAGGAGCAGCAGCAGGTACCACATCTGTGGAGAGACAGTGGCATAGAGATGCTCAGTGAGTCATGCAAAGCGCACAGGAACCAAATTGCACAGACAGGGATAAAGGCTGTCAGTATTTCAGTAATAAAGAGCTGTCCCTTGGTGTTTCAAGTTGCTTTCCAGTAGCAACAGGATCCTGAAACATGAGCAAACCTGTGTTGTTTGCAGGGTAAAACAGGTGAAGCATCAACTCAATCCCTGTAATGAATTGACTGGGGACAGTAACTCCCAGGAGAAGCCCTCCTGGCTGGAAATAAGGCATCGAGGGAGACACTGCAAGGCTTGCCAGTCTCAGCAAGGTGCAGTGAGAGGCATCTCAGGTACAGTCCACTGAGGAATGAGAGCAGGTTCAGCGCAGTCACGGGCTCGGGAAAAAAAACACGTGGGCAGCTAAAGAACACCAAGCCATTTCGCCTCAAAGCCTCAGCCTCACCGGAGGCTGAGGACATGAGGCAATTTATTTTGGAGAGCTGCCAACATATGCCAGGCAAAGGTGAGCTGGGTAGGTGAGACAGGAGAAGGAAAAGCAGCATCTCCCACAGCGGGGCCAGCTATCAGAGCAGGAACCATCAGCAGTGACTCACGCAGCGCTCCCCAACCATGGGCAAATCCCCGGTGCAGCAGAGCATCCTGCTTTACCTAGCTATGGAGTTGTCACTGCTATCTGCTGGATCCCCTGGAGACAGGTTGCTCCTGCCTTGGCATTTCCATGAAATTAAAGAGTGTAGGATATTATTCACCCTGCTCCAAAGGAGCAGCACACCTTCAGCAAAGCACGTGGTCAGAGAAATACCTCCTCCCCTTTGCACCATGCCCAAGGGACAGCTTTGGTGGGCAAAAAGCTGATCAGTTTGGAAGGTGTGGGAAACTGCTGCAAAACAGTTTGTCCTTGCATCAAGTAACTACACCCCTGTGGAGGAAGGGATCAGGGAGCTAAATGTGATCTCTGTCAGCAACTGGGTGGTTCAGTGACCATCACAAAACACAGGTTTTGGGGTGTGTGTGGGAGGGCATAGCATAGACCCCACCTGCCATGGGAGTGCTGCTGTGGTCATGAGACAGCATCCAGCCAGGAGCGTCATCTCCAGGCCCCTGCCTGTGCAGGACCAAGCTCTTTCTAAAAGCACAAAGGGACCTGGCTTTGCAAAGCACGAGATAATCTCAAAACCCTGCTTGTCCCACATTTCCCGCTGCGTGGAGGACCGGGCACGCCAGTGTAAAGGGATTACTGGAATATTGTAATTCATGTGCTCTGTGACCTGCCCTTAAAGAGACACCAGCCCAGCCCAGCCCAGCCTGTGGAACCCAAGGCATCCTGATACAGACTGGGGGTGCAGCATCCTCCTGCACAACAGGCAGTGGCTCTCAAGGGCTTGGGATAAAAGCTTCCGCACTCACACCAGGTGGGCAAATCTCCTCACTTTAGTGGGTTTTCTCTGACTTCTTTAATTGATGTAACCTCAAAAAGGCACAGTAAGGGTAGAGGGAGGCTGTTTGCTACCTGGATGGCTTCTTTCCACGGCAAAACCAGCTGGAGTCATCTGGCACTGCCCATCCTCCCTGGCAGACAGCGTGCCCATGAGCCACCCATGCCCACAGGAGTGCAGGGATGCTTGCATTCCTGCTCAGCCCTCAGTCTCTCATTCCCAGCTTTGCTCATTTACCACGGCAAGACATAATTTTTCCTGCCACTCAGCTCCCTGTCTACACAACCAGCTGCCCATCACCACCTCCTGCTCCCTTATGGCTCCTGCTCACTCACACCAGCGGCAGGAAAGGTGAAGAGGTGGTGTTGGACTGGCAGCGTGTTTTGATTTGTTGTGCTTCCTCAGTGCAACCACTGAAGCGAAGGGAATGTTCAAACAGTCTGGACAGATGTTTCCAAGTGCCTGCAGCTGTCGATTAATGAGGAACAACTTTGGGATAATTCACTTTAATGTCTAGTCTTTGTTCTGATGAGGATCAAAGCGGTTCCAGCCCTGTATTGGCATGAGGTGGGGAGGAGTGAAGAGGCTGGGGGTTCATCCCATCTGTACAGTAGCACACACATTATTTATTAGTTTTGCCTTCAGGATTTCAACACCAGCAAACCCCTCAGACACCTATTTAGGGTTGCTCAAGTGACGCCAAAGACAAGAGCAGATGTCCTGCCACTCCCAAGGCAGTGAGAGGCTGAAATCCCTGCTCAGCCATCCCCTTCCCATGGACGAGTTACTGCATCTCATTACTTTTCCACCTTTTAAGAAAAGCTTGTGCCTCCTTGTGATGTGTTGCAAGATGCACAAATACTATGCAGTGCTTTAGTAATCAGGAACACAAACTGTATCAGAACAAACTCGAGTTTTATTTTGAGCTCTTCTCATTGATTCCACTGTTACAGCTCACTGCCTGCATCTGTGTGTGCAACACAACACCTGGAGAAAGATCTGACAGTGCTGTCCCAAGACATCCTATTTCTCACTGACAGACTTGCAGCTGCTTTTGGGCCAGTGGAGCAGCTCCAGAAAGCCTGCAAAGCGAAAGCGTTGGATTGAATCTTACTCCTCCCATTTCCATGCAACCACTTGTGACCGGAGAGCCATACAGGGGTTTAGTTCTTTCAGCCAGTGAAAGAAATTATTACAGAGTTTGAAATCAGGCAGCCTTGGACATCTCCCATCCTCCCCTCTTCTCTGATCAAACCTTTCCATCAATATATCAAATCAGTTTCAGCAGCCACTCTTGCTTCATGAAGACTTGGGGGGTTTAATGCAAGCTACTCACCACTGCATGGAAATGCTGCAGACTGACTTATTTACCCCCATGTTTAATAAGACTTAATAACTGTAGCTAAAGCTGGCTGGGGACTTTCATTTCCTTACCAAGAGGCAATAAAAACATGCACCCATGCTACAGAAACAACAAACTTCTAATACGATTCTTCCAGGGCTGCAGACAGAGCCCATGGCAGTGGCCTTCCTCCTGCCTGCTAGAAAAGACTATTTCACTACTTCAGCACAGTTTTTGTTCTAGTCTATATTTAACATTCAGATGTTAATCCCTAAAGAGGTTGCTCTCACTTGAAAGTATCTTGCATGGCAGTTTCTCCCCAGACTATCAGGGTCCCTTTAAATATTGATTTCCATCAGAATTTGGGATTTCTCCAAGGAAATGTCTGCTGACTTGGAGATGAAATCTGTTTTCTACGAGTAGGTATTTTGTCTGGTGAACCACCATGCATTTTCAATTATTACCAAGCCTTAGGTTTGTTTTATCAGCAAATCCCTGTCCCCAGCACTATCAAGGCTACATGTGAAAGGATTGATGTTATACCAACAATTGACAGTCCCAGGGGATCCTGATGCACACACAGAATGTTTGCAGAGTGGCACAGAAGGGGACTGGACTTTTGCATTACGAGCACAAGTTCAGCATCCAGCCCCAAATTTCCCGTAATGACTAGGTGCACTTGTGGCAGCTCAAAAACACACAAATTAGATGAGGGTTTGTGCCCTCATTCTGATGAGCACAGAAATAAGGAAAACCCAAGCAAAACAAAACCAACAACGCGCGCACCCCCCCCCAAAAAACCTCCCCCCCAACCCTCACAAAACAAAATACAACCCCAAATCAACCAAAAACCCAACCCAGAGCCCTATGTCTATTGGCTTTTAGGCCCCTCCTTCATCCAGGTGCTGAAACAGGATCACCAAAAAGATGGAAGAGAAACAAATCTCGCGATGAGAAAAGCCCCACAACCCTCAAAACCACGTTTGCAAGCAAAACAAAAATTACAGCAGCCGATTTATGACCTCTGCAAGGTAAACTATCGGGATGTGCTCACTACAGAAGTCTTGGGATTAATTTGCTTGCACCAGTTAACACTGGGAACAAACTGTTCCTCACTCCAGTTTTCCTCCCTAGCATCCCAGTCCCCTCCCAGGCAGCGGAGGGACCTCTTACTGCATTTCTCTCCTTAGTGATGGGAAGCTGGAGAAGAAATTTGCTTATGCTAATCAATCCCTGGCACCAGTCACAAGAGAGCTAATCCACTGGCAATCTCCATCAGTCTCTGCATATTTAACCAAAGCAGTGAACGCTCACGGAGGATTATGAACGCAGTGGCATTGTTGTAGCAGTGTTTTCTTACTTAAGCTGCAATCACTCTGATGCTCTGTCTCTTAATATTTACACACACTCTACACACAAACAGTGTGCAGATCACATCAGTGCATGCAAGCATCCTGGTCAGACACTGCCTACGAAAACACACGCACCACATGGTGATTTAATACATCTCCCTGCACCCAGTGCTGTCTCCACCCTCTTCCAAAAGGCTCATCTTCATGCTGATTATTTCTATAAACCAGCATCTCTTAAGATAGGCATATTGCTTAATCCTCACAAAAGATTTGTCTCCTTCTGCAAAGGTTTCACAGGTAGTTTGGACACGCATTGCAAGAGATTAGAGACTCAGGCTGTGTTAGGAGAAGTCTTGGGAAAGCAGCTTAATAGTCAATTTTTCTGCCATTTTCTGCAAAAAGGAAACAAAGAAAGAAAGCATGAACCCATGTCCTGTCCAGTCAGGGGTGTCACAAAAAGCTGATGCTGAGAGATCTCTGAAAAATAACGACAAGGCACTTGTTCCACCTACCCTGCTGGCTCACATTCCTGTCCCTGAAACTTGCTTGTTATCACATCAGAAGAAGTCAGCTCAGTTTAAGAAGTGGGTACAAGCACGTTCCTAACTATAGCGTGCAAATCCAGGGCAGGCTATTTACACCCTGACGCACGAGCCCACGAGCCACGGATTCCACACTTTCAACATACGGTGCAAGCACACCAGCCGTAGCCGTGGGCTTGAACCAGCAATTTCCACCTTGCAAGCAATTTTTCCCTTGTGCTAATTACCTTGGGAGGCAGCCACCAAAGAAACTTTGGAAGAAAAACAGCCACATGCTCCAACACCAAGTACGGGTTTCTGAAGGGCTGAAGTTGCACGCCTTCGAGCTGTGCTCGTCTCCTCCCAGCTGTTAAACACAAACACCTGTTTCACCAAATCCACGACGCCTCTGTAGCTACAGACGGGCAGATTTCCTTGGGTTACTTCCCAGGAATTGTGCCAACTGCAGGTTTGCATGGAAATATACTTTTAGGGTACTTTTCTCTCTCTCTACAGGACTGCAACTCTGCTCTGAGTTTGCTAACTGATGTCCCCTTTAACACTGGGTGGTTTTGATCCTACAGAGGAGTTTAGGGATAATTTAAAGATCTGCATAAAATTCTTCCCAGCCTGCTCTCCTCTGCTCAGGCAAGTTGTCCACCCCACCTTCGAGCACAACCTGCATTTGCTCAACAGACATGAGCCCCTTTTGAGGCTCTCGCACATTTTGGCCTCCATCACTTGAATTCTGCACAAGTCAGCACCTCCTTATACTCTAAAATACACTACAGAAAAAAACCCCCAACAGCTCATACAACTGAGAGTACAATGAGCTATTCACACATACGATTCTCAGAGCCCGTAAAATGTGAATTTTGGCATTTGGAGGTTGGTGCAACACCACCTTCCCTTTTTATTTATTTATTTATTTATTTATTTTCATCTCTGTACTGAGTTCAGAACAGACACAACACGTTCTTTTCAGGAAAGAGCTGCCAGAACTGCCTCCCTCTCTCTCTAACCTCAGTCTTGGGGGTATCCCTTCCCATCCCACATACCTTAAATGAGAACACGTTCCATTTCTAACGGAGGTTTTATGTCAATACAGACAGCTTGCTGCTTTTCTAAGCAATGATGAGTCAGGAAGAAAAGTTCAGCTCTGCTTCCTCCCTACTGGACCTCCTACACGCCTGTCTCACCATTTGAAAAACGCTTCTCTGCAAAATCCCCCACTGCTCTTTCCCACCTCTCACCTGACTGCAGCAGAGGGCCACTGCTGCATTTCCAGTCTTTTTCAAGTCTGTAAAAGCATTTGCCATTTCTTTCTTGTGCTGACAGCACCTGGGATTCCAAGACATTTCTTTCCTTTTAGCATCATCCAGAGAAGGGATTTTCCAAGGTTAGAGGACATAGACTAATCAGGTATGGTGCTGGATACCCCAACAGCCCACAGCTCCCCAAATCCCGCTCTCCTCCCAGCTGATCAAGCTGTTACACACACATACATGAGTAATTCTCCATCCCAAACACAGCACCTGCCACAGAATGTGACGTTCTGAACAATGGGTGAAAAGTTCATATTCCTGCTGTTCAGGCATTTCCGTGCCAAGGAAACCTTCCCACTGCCCCACACCACCCCTGCTCCAGTGCTTCCAGCTCAGCTGACGGCCCCCTGGGAACATAAGCAATTCTAATTTATTTTTCTGCTTTTGTTTCATGTTTTTTCAAAAGAACTTGGAGGAAAAACCCAGAACAATTAAAGAGCAACGCAATATATGGTTTGTTCATCTGTGAAGGAAAGCAGGAAGAAAAGAGTATCCAAAAAGCAATAGTTCCCAAAAAACTGCTTGGGCAGCTCCTGCCCTCCCAAAAGCCATCAGCAAAACGTTCACTTTCAGCAAGAGCAGTTTTCGCACATTTTGAGATGTCTCTTCCAATCTCCCTTTGCCTGGCTGCTGCACAGGTACAGACTACGCTGTGCGATGGAGGATGACTCACAGGCAACTGGCACTGGGTAAGCCCATCCCAAATTTCTGAGGCAAGGAGAGGCCTGGGAATCACCGATGATGTCAGGCAAGCTGCTGGTTAGCCAGTGCTGATAACAGTTATCTGTACCCACCATTTAGGAAAGTGCCATGCTTTCCTCTGCACAGTGGATTTAATCTACTCTGGTGATGGCTGAGCTGTCAGGAAGTAAAGGAAATTAAAAACAAAACGTGTTGTTCCGCTTCCTCATATTGCAAACGCCATCAGAAAAAAGCATTTGCTCTTGACAATAGTCATTCTTTGCCCTGACCCAAATCTCACTGAAAGTTTAAGGGAACACTTGCACTGATCTTAACTGGCCTTGGATCAAATCCACCGTTTGCTTCTCAGAGCAGATAAATATTTGTTCTTACAGGTGTTTAGGGTGCTGGCCTGGGACCTGCCTGACTTGGTTTGACACAGGTATCTCACACCTCCTTCCCACCCATCACTGCAGAGGCTGCTCAGCCCTTGCCCATGCAGCTCCACCTGCTTCCTTTGCACAGCAGCAGGACTAGGCCAAGGTGTCCCCAAAACATCTGTGGGAATCCCTGTGGGAAATGTGGGGTTGGGGCTCTAGCCGTGCTTTGCTTCATGGCAATGCTACTTCTCAACAAGCTCTATGTAAACTTCTCAGCAAGAGAAATTTGGGAAGTCTAAATACGTGTTATTCATGGGTGGGACAGCACTATGCTCCCACAAAACCTCCCAAGGACGGCAAGGGGGGTGATCCAGTCTGACAACCCCCTCCAAATATCCCCCCCAGTTACCCCATGTGGGGAAGTCTGAGGGATGCCAGATGCCAGTCTGTTCTGGGGGATGGGGAGACTGGCTGGATGCAGGATAATCCCCCAACCTAAGATTACTTCCAACATAATTGTTTAGCAGTCGCTTGCACTGTCCGCACAAACCCTGCAGACTGCATCCAGAGGAGTGTGTTCCTGCGAGAGTGTCATTCAGCATTTCATCCCTAGTGCACAGCCCTCTCTCCACTTGCCAAAACTACAGGCCACATGGGTGTTTTTCTGAGGTTTCTTACAAAGTCAGAAGCTGTGGGGAGCTGCCAGCCTCTTCAGTGCTGCTTTCATAGGAATATTTTCTTTTGTGCCGAGGAGGACCCTGTCCCTGAAGAGTCTCTTTCTGCCCAGGGGAGAGAACAGCTGCTGCTATCATTATGGGCTTGTCTCCCTTAATTAAACATTCACAGCCACAGCTGAAAGATGAAACAAAGCCCCTTCCCAGCCCTCCAGGAAAGGGGTTGGATGGAGGCTCTGGGAGAGGACAGCAATTCTCCCACAGTAGACCTGGAATTGCCTTTTAAGTTGAGAAGTGAATTAAAAGCAGCTGAATATCCCATCTAAAATCAATCACTTCAGAATGGCCCAGTTAAGGGTGTTTAGTGGGAGGTCACCCATGCCTTAGGGAAGCAACCCTAGTTGGCCAAGCAGGATGAACATAGGAAGGTCCATGATGGCCTCTAATTACTGAAACAGATTTTTCAAAATTGTCCTGTTACTCCTCCTCAGTGACCTTTCAGGAGCTAGTGTGACTCTGCAAGGTCACTCTTCTGGGGGTAATGGCTTTAATGAAGAATACCCAATTTCCACTTTGTTCAGAGATGTCCATCTTTGAATTTGCTACTTTTTGATGAGCTTCATGTTTTCAAGAGGGTGAAGGTGTGGATTTGTTCCACTTTTTTTTTTCTTTTGTTTGTTGGCTTAGTTAAAAAAAAATATTAATTTTTACATTAATACGAGCCTCTTCATTCCCAAATCTTTGGCTTCGAGTAGCTTCTCTTTGTAGGCATCCCTTCATCCTGGTTAGACAAAAATGGAGTTGCAACCAATGAAGTAACTGCAAATATCTCTGAGTAGTATTTCTAAGAGTCATTTTGGAGCTGTCACTCCTCATCTCCAGCATGGCTCTGTTAATGAATTCCTGGCGACTCTCTTATTTTTCTGACTGTTTATTACCCCTCTTCCAGCAATCACCTCCTGGAAGATGTTAACCCCTTAAGACTGCATAGGCAAATGAACCGCTCAGATAATGAAACCAGTTTCAGACAACCATGCTATTCTGGCTGGACCTGAGCTGGACTCAGAGGTTTACAGAACTTGTTAGCACCCACATGCTGTAAGTGCTGCCAGCTGAACTCCCAGTGCTGCCTTTTCCAAGCCCAATCCTGTGAAGCAATTCAAGTTAAGATACTCATACTTTTAAAATAATCCAGCTAAAAAAGCTGCTACAGGGGAGGAATCCTAGAGAGTCTGTGACGGGAAGCTGGAAATGGCAATTTCCAAACCAGCAAATACAGCTGTCTCTTTTATCATCATTTCACAAGGTTTATCTCTAGTGCAAAGTCCTGGTAAGTGCAATTTGTCAGAAAGCCTTTGATGGACCAGTGTGCCACTGGAAAAAAGCAGTGGATGAAGCCAGGAGGCTTTATGAGACTGTGGCTACTTATCCTCACTTCAGTTTTTGGGAGGGGAAAGAAGAAGGTCAGGAGGTTGAAAATTCTCTGCAGAAATTCAAAACTGATCACGTTATTATTTTGGGGGTTGAAAAAACACTGTCACTTCTGCATGATGCATTTTCAGAGTGCGTGATACGGAGCCAAATTAAAAAACCCCGAAGAGTTAACAAAAACACTGATCTCTCGGATGCTTGTTCTCAAAACATTCCGTGTGGAACATTTCGAAGTTTGCCCCTTTTCCCCGCACGCAGAGGAAGGCAGAGCTGCTCCACGCGGGGCCAGGCCCTCGCAGGCCGCGGGGCTGCCGCTCCCGCTCCAGCACTGCCAAGCCCCGCGGGACGCGCTTGGCCGGCCCCCACAAACTGCCACATGTTTCAGCTGGTGTGGCTTTGGACGATGATCTACTTTCATTATTTTTGGCAGAGTTCGTTGCATTCTTTTGGACAGTAATTACATTTTCCAGGGCAGGCTTTCTGCCAGAGCTCGAAACGATGACCAACAGGCCCTTTTTAACCACCTGCTACGATTCCAGCCTTGATTAGTTATTAATGTGCTGTGGAAGCCTATTGAAAGAACCACCCTTTCTGGTTATGTTACCAGGCTGGCTTCAGGGAGAGGGAGGCCTGAAAGGAGAACAGGGAAACACCATAAGCAACAAAGACCGAAATCTTGAAGGTCTGAAATCATAGAGATTTTGTAGAAAGGTACATGAGTGGGGACCAATTTGTAGAGTGGGGACTTGCTTTGTCCCCACTGTTCCCACATCAGCTGGGATTGAGCAGCTGTGACATGCTATGAGCAACCCAATGCTAATGATACCTAAAAATAGAAACTAAACTCGTTGTAAAAATCTGGGGTCTTTTTCAACCAACAAATATCAGGCTCCCATTTTCTTCTTGTGGGGAATGGGAGGCTTGAAAGGTGTATGGGAATGTTCTGACTGCCTCCACCCAACAAACACCAGCTTCATGGGCTCATTAATATTTGACAGAGAGCAGGGGTCTTAAACACACTAAATTCTTATGACTGGCATGAATATGTGGTCCTGGAATAGCTCTGTGCTAGCTCCAAAGTAGCAACAGCTTGGCCACAAATGTTGTCTGTATTTATAGGTATTGTTGATGCTTATTATGGGGTATCACAGAGAGATCTCAAAGCACAGACATTCGTCTGTGGGTTGGCAGGATGTAGCAAGTTCACCCTGGCAGGAAAACTGGTCTTTCTGTCAGAAGAAAACCTCTAATTTCCTCCACCTTTTAATTTCTACCCTCTAATTTTTACCATGTCCTTGTTTCCAAAAAAAGAGATGATGGTTCAGTGGCACATGGGGATCAAGCCTTGCATGAGGACAAGTCACACTGTCTCTTGCTGAAGGGAAGTAAGAAGCTCCTGTCACTGCGTATCACACACTTCAGGTATTTTCTTCATTAGACCACAGAGGACAGAGGGTTGAGGCACCCAGAGGCTTAAGGCATATGACCAAGGATATTCCCAAGGCTTCAGGGAATGAGGATCCTTATCTTCCACCTCTTTTCTCCAGAGCTGGTATCCAGAAATGCCCAGATTCCACATTAGGTGCTTTAAAGTCTGCTCTGATGGATCCCTTCTCATAGTTTGTGCAGTCACCCATGCAAGTGTATGTCCTTCTTCTTTCAATAATCCAGTCTTAATTTTATTTTCACTCATCAAGCACAGAAACAAGTCAAGGGCTTGGCACACATCACAGGCACAAAGGACACAGGTTCCTGGCACCTTCTCAAAGCAGCAGTCCTGAAGCAAGTAATCACAATTACACTCAACAGGAATTTCTATTCTCTACAGGTACCAAATTTTAAAGGAAGCGTGACCAACACCATTCCTGATGTCCTGCATAGCATCTAAAACTCAGGAAAAACCCCCATTAATCCTGATTTAGGCCCGCTTAAGTGGCAGATTTCGTTGTAGACTTGATCATGAGTATGTATTGTCCAGGGTGTATCAAGCTCCCTGACAACTCTCTCACTCCTTCAAAGCCATCAGGATTTCTCCAGCCAGGCTTTCCATGGCATCCTCCCAGCCTCTCAGGCTGCAGCTGCAGGGTGCCAGGGCTGGTTTGCAGCTTCCCTCTGAGTAGATCTCAATAAAGCTACCCACAGGATCTTGATAAAAATTAATGTGAAACTCTGCTGTATGCCACCAAATCTACATCCTGCGGGGAATACAGGAAAACTGCAAACTTGGTTTTGCAGTAAAGCATCACCAATGAAATGGCCATCTCAGGGGAACATTCCACCTTCACTTCACTCTGTTCTTTTATCATCTCCCAGAGGTTTTTACTAATAAAGCCAGCACTATGTTTATAAGGATCCAGAGTAGACACTCAGAAGGCACGCTGTATTTATTGTGATGATTTCTGCTTTGCAAGGCAGGCATATGTCTGCCAGAAAGCTCCCTGCTTTGCCCCTGCCAGTGTAACCTGAACCACGGGGAGGAGAAGGGGCTTGGTTTTTCACATTATCCAGGTTTTGCTCCTTTTCTCAACTCTAAAAGCATTTAAAGTTAATTCTTCTCATCACTTTTTTCCTTCACCTGATCAAATGCATGATTTAATAAGGAGATAAACATCTACAGACACCTTGGAAGTTCCTCAGTGCAGGAGGAGTTGCCAAGAGAAGAAAAGGACACCACCACTCACAGCTTTAGAGGTTTAGATTGTTCTATGGAAGGTTTGGCAAAGTAGCATAGTAAAAATAAAAGATTTTTCCATCCCTCTGAAAATAATTCCTTTAGTCCAATGTCGAGACAAATCATCAGCCCTTGTGATTTATTTTGCCAAAAGAAACATTCCCAGGACACTTCACTGAAATTTCGGAAACATTATGCATTGAATAGAGGGGAAAATAGCTACTTAGAGTTTGTTTCATCTCAATACTAAATTATATTAAAAGATCTTTTGTCTCCTCCCAAATAACATAATGTTGGCAATCTCCTGTTGAATATGTGGATAAATTTGATGCAAAACACCTCAGTTTGAATGAACTGACCTTATAGAACACTTGCCACAGTAAGAAGTGTCCCGCAGACATAACCCAACAATCACCCTGCAAGGTTCCCGCTGCAAACCTGACGTGTCTTGTTTTCCCAGCAGTAAGGTGCAAGGATCACAAGGGGGTTTCTGATTTGGAAGTGACCTTTATGAAAGTTCTTAAATATGGACGTTGTAGCAGAAAGTTTTAATCACTGCATTTTGGCAAGACTATGCATAAGACTGTAGCAGGGCATTTGTTTGAAGGAAATTACCTGGGCACTGAAGCCATAGAGTGTTTTAATCTCCAGTGACTAACTGAAGCCTTCAGGCAAATTATTACACCTTTCTGCTTAGGAAAGATAAAAGTTTTCTTTGACACTGAATGACCATTAGGCACGTAATACTAATAGGGGACAGTAGCCATTCAGAGTGGTAATTGAAGTGTGTGCCACAAAGAACAGTTGGGAAATATGCGATTTTCAGAGTCTGAATACGTTAGAGTCCATCTAGTTCACAACTTCAGTAAGTGTATCACTGCTCTGCAGTATTATGGCAAAGCTGTTGGGTCACACCTACTTTACCACCACAGTCAGTGTTGGACTGTTCTCCCTGGCTTTTGAAAGGGGATTATTTTCAGGTGCCCAGATGTACAGTTTTACTATGCAGAGCTGAGCATTCATGCTCACTGTTGATACTGAACTAGTGAACAAGGGGAGAAAATGAAGATAGGGAAAAAATGTACTTGATGTTGCATGTGAAAATCAGTATCCCTTTCAGTAGCAGCTGTAATACAAAAAGAGGTGCTGACTGACACAGCCTGAAATTCGAAAATCCTTCTGGAGACACTGAGATCTACGATGCTGTTTATAAAGGACCCTTCATCCATCCTGAAGTGACAACACTACACAGGCACTGCTGCAAACAATGTGCTTAATCCTGACTTTTGAGTTCTCTCTAGCACTGATCCTGCTTTCTACACACTGCTGGATAAGAAACACGCTGCAACCTCCCCATCTGGCCCTGGCAGGCAGCGAACAGAGCCCTGTCCCCCAAACCGCCACTTTGTGCCACCCCTCCTCTTCCGCAGCTCACAGCGGAAAGCACTTGTGGTCCTGTCACAGCACGAAAAGATAATGTGGAGGAAAACAGGTCAGCTATTGGTACACAGAGGAGACAAGCCATTCCACAAACCTTTATAGCCCTTTAATACTGGCATTTGGAGTAACTCTGGGCTTGCACAGAAGTGCTGGCATTGAAGAGAGGTTTTAATTTGTTTGAAAGGGGGAAGGGAGCTTGATGAGAGCCATGCTGCACATCCCAGATACAACATCCACAGACCTCCTCAGCTGCCCCTGAGACAGGCACAGAAAGCCCACCCCTTTGCATGAGGGAGCTTGCTTTTGTTTCCCTGTTCTCACAGCTTTTGTTGTGGGTGATTATGAGACCTGAAAAACCCTCCAGACTCAGTAACTGCACTTCCAAACCTCCTGGATGCTGCTCACTCAGAGCTTCCAGAAAAAACTCCCAGTGAGGACTACTTTTTTTATAACCTGCCAAAGGATGAAGAGGCAAGATCGCCATTACTAGCCCAGGTATTAGATTATTCCTCCCTCATCTGCCTCCAGGAGACCACATCTTGACTGTTTCCCTTGACAGGGAAGTACACGCATCACTCCCTGTCTGATCCCAGATTTCACATGTGACTGCTCCTGAACTGGATGCAAGCCAAAGGTTTCCAAACTTCTCCCTAACTCATATGCTGGCTTGGGGTCTGAGTTTTATTGCTCAGAAAGCAAGCTGGGGGAAAAAAGAAAAAGTATCAGGAGCAGCCAGAAAAATCACATTTGTTACACACTAAAAATCTACCCCTTTCACTAACGAGTGCTTCTCTCTCCACAGAGGTTCTCAGACATATCCACATAAGAGGCTTGACTGAGCTTAGCTCTCTGGAATATGTGTCACGCCAGACCCAAATCACAGCGCTGTGATGTCACGGCCAGCAGCAGCTCAATTCCCAAGACTTGCCTTTTTTGCACCAAAATAGCAGTTAAGCCTGAACAGGAAGTTCTGAAATATTCATAACGATGGAATTAGAGGTAACACTTAATCCTCATTACTCACTATTGGTATTTAGGCAGCATACTGTCTGGCTCGTGAATAATCCAGAGGTAGAAGGCAAAAGAAGTTAATATACATGAACAGGGCACTGTCATTTCTGAAAAGTGACTCTGCGCTGCCTGTTGGCTCCGTGTAATTTTTGTGGGCAGAGGCAATGCAAATTCCTCTCCCATTACCTGTCATCATAAGAAAAATTAGAGCTGGCACGAATAAAGAAGAGAGGAGACAGTTCTATCGTATTCTGCTTGCAGCTACCTGGAGCCGCATTTACAGCGTACGAGTCGCATCGAAACTCCCCAGACGATTTAAGAACAGTTTGGTGCGTGGTTCTCCACGCCTACACCACCAGGTCTGCCCAACAGCAGTAACAAATGTTGCTCTAAGACTTAAGCCACAGATAAATATTTCCCTCTCAAGTGCAGCCATGACCTCTTTTTTACTTCTCATTATTCCTTTTTCTAGCAGTCAGGGCAGCTGGCCGAGCTGTCAGTGCAAAGGCATCCTACCTCCTTCCAGTCAAGAGCAGCCGGATTATCAAAGACCTGTTCATATGCTCAGTCACCTCGTTCATTTTGGTTTAGGGACGGATCAGAAGACCAACTCTGCCTGCTGGGATCAAGGGTCAGCATCTCCTAAATACCAGCTAGAGAAATAAACTGCAGCTGACACAGCAGAAGCTAGAAAGGTCACATCTCTGTAGCCTTGGTTTAGTAACAACACTCATTTCAAGGACTGCACATTCCACAGTCCTTGATCTCAGATTATTTTGGAAAAAGAAGGTCAAAGTATTGCCTTTCTCCCCTCTCAAAAAAGAACAAACTGAGAGCAAAATACCTACATCATTTTCTACTGCTGGCCAACAGCAGAGGAGACAATACAAGCCAAGATTTTTGGGGTCTCCCCAGCAATCCATCACCAAACATCTCACACACCTTGTGCTGGGTACCATCCTACCTATTTCTGGCTGTGCTGTATCTTCCCTCTACTTCTACAAGGACATGAAAGCAGCAGCCAAGCTGAGGGTCCATCTGCCCCCATCACACAGATTTCCTTACCCTTAGGACATGGTTTCCTCTCTCTCCCTCTTTTTCTCCTGGATGAAAGCTCCTGTTTCATCCCACTGCCATGACCAAGGCATCTCATTTCCACTCAACTCATTAAAGCCCTTCAAGAATGGAGGCTGCTGCATTCTGATAAAGCCAGCAAGCACCAGGGTTTTGAGCAGAAGCTTTGAGTTCACCGTCCAAGGCATCAGCAGGGTGAGGGAGAGAGGGAGCATCCACAGAGGCTCTGTAGCAATAAAAAGGCCTAAAAATGGACTGTCAGCTAGTAAAGCCTTTCAAAGAACTGCAGGGAAAGCACTTTTCCTTCTTATCCTCAGTAGTATAAAGATTCATGTTTCACTGCTGCCACTGTAAATGAGGACACGTTGGGTACCACCACGTACTTCACAGGTTCTGCAAGTCATCTCTGTGATGGGGTGACAAAGACACAAATTCAGGATATTGCCACCACAGACAGGGCTGTGACAAAGTTTTGACTGGAGCACAGTCACTCCAGCTGGCTTCCAGCCTGCCAGCACTTGTATCCCTGCACTTGCAGCCTGCCAAGGGTCAGAGAGCTGATCTCCAAAGCAACGAAAGTAAAACCTGATTCTCAGCTTGTGAGTCCTGGCTTGCATCAGGTAAGTTTAAAGGCAGTTCAGCTACCTGTCACTCTGCAGAGCAGCCTCTGTCCTAAAATGACATGTGATGTGGGTCAGTGCTCAGCTATCTCCATGTGGTTGTGAAATGCCCTACAGATGTGGGAGAGCAGACGGTGTGACAGCCCTCTGGTTTGTGTACAGGATGCTGCAAGGTAGCAGAGAAAAAAGAAAAGGAGATTCACTCATCAGCATGCAAGAGTGCCAAACCGTCAGAGCCTGTCCTTTCCACCGCTGGATTCTGCCCTGTGGATACAGAGATCTGTAAGTACAGAACAAAGCAGGATTTTCACCTCTGACATTACAGAAAGAAAAAGAGCAAAAAGCCTGCTGCTTACTCACAGCTCCTCTGGGCCATCCCTGTTGTGTGGGCAGCAAAAGCTGATTGCAGATTGCTAACAGGAGGCGCCACTGCCATCTTCAAAACTGCCATTTGCAACTGATTAATTAATGCTGCCTGGGTACAGACTGTATTGTTAATTAAGCTAAGGGGGACTTTTCAAAAGCAATACTGATGAGTGCTACACTGTGCTGGAAGGGGCTGAACGTGGTTGTCTTTCCCCTCCAGAAACAAGGAAAACAAACAAACAAGTGAAGTATAGACCTGAACAAAACAGGTCCCAGTATATGTTTAAACAGATCACATTTGGTTAATTTCAAATAAATGCTATGCAATTTAATTTCCAGGGCTAGAGGCAAGAATAATACAGCCCTGCTGTGCTGTCTTCATCTGTCTTCTAATAAACTGATTAGAGCCCAACATGTTAAAAGCCCTGTGCACCATTATCTATTATTCAGGTCCCTAAAAGATGTTAATTAACCCGCGTGTTCTGAGGAGCTCCATTGTAACACATACAATAGGGAGCCACATGGCACAGTCAAAGCACGTGTTGCTTACTCGTTTTGACTTAATTACATGGGCATGATGCCAGGGTGGTACTGGACGAAAAAATACAGTATGGCAGAGACCATGTCCAGACAAACACGTCAGCTTACAGTTCTACCAGGAAAAACCCAAATAAATCCACCTTTCTCTGTTCTTAGCAACAAAAAAACCCCCATGTAGCTTAGTCAGAAGTAGGTTATGTCAGGCAAATCTGATATTAAACAAGATGAGTTTGGGTTCAAAAAGCAGCACTCAAAAGAGTCGATCCTACCATTAAGAAGATCTGAAAGAAAAGTTCTTTTTAGGTTGAAATGCGAACTAAAAACTAAAGGAATTGTAGAAGGAGATGAATGGGCTTTTGACTTGGCTCCTGGTCCCTAAGACACTGAGAGACGAGTGGAAAGACTAAGAACAAGAAGCCTCTGCGTTAGCTCCCGCAGCCATGTGCATGCCCATCGCAGAGGAAGATTCTGGAGAAGATGCATTACTCAGACCCCCACCAAGCATATACAAAATAAAATCTTTCAGAGGTTCAATAAAAAATAAAGCCTTTCAGACCACAAAGCTCAGCATGCTTAAGTGACTAAAAACCGTCCTTCTAAGGCAACAAAACTCTCTCTTGCCAGACTGCAAGGCTTGGGAGTACGTGATAACTCTAAGAATTATATTTTTATTTGAACATGATAAAATAATGCGTTCAACCAAAAACACTGAGCCACAGCTGTTTGCACTGAAAATTGTGTTTCTTCCTAAAATCTCACCCTGAGGTAGACACTCTGCATGGAAAACCTCAGGTCAATCTCTGAAAGCTGGAAAAGCTGTAAGCACTAAAGCCAACACAGCGCAAAGGGACACAATCAGCTGTAATGCTGCTTGATCCATCTCCAACACTGCAGAGCCAAGATTTAACAGGACATCAGGTAGACACCCAACCTCCTGCAAAGCCTGAGGTACTTGAATGGTTCTTTTAAGCCCAGTCCTCAAACAGAGAGGTAATCAGTGTACATGGGGAAGGTATCTGAACTGCAGGTGACTTGTTTCCCAGCATGCAGTCCCTGGTTTATGTGTTGGGCAGTTGGTGCTGCACTGGTGAGAAAAGCACTGTGCTGAACATCCACGCACTGCATGGGTTAAAATACCTAACCTGTGAAACTGAGGTGATGGGTATCAACATAAACCACTGACAGGTGTAAACTGCTCATCTGGGGCCAGTCCAATAATCAACAGATAAAACTAACATCGCCCCTTACAACACATCAGAGGGGATGAAAGCCAGCACTTTGGAATTAACCTAACTCACCTCTGTTTTGCAAACATCTCCCTTTTTCTTGTCTTACAATACTTTCAGAAAAAAGTAAAGGGGAAAAAAAAACACCTCCATAAAGCCACAGACTTCTCCTATAAGGCTTCGAGGATCATGGGCAGGTGAGGTTGCAGGAGAAGCCCTGCAGTCCCTGGCAGGAACCGGTCCTCCCACTGGGATGCACCCAGAGTAACTCAGGTAACTCGGCAGGGCTTGGGCAGGAGCACACCAATCTTGCTGGAAGGGGTCACGAACAGCAGCTGGCCCCACATGAGCTCTCTGCAGCCCAACACCTGGCTCAGGGCTTGCTGATAAGGGCAGGACTTTGCTCAGGGGCAGGAACTGACGCTGTCCCCCAGAGCTTCCCTGCTCTGTTTCCCTGCCATAAATCTAAGCCAGCTCCATAAATCTGCTAACATAAACGGCTGGTGGGAGCTATGCAAACACAACACATGCAATGGGGAGTTTGCAGGGAGCCTACCTTTTGTTCATCTCCTAGTGCTGCTGGTATGTTTTTTTAAAGCTGTTTCAGAGCTGCTCCATCTGCTAAGCACGTGTGATTTCAGCCAGCATAACCACCCAGCCACTGGGAGCATATTACTTTGTGCCATACAAGACCTTTGTGGTGGACTTTCAGATGTCTGTGGTGTTGGGATTTTGTACTTAACTGCAGAAGGACAATTTGTTCTTTGCTCTCAGGAAGACGGAACTTGAAGACATGACAAAATTTGTAGAAGAATTTAATGTTAAATGAAAAATCTGCAAAGGTTACTTAACTCAAGCTGTCCTTAAGCCTTTGTGTGTTCTAGGGAACCAAGTATCAGGGTCAAGTTATCCCATGTGAATTTACCACAGATCTCATTCTTTCCTGACACACATAGAAATTTGGAGGAAAAGGCAATTTGAGGATCTCTTCCCACTTATCCTGCCGAATCAAAGATCTCTCTCTCTCTACCCGTTTGGCTCCTGCTTTCTCTAATACAAATGTTGAGTTCTCCCTGTGCTTTCTCAAGTCTGAGCAGTGCAGCCTTTACAGACAGACCACTGGACTGATGATGGGTTTGACCCCTCTTTTTTTAAAAATAAAAGGTAAAACTGAACAGAAGAACTCAGTAGTTGCTGAAGTAGCTACTCAGCAACATGTCAAGTTCCCATCTGAGGTTTATTCTTCTGGCAGAACTGTGAACGTGGAGCAGGTTCCCTGGCAGGAAGGGTTTGCACCAGCACCACCACGATTTCATTCTATCTTATGCTGACCCTTCTGCACATCCACCCAGCAATTCCTACTGCTGACAATGGCAGCATTTTTACGGTCACCCCCTATCAATGCAGATGCCATTAATACGTCTGTGTCTATCAGTGTAGGTAATAGCACAGTGTTAATTGAACGGCTGAGTGATCATTTCATCACACATTAACACTGTTAAAAGTTACATAATTCAGTTCCCAGGGAACATTTTACCATACACTATAAACTGCCTCAAGAAGAAAGAAGGCCAAGACAAAGCACACCAGCTCCTAGCGGCTTCTCCCCTCTTGGAGGGCTGTTATTTAATCAGCTTTTATTTCCATTATTTATCATGTGGAAGCAACTGTGCCGTTTCAGTGGCTGTAGCTTAAAACGTAATAAAATATGGTTGTGACAGAACAATACCTGGATCCTTCAGCCAAACCCCGCATTTCAGTGTCAGGATGTACAAAATATTAATCATCTGATGCAGCTGCCGCCGCCTTTGTGAACAGAGCATATATTTCACTGCACCCTGGCACATCTCTTCTCCTGAGGGCTTTTATTAAAAAGAGCCTGTGAGTTACTGAACCAGTAAGGTTTCCAAGCCAGAAATCTGACCAAATATCCAGGTTTAGAATGCTCTTGGAAAATATTTAAATCAACAAGCAGACCCAGACCCTTAAATCACAGCAAAATATCACCCGACACACCATTATACAACAAATCTTTTTTAAGAAGAGGCGGCTGATAAAGCTTAGCTCCTGGCATCGTTATTTGCAATGTTTTATAACCAAGGAGGCCAGGTTCCTACTTACAGATTAGGTCACCAGACAGAGTCAGAAAACATTAAGGCTGACAAACCAATTCTTAGACTTCATCTTTGAGTCATGAGTTTCACAACACTTTAATTAAGGAGAATATTACCACAATGCAGCTGGGCAATAATAACAATGCTTTGCTTGGAGGGGAGCACTGAAGGGCGATCTCCGATGAGGTTGATGATGATGACAATGACCACGCAGTTGGGCTGCCAAGGCTGGGGCAAGGCTCTGCTCTTCCCTTGGCCTGGCACAGCTGTAGCAGCCCAAGAGAAGTGGCTCCAGCTCGTTGGAACACTGCATCTTTTGGACAAAGTTCACGTGTCTGTTCAGCCCAAACTTTCAGAAGAAGGACTCCAGAAACACAAACGAGGATCAGAACACTTCTTTTGGTGTCAGTGTCACTTGTGATGAGAACTGGGTCATTGAAGAAAAGCTATTTCAGCCATTATATCCAATTACAAAAAGGAATCAGCATCTAAAAATAAAGCTCCGGGTGCCTGAACTGTATTAAAGGTAGATAATTCACAATCAAATAGAAGAGGCCACCTTCCCCAACATGTCGAGCCTGCATCTCCGCTGTCACTGAAATGTATCCCTAACGTGGGAGTTGCATGCAAAAGACAACAGTCACAGCTCCTGAGGGATGATACCACTATACAGGAACCTCATTCTTGGAGATTTTGAAAACAAAGAACTCCACAGCACTTCTGTAATTACTGATGCTGAACAGAACTTGTCTGCTTTGAATTCACTGGTATAACTGACCCATGAATTGGCCAAATATCTATTACCTCTCTCCAGCATCCCTTCTGTTCAGACACGTAAATGATATATCCACAGGTACTCCATCCTCCAAGGACTAAGAAACATGCTCAGAGGCAAATCAGTCCACCAAAACACAAACCACCCTCTGGCCATGCCTGAGTCTTCCCACAGGCTCCATACTTAGCCTTTTAGCTCTGAAAAACGTGCCATTGTCCCTCCAGAGGAGGATGTCTCAAGGCCACCCTATATCCCAACTTAAGTGGACATTGACAAGCCAAAATTCCTGGTGGAAGTCAGGAGCAAAATACCTTTGCAACAAGAAGCTGGAAAACTGAGTGCACGACTGCACAGCCAGCAGTGGGCAGAGCCTCAAAGCTTGTCTGATATATGCAAACATGCCAAAGATCAGATGTAGATTTGAAACACTTGGAATTGGAAAGCTGGATTGAAGTCGCACAAAAATAATCTTCTTCATGGTACATCTTGTTCTTCCTATTTCTGAATGTGAAGGAAACACTGCGAGAACAGCCTCTGCCATCACAGAGCAGCATATTGTATTCCCAGGCCGCGCCGCAATGGAAGAGCAGAAGTGAATGGAGCAGAAAAAAGCATAACACTTTGGCATTATCACCCCCAGAAACACTGTTTTTTTCTTTTCCTAGTATGCATTTGAAAGTATTTTACACCCGTTTCATCCTCAGAGAACTTCTCTTGAGGGCAATTTCACAGAGAGGACCTAAAAGTGAAATCAGATTTGAGAAATTCACCCAAGTTGGGGTGGATACCCCACCTCTTCTCCATAAAAGCGTGGATGCAACATATCTGTGCAAACCCAAAAGAAAGGGCAGGGAGGACAAGAGGGAGAGATCAGTCCAGCTGAAGGAGGGACATCAAACACATTAGGAAGAGCAGAACAGCACTGACACTCATGGGGCATCATCACCTGATGGGGCAGTTCTTGCTCACACCTGAGGGAGTGCAAATTTAAAAGCTGCCTTTAGAGTATCATTATCTTACATCCTCCCTTCTCTTGCTTTTAGCCAAACTCCTTTCATTCTTCTCCACCTCCTTCTGACACATAACTCTCACACACCCCTTCACCTGCCCCTGTATCACACCCTGCTCTGTGTTCATCCCATCTCTTCAGATCCCAGCACTACAAAGATGCTCATTACGCCACACTTGCATTGTTAGCCAGACTTTCAAGAGTTTACAAGTGGGATTAAATAGCACCCAGTAGATAGGGAGCTGTGGGAAATCAGCAAGTTTTTCACACAGGCCCAATTCAGGGTAATTACTAATCACATATTCATTACAGATGCAACCTTTTCTGACCCATTTCTCAACAGGCAACATCTGTCTGCCTGAAAAAATGTGCATCATTGTGCTATGACTTGCATGTATCAAAAGGAGTCATTATATACAAAAAGCTCCCCTTTTGCTCAGAAATCTTCAGACATACTGGATAGGTTTTGCCAGTCTCTGCCATCCTTCCTTTGCCAACAGTCAAGGAATTTGCATCACTTGTCACTGCATCTCTTCAGGGCCATGGGCTGTCCTGTCCCACACTTCATTGCTTACCAAAAACTTGCCCTTATAATCTGTGGGATGCTCCTTCCTGGGCCTAAAAAGCAGGAGTGTCAGGGCTGCTTCTGAGGCTGAAAGCTCCCGAAGGTAGGGAAGAAGCAGGGGAGAGTTGTGCAGCATCCGATCCCTTTCTATTCCTCTGCAAATGTCTCACAGCTCCAGCCAAGCTGCTCTGTGCTAATTACCTGCTAATCCAAATTTGCTCACTGCTCACAGGTTGGCCACATACTCCAAAATCTGTACTAAGGGATATTAAAAGAAAGATGAAACTAATGTGTAGCCATTTTCTCAATGCTTAACACAGAGCAATTACCACAACATTCGTGTTCTGTAACAGGCAACAAACTCCTAACAAAGTGATGTTGTACAGAAGGCTCCTGTAGATCACAGCTGGGAGCAGAGCTGAGAGCTCGGAAGCACTCCTGGTTAAAAATAGGACAGTGCATGGAAGAGGTAGGATTTGTAACTTCTAAAAATAGTCTTCCCTAAAAGGATGCCTTTTACCTTCCTCACACATCACATGCCCATCAGGCCTCTTGGCTAGTACCAGCTGTTATATCAGGATCTTTGCCTGGTCCTAATTTATTATTTCAGAAACATGTAATCCTAACTCACAAAGTAAAAAAAAAAAAAAAAAAAATTTACCATAATGACTCATTCTGAGAACTACATTCACAAATGCTCCCTTCCCCCTACCAGGAGACACATTCCAGGACCATGTGAGCAAGGAAACACAGTGGCAGTCTCCAAAAACACGGCCTCTGCTTATTTAACAACTTTGGCAAGCCTCTGTTTCCTGATTCAGAGCTTCAGATTCGCAACAACAGAAGTGAGAGATTACAGAGCAGGTTCGTGTGGAGGCTGGGATAAATGTAGGTCGACCAAACTGAATTTCCTATGAGGTGCAGGCGAGCAGTGTTGTCACACCATAATGGTCTCCAGCTGTTACGCCACCAAAATACACAGCTAACATTTAAAATACACGCATATAGCGCTTAACAGCATGTACAAAGCTGGCTCGTCAGACAGCAGGTCTGCAGGGCAGAGTCACTAACACAGGACAGGGTATTTATAGAAAGCACAGAGAGCAATCACTGGGTGACACTGCTTACGTGGGCCTGATTCTGCTGTGGAAGTACCTCAACTAAATTATACTGGGATGAGCAGGATTAAATGAAACAATTCTCCAAATCCCTGCCTCCTTCTATTGCTCTGCCAGCATCCCTGCTAAACTTGATGTTAATGCATAGCACCAAAGTTGTTATTCCACAGGAGCAAGGAAAGCCCAATCTGCACTGCTGGGCAGGAAAAAGGGGAAGGGAATGTGACCCAGCAGACACAGCATGGAACTAGGAATGGAGCTGCTGTTCCCACTCAGCTCTGCCACTGGCCCACAGTGCACCCCTATGCAATGAAATCTGCCTTTTTGTGCTCTAATTTCCCAATCTCCAAAGCCAGGCTTCTCTGTTAAGATCTTTCAGATCCGTGCATGCTCAAGAGCTAGACTGGTTTCTAAAATGAGGGCAGCAAAGCCTCAGGGCCAGTGAAGATGCAGGGACCACCCAAGCAAAATGCGTGAGTCAGTGGAATTCCTCCAGTTTTTCATTTGTCCACAGTAACCAATGAGCCATGATGCTGGCAGGTTGCCACAGGACTCTGACAGCAGCCGCTAAAAATTACGGGTTTGGTTTTTCCCTTGGTTTGGGCATAATGAAGTAAGAGCACTGAATGTATTGATCTATTTTTAAGCCAGTGCAGTAACCAGCAACATTTGACAAAAGTGCTGGGCACCACAGATTTCCAAAAGGAAAAGCTGCCCCAGTTTGGACTGCACAAAGGATACTGCCTTTCTCTCAGCGGGCTCCACAGCCCTGGCTACAAGACAGGTGGGATTCCAGAAAACACGAGGTATAAAGGCCACCAGAATTAGTGTCTTCCAAAACATAGCTCTGAAGGCTCTTTTTATAGGTGCTTTGACTTGGCCTTTGGCAGAATAGGAAGGAAAGACAAATATAAGCATTTCTTTTCCTCCTACCTCCTGTGCTGGCTGTATTTATATTGCCACACAGATTGCTGACAGGTTGGTTCAAATGTCGTAGTAGGAATACCTGAAAAAGCCTCAATTTTCTCAACAGCCTCCTTCAAGCGACAAATGAAGATAAACTACGCACAGTGATACGGCTGCTGTGTAACCAGGACTCGAGGTTTGCACTCCTGGTAGACAAGAGATGCACTTGCACTGTTTGTTCCTCCCACATGAGCTCTAGGAGGTAGCTCAGGAAAAGTTCACCTGGTAGAACTTGCCTCAGGGGCTTTCTTTTCAGCTTTGGCATTTTACAGGGTGGAATGGCCTGGGAGCAACTTCAGACACAAATCTGTCTATATGTTAATGACAGAGCACTGAATGGAAAAGTGCTGGCAAAGCTGACGTATGATGAGCAGCTTTCCTGCTATGCAATGTCCTGGCTCCCCAGAGACCAGGCTGGCAGAGCAGTTTCTACAGCACTTGATGTTACAACTCTGTCCAAGAGCTGAAAGATTGTTCAGGAGCAACAAACAATGGAGGTCTCAGGAAGACACCTGCAACTGAGCCTGCTCATTGCATTATGCTGGAAAAAACCCCACAGCTATCAACTCTGTGTGGGAGGAGACATTTAGCAATTCCTCTACCCTGTGTATTAAGCTGAAAGAATCAGAGGGAATTTTTGTTGACCAAAGGAATTAATTGCTTGTTCCTGGGATAGGGGTGTAACTGAGGGCCCATGTTTGTATTTGGAAGCTGAAAACAGAGCAGGTGTACTGTACAGGTTGCACTGTACCTGTAGGCAGAAACGCCTACTGCATCTCATCAGATGCACCACTGAGAAGAAGTGACCATAAGGCATCAATATTCAGCAGAGTGTAAAAAGCAGCAAAAAGATTTCTGTATTTTATTTGCCTTAGTTACAGCAACAGGCAAGTTTTTGGGCAAGCAGCTCTGGTGCCATGCAAATCTGTGGCCTTTCCATATCTCCAAAGGACCTGAAAGAAAGGAATTTATTAAAGGATACAGTGACATGCCTTTGATGCTTCCAAAGCTACGCTGTCTGCCTCTCCGAACAACTGAGTCATAATCACAAAGGAAACTCTTCTGAAGTTTATTTCTTCTCTAATTTGCATCTTGTTTTCTTGCTCCTCTTTTGTAAGTTGTGCTTTGAAAGCACATTTCCCTGCCAGCAGCAGAGCAGAGCTGGGAGGCGAGAAAGCTCCCTCCCACCACCGCAAGGATTCCTTGCTCGCTGCCTACGTGTCTCCCATCGCTGGGCTGACCCTGCCCACTGGTGGGAAGGGGGAGCTCCCTCTCAGAGCTCACTCACTACCCACCTGCCAGGGCTCTGGAGAGATCTCCATTCCCTGTGCTGCACCACAACACTTGGGAATAAATTGTGCTTCATCAGAAGGACAAAAATATATATGCTTACTGTTGATTCACATGCACCCCATCACTGTTAAACTCCTGTGCTTGCCTTATCCTGGTTTCCAGGAGTGTGGCTGGCCTAGAGCAAACTCGGCAGCTGGCTGAGATTGCTACTCTGAGCTCAACTGTCTGACCATGACAGAGCATCACATTCTTGGGCCACAGTCCCTGCACTTGATTGGAAAAAATAACGCATTTATTAGTCAAGACATTTAGTGCCAAAGGGCAGCGAGGTACCGGTCTGTGATACAGTGTTCCATTTATCTGACACCCTTTATACAGCGTAATGTGCTTCTGTTACAAATTCCAAGATCTCTTTAAGCCAGAAGTTTCACTTTTGCTCTTTCCAAGGGGCCATGTTGCAGCCCTGAGGGTAATAGGGTGGTCCTACTCTATACCCCAACCCTTGTACTTGTGACTGTGGCCTGGTAGGATGTGGCTCAAAACACATTCATTGTTTTCTGAAGGGATTTTAAATGTAACAGCAGCTCATGCTGACGAATTCCAGGGGAAAAAATGGAATGGACAGGCATAATTTTTCAATATCTCTACTACTGCATGCCTCTGCTTGAACCTAAAACTCATTTTTATAGGAAGTCTATTAAAACAACCAGAAGACCATGACAGAAAGACACTTCAGTCCTACTGTTCTGCAGAGCCAGTTATGCCGTGCTGGACTGTCTACTCTGACCTTCACACTTCTTCAAGGGGCAACACATGGGCTGGACAGAGCTGTGCCCACCTCTCCAAGTTCAGGCATGACCACAGAACTCAGTAAAACTGACAACTCCAAAATTATGCCAAGTTTTTGCCTGGGAAAGACACTTTATCCAGTTCCTCAAATCCCATTAATGGCTCCTTGACTACAGTCTATATAGCTAACTCTAAATGCAGAAAGAAGGGAAAAAAAAAGGCAAAAGAAAAAAGAGAGATTTAAAGGAAAAAAAAAGACATTTCAAGGTCAAAACTTTGTGTTTAATTTTTTTCATGAATAATGCAATGGCAGCAGTATGACATCGTGCCTTCTGCCCCCATCATGGTTTCTCAATCATCAGAATTCTAAAGGAGTCTTTCCATCTTTCTCCAATGTTCATAGGTAGATACTTGACAATTCAGTAAACTGAACTGAAATGAAGGCTCAACAGAGCACAAAATTTGAGGCTAGTTGGAGCCTTTGAACCAGACCATTATGATATTTTGGGTCAGTGAGTAGGAAAACAAGTTGGGATAGCGAAATGTCAAAGTGTAAAACTGTCAGAAACAAAAAGATGTCAGAAACAATATACTTTCATTCCTCCCTGAAGATGACTCTGTCTGTGATACAATACCAAAATCATTTTACACACCAGAGATCCACGAAGTCCTTTCAGCTGGAATGGCAGCAACTGATATCTCACTCTGGAGTGTGCACACTGAGCTTTGTCACTCCTGATCTCGTGCTTCAAGAGCTGACTTCGACCATGAAATTTTATTGGTAACAAAAAAAATTTTCTTCAATAAAGCTAAGCTGACGGTTTTGCACTGCTGAGAAAAGAAGATGTGTTTATTTTGATCATTTTATCTCCTCAGAGATAAAACTAAGACTTTAGAAAAAGATGCGAACATCAAATCACAGATCTTCTATGCGGGTATGTTGAAAGTTCAAGTATTTTCTTAGCTAGGAAAGACAGAAGTGCAATTTGATGAGCATTCAAGACTTGCAACAGTGTATTTTAATTTTTAATCAACACGAAATTTAGAACCTACAGTGCCATTGCTAGAAATATTCTTCTAAAAAGGTAGCAAAGATACTTCTAAACCCTTTGGGATAAATTGGCACTCACTCATGTATTAAAATCAATGACAAGAGATAGAAGTATCTGAAAGCGATGCATGAGCACTCTGAAATAACTTGGCTGAAGTTTCTCCAATTAGGCAGTGCTGAGATTCAACAATTAACTTCGGCCATTCATTGTGTGAAGTATCTGGTGTAACCTCACCGTAAAAGAGCAAATAATTTGTAATTGGAGTAAGAATGTGTCCCTTGACAAACAATGATGAGTACATATATATGAGGGAAAAAGACAGCTTGAAGACTCTTAGGAGCCTCAGAAAAATCATGAAAGATGGAGGGTTTCAGCTTTCAGAACCTGATCATCAGTGAACACAAGTGATCATGATCATCCTATGGCTATTAATGGATTGATGTAAAAACGCCTATGAAGGGCTCCTTGCCATAGCCCTATGTGCCAATCCTAGCACAGCTTAACTGGAGTCTTTGCTGAAAACTTGGTGTCAACGCCAGAATGAACCTGAAGAGATGAAAATTTGAGTTTGCCCTGGGATGCCCAGTGAAGGACCACGCAGAGCAGCATCAGAAGCTGCACATGTGGGGCTCTCCCCACCACCAGATGGAGAAGGACACTCTTCAGGCCAGACAATCTGGCACCGTAACCATTAAACTAATTTCAAATAGTTTAAAATGACAGCTTTAAGTTAGCATCCATTTTCTTCTGCACATTGACTATTGAAATGAGTAATCCCCTTCTTCAGCTCCCAGGAGAAAGCCAGGACAAATACACTTTGTCAATCACAGTGTATCATTCTGCAGCCCCAGCTTCCCTAGAGGACCTCAGCGTACGACTCATTTACTGGACTGGATGGGCCATGAGCGTACACACTGCTGAAAATCACCTTACATTCGACCCTGAGAGGACAGTTGTAATAAATATTTCCAAACTCTCATTTCTGTGGTTCCACTCCATGTACTTCTGTTAAAAAGATAAAAGGTAAGAGAACAATGGAGTCAAAATAGCCACTTGCAGGCAATGCCTAGCATGATCCATCCAGGTCAGGGACCCTGGAACATAAGTACAACGCAACAGAGGCTACAAAATAATGGACTTGATTGTTTCCAAGTGGGTCTTTCTCTCGCTTAGGAAAACTGCCTTTACATAAGCCATGGAAATGCAGTGCCCTCAATTAGCAGAAGCAGCCTTTGAGTGTATCTGTTGAATTTAATTTAAGATCTCCAAGTCTGCGCTTTTCTCATGCTTATTCCCTAATCAGATAAGTTATTCAGAAGGAGAGACCAGCAGAGACAATTGTCAAGGGTTTTCATCTGCAGAAGTGATGCCTTGGAGATGACCTCCACCCCACCTGTGATCACACGGCCTGCCGCCCCCTCACTGTGCCAACCAAAGTGATGCCTTCCCAAGAAAAGAAATGCCAGGTATGTATCTGGCAATGTATTACAGGCCACTTAACTAAGAGGAAGACCAAACACCAAGTAATCAAGCAGGGATGAGTCAGCTGGTGCTTGCAGGTAGCTCACAGGGAACAACTTGGCCAATTCTAATATTTATTGTATACATAATACTACTGTATTCCCGTAGAGTTTAAACAAATGGAAGAAAATACGTTTTTGCCCCAATTAATTTTGAAGTTGTGGAACTCACTGACAAGTGATGAGAGCCAAAAGTTTAGATGGATTCAGAAAGCTACTGGACAAAGTAAGAAATCTCCCTTCCTGCCAAGTAACACAGCATGTGTGTGCAGACAGGAGAGTGCAGGGTTTCACTTCCCCTGCCATGAGATAGGGCAAAAGGCAATTCAAGGAGGAGTTAACATCACACCAAACCACCAGCATTCAAAATCTCAGCCCTGGTCAGTACAGGAATTTGAGGAGACGGACACTCAGTTTATATAACCCAAGAGTACTCTGTTGCTTCATATTTGCTCAACATTTGGCCCATGGATTTTCCATCATGGAGAAGCTCTCATGCAGCCACAGGAACGCGACAGCACACACAAGGTGTGCTCCTCCTGGTGACCAAGTTTGCATTGATGGCATTGAGTTACAGGTTTGCTGACACTGATTCTGACAGGCACTAGAGAACCCCAGCAAGCCCCCAAACAGCTTTTTGGAAGAAAGAAGCACTAGTAATTTTGCACATACATATACAGGGTGACGAACAAGCAGTAGCACAACAACAACCCAGATCCCAGTCCAAGGATCCTCAATCCAGTATTTAGAAATATGAGCATGAAAGCCCTTGAAGTGGATTCTGGCTGCAGCCACCGTGCTTAGAAGCTCTTTTCTTTGTCATTCCCCTCTAATCAAATGTTTTACTTTGCAGAGACAAATTACATTTCTAGCTTTTATTTACTCAGGAACTGCTGTGACCAAGCAATCAGCTCCAACACTCTCCTGTCAGGTTTAAAATGCAGATGGGTCAAATAACACAAGGGGTGATTCATCTTTCAAATACATCAAGCTGCTTGCAATTGCCCGACTGCTTTTCACACACCAAGGCATAGCTGGCTTAGAGGTCTGTTATTCACAACAAACAGGATTCCTCCTAGAGAGTTTCCCATACATTCACAGCTGTCCCACACGGTTATATATAGCTCTTCTCGAGCTGCATTGCACAGGGGAAGGTATGGAAGTCATACACCAACAGGCAGCACCTCCATGAAACAGTTAATGAGTTCCAGGAACAGTTAGATCCAAATACCTCTCCTGTCACCACCTGCACAAGATGCTGGAGCAGCCTCTTTTTGCTCCCAGCCACAGTCAAACTGGAGTCAGACACCACGACTGACAACAAAGCGCGTGAAAACCAGGCTACAAGATGGCCAAAACTTTCTCATATCTTATTTAATTTAAAAGAAGTTTTCCTATAAAAAGGTAAAAAATAATTTAAATACTGGTTTTTTCCTAACAAAAACTTCTTGAGAGACAAAAAAAAAAAAATCAATTATCAGGAAATTTGAGAGGGGAAGAGTGACTATCAAAAAACTGTTTAAGTGGCAGAAAGAAAACTCAGTTTATCCCCTTCCTGCTGCCACTGTGGGAGCATGATGGAATTCACTGGGAGGCCTCAGTCCCACAGACTGGCTG
Source organism: Dryoscopus gambensis (assembly GCA_013389985.1). NCBI lineage: Eukaryota > Metazoa > Chordata > Aves > Passeriformes > Malaconotidae > Dryoscopus > Dryoscopus gambensis. Next base: position 232,352 of record WEIT01032515.1, read on the forward strand.
CTCATAAGCATTATGAAGAACGTCCAAGCTCAAAGTCCCTCCTTCTGTCCCAAGTGCTCCTTCCACCACAGAGGATGAAGCTGATGCACAAGGATCTGGATAGATGTCTTTGTTCCAGCTGTTCACTGGACAAAGAAATCAGGGCAGGTAATTAGTGCTGGCAGCTGGCACAAATGTAACTTTTCTTTTGAGATGCAGACTATATAAGACAGGCTAAATCTCCATCCCAAATTCGAACCACTGCAAAGGATGCACATCAGAGAGGCTGTGGCTCAGCATATTCTCTAAAACTTCTGCATGTGGAAAAAAATAATAAGAGGGTTCAGCACTAATTCTTTTCTTTATTAGAAGTCAGTGCAGACCATATGTGATCCAACTTTCTGGACCCAAGACAGCCACCTGGCACCAAAGCACCGCACTCAATTAGTGTGATGGATTGATTTCTCCAAGAGGCCAAATTAATGCAAAGCATTAGTGTTATCCAGCTTGTATCAGCATCTCACAGTTCACAGAGCAGGTGACACCAGCCTGGAAACACTATGAAGGTACAGGGAAAATGTGCATCCCTAATGCTGGCCAGCTGGTCAAGCCCACAGCCAGGACTTGAGGAAACCTCAGGAGGCTGTCATGGGACCTGTGCTTAGGTAGGAAAATTCACTCAGCAACCCTGACTGCAACCTGCTAGCCAGTCTTTTCATTACCCTCTTTCTCTCCGCCCAGTAAACCCCATGCCTTACCTCACACTTCAACCTCTTGCCAAAAAGGCTTCTTTTCCCTCTGCCATTTATGCACAGACAACACATTTCTCTGCTTCTCATCCTTACTATATGCAACCTTGGGGTCCCATGTTTTGTTCACACAAGAAGTGCTTTCTGCAGACAAGGGAACTGGGTAAATTCATCTCCCAAACCCTCACAACAGCAGGAAGATGGATCACACTCGAAGGGTCTCCTGGCAGGTCACAAGGTCTTTTCGAACTAGAAGCAGACAAAGAGCACTTCAGGAACTCTCACTATAAGCAAAAATAGCCCAGGAGACCCAACTGCTGTAATAGACTCAGCAGCTACAACTTCAAAAATTTGGCAGAATTCTACTTTTCCATAAACCTAAAAGCGTATTTCTTTTTCTCCTTGTGAACTCAAAAGTGGGTGCAAACCACACAAAAAGGAGGCAAGGCAGTACAGTGAAGCTCTCATCTGTGCTCAAGTTTGTAGGCATTGCTGCAGTAGACTTCACTGTATAAGAATAATAGATTCCTCTTGTGGTATTTGGGCTGCTGCAGCTTCAGTTGGAGTACAAACATGTACCGGAAGCCAAAGAAACAAAGAATAATGAAAATAAATTATTATTTTTTAAAAGCTGAAAAAAAATCAATTTGAATATGGCATTCGTGTTTATTTCAATTTAAAACTGCGACAACTGCACCAGCAAGCTTATTACAGGCTCTTCACAAACAGACAAGTTCAGAGCAACACCAAATGTTAAATTATGACCACAGACCTGCAAAACTGCAGGTGCTAAATATACACTCAGCGAGTCCAGCTCATGTTCAAGAGTAAAGCCCTACTGACAAAGCTGTAATTTAAAGGAATAACATAGATTTCCAAAGAACATCAATAAAAATATATTTGTTTTGGTTTTGATGGGTACATTGGGTCAGATCAGCAGGTACAGTAACACTGAGTCTTTTACAATAAGTGATGCTGCAAACTGCAGCACAGAGGCATTTTGCTCGCACCTGTGAGCTCCAGGCTCCCCAAAGTGGCTGCTGTGGTGTGATTCTGTAGCTAGCAGAGCATCAGAACAGACAGTGCAGGAACCAGCTTGGTCCTTTTGGAGGAAATCACTTGGTACCTTATTACAAGAATCAATTCAAAGCTAAATTAACAGTTGTGTCAAAAGCCTGATTTACTGATAAATTGCTATTTTTTTCCCCCCATATTATCTTTATGGCACAAGAAAAAGGAAGAAAAATAAGAACTAAATACAATAGGATTTCACAAGTAGAATAATTTACTCAGGCAAATATCTTCAGAGACACCCATTAACAGAATGGCTTAGCAAGGCCAGCCAAGCAGTGATCACCAAGCCAAGCAGAACAACCCCTAACAAGAGGAGATACGGTGGGGAGGGGAATATGCATCACTTAGAAATGGAAAGGGAAAAAGTATTGATGGTTTTGTAACTTAGAAAAACATGAGGAAGGAAACATCTACAAATTTACGCATGGGTAAAGGTCACCAAGGCTTCTAACTGCCATGTTTTCTCCTTCTTCCTCCTCTCTCCTGAGATCCTTGCTAAAAAGGAATTTACAACCTCCTTGCACGGCTTTGTTGTAAAGTGGCTCCTTAGTTTCCACTTTCTAAGTTCCTTCTGACAGCCTTGCCATAGGGCACACGTTGGAGCAGCACCTCACTGGTTGCTCTGGCTCCCTTCTTCAGCTTGCCAAGAGATGTCAACTGTGTCAGCAAATAGAGATGGGAGGGTGCAAGCTACAGGTGTAACCTCCATGGCATCCCTTTTATAGGGAAAAACAATAAAAACAGCCTACGTGCAAACTCCAGTCCCTGCCTTTTTTACAATACCACGTTCTGGTAACACCTGGCCACTTCTGCTAATCCTTTGTTCTTTGGCAAAACGGAAAACAGAAGCTTATCTACAGAGATCATAAACTAGAAGGCTTTCATCTCCTGGAAACTGTGCACACCAAGCACAAGCCATGACTGAAAAATCGCCCGTTGACTCTTTGCAGAGCACTGACAGGAAAGCCCAAGTTCAGCCTTCCCCACAGCACCATCTGCAGAAACCTCACTCTCAGATGCCAACCCCTCAGCTCTCAGCTTGACATCACCAATATCCCGTCTCTGTTTTCTGCTAACAAGATGCCCACATTTCCCTGGCAGGGAATTCTTCATGGAAGGGGCAGCTCCCTTCTTCACATGAGTGCCACCATCACTGCCTGGTGCAGATGCCACCTTCCAGAAACAGTCTGAGGGCACTGTGGTGACTCTCACTCCCAGATGTAAGGACTGACTTAAAACTGGGTTTTGGAGGCAGCACCTGAGATACGGTCTCAAAGCATTTAGGTGCCTGTCCATGGCACTGGGAGTGTGCTGCTCAACAGCCAGCACCAGGAGCAGGACAAAGAACAGCAACCACGAGCACTGACGTGAAGACAGACGGACGGAAAGGCTGCGGTCAAGCCTGTGGAGAGCGTTAGTGGGGACTGATGGAGCACGAGATGGTTACACAGCAAAGTTTTGCCCTCTGCTGTGGATAACAGCATTGCCCTCTGAGCAGCTCCACTGTCAGTGCAAAACCTGTTCTTGCTCAGGGTCTTGTCAATGAATATTTGCGCCCTGGTCCTCCCACAGTGGTTCCATGTAATGATGCACAAGCCCAGCTGCTGCAGTGGCCACGGGGAGTGGAAGCTCTCAGCTACCCACAAATAAAGTACTTGTCTTGCAGTTTAGATCTAAATAAGCCATTTGGGAACTCGCCCTGGTGATTCTGGTACTCTACAGACTGTCAAATGCCTCAGTGAGAAGCCAGGTGCCTGGCTCCTATGGATGGGAAAGGTTTGCCTGCATATATCTCGCATACAAGCATGGGAGGATCTAGGCAGCCTTAAATAACTGCCTTAAGCACTGGCAGTCAGAGGCAGATGTCTCTGATGACACTGATACTGAATTTTTTGGAGGTCATGGGAAAACCCCTGTTTGATTCTTAAGTCATTCATGATCCCAAGGAATAACTGGAGAAATGGTCCAGTCAGACCAAATTTACACCACTGTAGAGACACAGGGTCACCAAAACAAGTCCCTCAACACCACAGGATCTGTGATACAAAAAATACCATTATTTCATCCTGCTCTATCTCACACCCAATGCCAAGCTCTCATCCTCTGGTACTGAGGACAACAGAACAAGGGCTGTCCTCTTGCCTTGATGCATGCAGATTTGGGCTGCCATGTAAGTGAAAATCACAGAAGCAATCCACTGCAGTAGCATAATTAAAAAATACTGACTCAAAAAAGCAAGTTCAGTATGTGAAGAAAAATATTTGCAGCGAGTCAGTGGGGAATACATCACTGCTCCTCATACACAGAGTAAATGTTATTCCCACCTTGCAGTTCTCCAGCACAAGAATTCCCAAAGCTTCTTCCCCTTCTCTAGGAAAGGCAGTGAACAGCACATTAAAATGGGCTGCTGCCCACAAAAATCCCAGGCAGAACTTCCAGCTTCTACATCCACATTCACACACTAATGACACCACAGCCACGTGGGATGTATAAAATTACAGCTCTAAGATTACAGTACCAGTGATGGTATAAATAGGTGGTGATGCACAGATGACGACAAAGATGAAAGGCCAGGGATTTATGCCCTGTCAGGTGTTGCACGAGCAGATGGTGGCCAACAGCAGCAAAGAAGCCCACAGCCATGCCAGACAGTTTTGCTCCATTCACATCTCGAGGTCCACATCTGCTGTAAGAGTTTCCACTTCCTGAGCAGCTTCCCAGAATTGGCATGGTGCTATTTCCTGTCCACACTGTCCAGAGATGAAGCTGCTGCCTGACCTCAGACATGGCAGAAGGGACGTGCCCACACCCCCAGGAGCCACTCTAAAGTCCAGTGCTGTGCACTGACCTACATCAACCGGCCCTGCCACAGAGGCAGGCTGCTTAGAGCTAAATGAAAGGCCTAAAAACTTGAAGATTTGGAGGATTACAAGGGAGATGAGGCTGAGTCAGGTCCTAATCCTAAGCATTTGCCTGATTTTGTGTGCTAAAATGAGATCTCTGTGACACTATGTACTGCAAGTTTTCTAGTTCGAATTTGTTCCCAACCTTTCAGCATTTGCCACCTCAGCCTCTTTTCTTACCATAAATTTCAGCACTGGAAGATGACACATCACTGGAAGACTAAGCAGTATGAGTAGGACACCCTGGTTTGGTCCTTTGGATTCAGTGTTATCTTGAGATAGAGACCTGAACACACAAATCCTCCCTTTCCCTGCTGCTCTGATAATAGTGCTCCTTCATGCCAAAAGTCAAAGCAACAAAAATCCCCAACTGCTGAGAAAGGTATAAAAAAAGTTGCTTTTTCACAACATCTTCTCGACTAGGTACATGTAGAAACATCTTAATGAGGAAAACCAGGATCTTGAGCTGTATTCCAGAGGTGCTGGCAGAATACTGACCGCTCAAAACATGTAGAAATGGATGCAGCACCACATGGCATAATCAGTGCTGCCTGACACCAGGCAGTGGTCAAACAGCCCTCAGAGTAAGAAAATGTATTTAAATATCTTAATTAGACACTTTGTCCCTGTGTTTAGTCCCACATATAAACCAGGAGATGCAAATGCAAGTCAGCAGCGTGGAAAGAGGAGGAGGAAGCTCGAGGGAGGAAGGAAGAGTTCACTCAGCCATAAGCTGCCCAACTAAGGACAAGAAATTCAGAAGTGTGAACTTCAGTTTAAGCATCCTATTTCCATTACATTTTCATGGGAAAAGAAATATCCATGCTCTAAAGGTTCAATTACTGATGGACAGCATCAACGTAGAAAAAGAATTCAGATTCCCTGAAAAGTCAGGAAATCTTAACTGGTGGTTATGGTTTAAAAACTAATCCGCAGCCACCACATTGTTAAGACCCCGATGAAACTTGTACAGGGCTTTAAGGCTTTCAAGGGAAATTTTAGACAGAGCACTAGCATTTCGTGGATCAGACAATCCAATTTAAGGGTTTGCCTCTGCTAGAAGTTCACTGCCTTTACTTGCCTGCGGTGGTTAGAGTGGCATCCTGCTCAGCCAGGCACATGCCTCAATATGGGTGCAGTTGTGCATGTAATAGTAATTGCATTTGTAGGGCTTATTCGCTTTCGTAGGCAAAATAAACCATTCCAAATAAGACAGTGTTTCCCTCAGCCCAGCACTGGGAAAACCGTGGGTACAAAAATAAAATCCCATCTCTGACAACATGGTTTTTTATCAGTCTGTGCTTTCTAGTAGGCCAATATCTGAACACTTGCAGAGACAGGAGGTGAGCAGAGAACCAGGAGAGAAGATAAAATACCTCCTTTCCAATTTGCATGGATTTACTAGTGCCCCAGCAGTGATGTTTCACAGTGTATTTCCCCCCACGAATGGAGGAAATGGGCTTATATCCCACTATCTTTTCCACCCTGTGCTGTACCACCTCCAAATTAGCACTACATGGAAATAAACTCCTAAAGCAAATAAAACTTTTCCTCATAGCACAGTTAAGTTTTCCTCTAGCTTGAGACTCTGTAATTTTAAATACAAACTTGCTCTCTTTACACCAATTTCTTGATATTTACGGTGTGACCCACAGGCACAAAACAGTACTCCCAATAATACCAACTCTTCACACAGCTTTGACCTTTGGTCAGGATGTCCTGTGAGCAGAGCCCCAGCTAACGATTTATTTGAGCCATTTTCATGTGAGAAAACTTGGTTTCTCATGGTGCAAAATGAAAGGGACAGTTTCAAGTCCCTTCTCTTTCCAAATACAGTTCGGAAAAAGTTTTTTAATTGCTCCTGTATTTTCTCCAGGATGCCTTCAAAACGAGCAATATCATCTTTTCCAGTCTGACACAATGTTCTGCCCAGAAATTCCAAATGAAAAGAAAAATTTAAAAGTAAAGAAACATTCAAAAAGATAACTTTTGGTTTAGTATTTGGAACCTGCTTTTTTCGTCTCATCTCCCACCAAGTGACACCTTCATTCTGGAGGATGAAAGCAAGGCAAGACAGACACACCATCCTCCTGCTGACTCCCTGCCTTATCCATTTGGTTGCAGTATCTTCTGCAGCTTGAGGTTTTGCGGGATTGGTGTGTGTTTGAGTCCAGGCACCATCCTGCCTCCTTCCTCCGCCGTTCCCGCTGCAGCACGAGGGTGCCAACGCTCAAGGAGCAGGCAGGAATGCTGGGTGGCACTGCCTAGCCCAAATGCACATCTAAAAAATATTTTATTAGCCAACAAGGTTTCTGCACTTGAGCTGTTTAGTCTTACAGCGCCTTTCCCTCTCTAAACATATCCATACTATTTCTTTTGCCTGCTGTGGCTTCTTGGATCCAAGCAAACCAGCCTTCCCCAGGAAAACCCAGCCAGCAGGCAACACGTAACCTACAGAGTACCATCCTGCTTAGCTTCCTTCTTTGTTTTTGAACTGCTCTTTGTGTTTGTGGGATCCAGAACACCCTGTTCATTAAACAATGTAATTAGCTGTTTGGATCTGCAGCACTATCATTAGTCTGCAGCTTAACAACACAGATCAGGGAACACGCAGTTTAGTCGATGCGGATGTGGGGACTTGGATCACGGCTCAGTCTCAGGGCAAGCTCAGGTACTGCAAAAAGCATCCAAGCTTCCCGAGCACCCCAGTTCTGCCTCTGTCACAGGGCTAGATTCACACACTGCTCGCCAGGTAGAATTGGCATGTGCACAAACATGGGCTGGGACAGCAGGAGGGCCCAGGCCCCCACAGCAGACCCAGGCACAGCACAGACAAAGGGCTGATTCGAAGTTTTCACAACTAGAGCTTCGTTCAAGTCTAAACTTCCTTTTGTGGGTTCTCCTTCCACGCCATCTGCTTTTGGCTAAGTGCAATTCCTCTTATCTAGATACCCATTTCTACATGGGGTTTCATCAGGCTGGTGGATGAGGTTTCCTCATCCTCTGCAACCTGCCAGAGTGGGGAACAGAAGTGGCACATGAATAACAGACACTCAGGAGAGGGAAAAAAACATTACAAAGCCAAGCCAAGGCTCACTTAGCCTGTTTGGGTTGTTTTGTATTACTGAAGTAGGTTTTCATTAGCTGATAAACACTCTGACAGTGCGATTACTCCAAGAGAAATCATCATGCAGAACAAATCAGTACATCCACAAGGCTGTCTCCACTCTCCGGCCTCCACAGGGACCACTTCCCCCATCGATAAATGTAGAGGGAAAGGAGATGTTAATTCCTCCTAGTAATACTCTGCCTTTCATCTGAGATTTTCAAAGCACTCAACACTGAGCATTTGTTTTGTTAATGTTTAGAGGACCCAGGAGAGTGGGGCCTCATTAGGAAATTGATACAGACAAAGCAGCATCCTCCCTGCGCTGAAGACTATGGTCTGACCAGGCTGGACAGACCAGGTGCATCAGCGGAAATGAAGGCAAAGGAATTCGTATACAATTATCCACTGAGATAATTAGGAAGCCAATTCCGTTGCCCTGAGTCTCAGTCTTACTCACTGGCTCAGACTGAACATCACAGCCAAGGCTCCCTACACCAGAGCAGAATATCCCCATAAAACAGACAGGAGGAGCCAAAAGACCTTTTGGTTTCCAGAAGCATGAGAAGTCAAAGAACAGACATTTATTTCCCTGGCTGGCCCTAAAAAAGGTGCCCAGGTATCTCCCTGAAAAGCTCAGGCTCAAATACCTCCACAGAGACAGCTCCACCATAAATGCCAGCAAGAAATGTGTGGAAAAGCATATATGTGAATAACAGCCACTTCTCTTCTCCATTCCAGTGTTTCCTCCCGAAAGGAGAATGTCGTGTATAATACTTGCAGCTATAAATAATTTATGTGTCTGAAAGAAAGAAGGCAAGGTCTTACAAAATTAGGTACCATATGCCTTCATTCACATATTTATGTATAGAAATATATATATATACACGCACAACACACTGCTATCCTGGCACTCGGATTTCTACAGACAGCTCATTTCTCTCTCCTCTCCTTTCCTCCTTTGCAGGATCACAGTAATGAAGTTAGGCCTGCCAACATTAGTGAAGCACTTATTTAATCCACCCTTTCAAATTCAACTGATATCTGCCCAGATAATATCAAGAGAGCAGCTGAGGCCCCTTTGTCAGCAGCCTTGAAGGAGTCATAAGCAAGAAGATAATAAGAAATCTTATTACCAGCTTGAAGAGAAAGAGAAAATAGGGATTTGGAAGAGACATATAAGCCAAAATTGACCCTAGGCAAATGCATGTGAGTAAGGCTTTCAAATGCAGTACATCAGGAGAGCCCTAAAATAGGGTTTTAAATGTGTACAATGCACCTAACCAATTAAAAAGGCATTTTATCAGATGCCGGGCAGTTCTGTCTCTGTCAGGACACAGAAGCAAATATTTATCCTCAGCTAAAAAAACATAATTTAGCTTTGTGTTTCCCCTCCAGGACAATTTTTTTTTTGCTCTCTCCCCTTCTGCAGTATCAATGAACAAAAATGGCATTCTTGGTTTATATATCTCCTCAGAAACACAGAAACTCTTCACATATATCTGGAGACACCACCTAAATCTTAAAATTATTCCCAGAAGTTGGTTCCAGTTACAAAATGTTTTTGAAATAAGCAATCTTGGAGAGCAATAGCACTACATACTTGCCTGTAAAGTAACCGAAGTTTCTTGGAATTTCTTAAGAAGAAAGACATAGCATATTTTTATGAATTATTTATCTAGTATTTATCACAGAATATTGTTTTTTGGCCAATTTTGACTAATTTTTATCCTTGAAGCTGGATATCACTTCAAAAAATACCAAAGTTTTGTAGCCCTGCAAAGAAGAGAGAGCCACTTGAAGGAATCACAAACTGGTCACCTGATCTGATGACCAGAATGACCTGCACAAACCCTTCTGGTAACTATTAGGTCCAAATTAGTGATTCCTTCACTTCTGCTCTCTTCCCTTAAAATAGGGCTGACACTCTGGCACCCATCTCCCAGCAGAGCTCCAGTACACCCTGGTTTCACACACCCAAGATGGGAGGGGAACCTTGGCTGGTGAAGGCACAAGGACTCCTCACCACTGCACCTTCACAGCCACGGCTAAGCAATGCTTTGAGGAAAACACTTTCACTGTGATGAGCCGAAAAAGCCAAAGGGAGAAGCTGATGGCCTGTTATTAACAACAGATGGCTCTCAGTAGCGGATCTTCAGGGGAAATTGTATCATTTCCCAGTTTGGGGGCTTGGAAACCTGAGACACCACGGAGGTGAAGCGGTTTGCCAAGGGGCACTCACAGTGACTCTGCTCCTTCTGATTTATTAATAACTCCATCTACACTGACTCAGCTGGAAAATATGATGGCCTCTAAAGGCAAATGAAAGCTGGTTTATGGCCCAGAAAGGTAACGTCAGTTAAGCATATTTCTAAGCTTGTTTCTAAAACTAAAGTTATATTTAAGCACTCATATGTTACAGCTGATCTCAACCCAGAAGATAAAGTCTGCTGTGCTTTGCAGGGTGTCCCACCGGAGGCAGAAACAATTACATTTGTTTCAGTCTAGTTTTTAACCTCAAAAAGAGAATAAGCAGCATTTTAAGTTGACCCAAATACTTGGCTTCACATGACCTATTTCTGACTACCGTAACTGCACAGACATCATTTACAGGTCACTGAAGTGTGACGTGCAGGGAGGAGCACAGCGGCTGTACAGCAGCCCAGAACCCAGCCAGAAATATCCTCCCCCTGTGCCTGACCACTCACAATCTGAAGCCTCCTCATAACCACCGACTTTGGTGCAGAATGGCAATTTCCAATGGTTCCATTAATTGCAGATCAAACGTACAGTTAGGACATAGATCCATCTGACCCGCTGGCTTGGCTTTGACAATTCTTTATATGCTTGGGACATACTCATTTGAAGAATCTCAGCCTAGCCTGCATCAGTTCTCCTTTTGGTTGAATCTAACACCAATAAAAGATTAAGTAAAGTGGCCTCTTCTGCTGCTCTGGCAAAGACCAACTTCAAGCAGCAATGGCTGCACTGAGCACAGTTCACCCTGCACTTTCATCTGCCCGTCCAGGGGAAGGAGTGGACTGCTGAAGGTGACGATGGATCTGCTCTGCATCAGGTTTGGCATTTAAACAACAAAAGGCTCAAATTTGCAGTGGAAGTATGGACCGAGACTGCAGTCTACTAGGCAATGCAAACATGGCATATGCTGTTGCAATAGGGTCCTTATAGGGACTGCTATGCAACCCCGTGCTGTTCCCACTCCTGCACCAGCTCTACTCCCGTGTGGTCACGTCTCTGCCCAGAAGACACTTGCAAGCTGTGCTTAGTTCAGTTCTGTGCCTAATCAAAATTAAAAGCCTCTTAGAAAGACTGCAGTCTGCCAAGACTTCAAAGGAAAGGTTAGTTAAACTGCAGGACTACCTGCAGACCCAGAGGAACGAGATTTTCTTTTACTGCCATAACTGAAAGTCCATGCCTGCATGTCATGGCAGGAATATGTGCAAAGAGCTCTTTTACCTCCCCAAGTTCTGTCCAGCACTGAAGAGTTATCCCTTCCTCCAGATATATATCCCTAGCAGCTCTCTCCCACAGCTGCTGTGTCAACAAGGCACTTCTCCAGCCCCGAGGATCTGCTTCTCCTCTTCAGTCTCTACAGTTCAGAAGCACCAACTTTAACTGCTAATGGTGGATGTCTCCTCTTCACACACTCATCCCCAGACCTTGCCTCACCAGTCCCCTGTAAGCACTTCACGAGGTGCTCCCTGGGATCAGGGGGAAGTGCAGACCTAAGTGACACTTCTTATCAATCACGTTTGTGTCCTACAAGTGGATGTTTTTGAATGGTATTTGAGAATTTCCTGCACTCACTGACACATTTTGACATTCTTCTATTGACATCTAAAGATGCAAATAGATGTAGCCTGGCTTTCATGGACATCACTCCATGGGCAGCAGATCCCGAAGGCAGGTGACATTTGAGCACAAGTCAGTGTAGACAATAGGTGCCACAAGCCTCCCTTATTCTGCTGAAAGCTTTGTACCCTCCTGATTTTGCATATCCTTGCCTTCCACAGGAATTCACCACATGCCCATCCTAACTTGAGCCTCCCTGACCAACTCCAAATTAAATCTAATCCCCAGCTCACGCCTAAATGTGATTAGTGTCCACGAGTGGCAGGAAACGGGGAACATTCTATAAAACTGAGATCAGGGCCAGGCTTGATAAAACTTGATAAAACTTGATAAAAATTATCTCTGGAAATTAGTGTACTGAAAACAGAGGCTCCATAGCAGGGTAAAATAGCCGGTCCAGAGCCTCTGTCCTGACTCTTGTCCAGCTGGTACAAAGTTCTGTAATACTGCACTAGGAGTAAGACGACAGGTAGCAGTTTTATCCAAAAAGCTTTAGATGGATGATAAAGCCGGTGTAGGAGATAAAGAGAGGAAGAAAAGACAAGGCATAAGGAAAAGTAACAGATCAGCTACCACATCAAAGGGGCAGCCCAGCCACGCTTTTCAGACAAAGGATCCTCTGTCATGCACAGCGTTTCCAAAGGCATGGATTGCAAACCCATGCCGGTGCCACTGGAGCATTCAGAGAAGCCCACTGAGTATCTGATACCAAGGAAGACCCTGAGCAGCTGCATACTCTGTCCTTGTCCACGGGAACAACATTTGGGAATTCCTGTCATGGAAGGACAAGTCATCACACCTTCATCTACACAGAAGGCACTCAACCTTACTCTCATGGCCTCCAGAGCTGTACAGAGGTGTCCAGAGAAGAATGCAGTTGGAAAAAAGGAAAATAAACATCAGCTTTTCTGTTCTGGAATGTGGTTGTTTGCATAACTAAAATATTTTTGGCCACATATACAAAATTCAATTTAGATGTTCCTCAGGTTCAGTTTTGACAATTAGAGAACTTTTATATCCTGACTGACCCTGTATTTTCAGGGAGGGTTATGTTAATTTTGCCTATAAAATATGGAGTATCAGCTGTTTGTTGCACAAGTGTGGACAACTATCCTACTTCCCGAAATTATCACTAGATCCCTGGGAAAAGCAAGCTTGCTTTTACAGCAGGAAAGGAGACACATAATAGGGCTGAAGTCTTGTCATGACACCAAGGAAAACTAGTCAGAGTTAAGCGGGCACTCTCTGCAAAAGCTTGAGTACAGCAGAGGTGCCTGGAAATGAAGCAAGGAGGGGCCGTTTTTTTCTGTGCAACAGCTGGGAAAAATGCTACAAGCTTCTTTTCAAGGCCAGCCCTCATTTAACTGAAAAGATTAGAACAAAATCAAACAGTAAGCCACTCTCAAACTGACAGAGCTGGAGGACGACACATGCAAGCAAGCAGCCTGCATGCAAAAATAAGACAGCTGAAGAAGCAATGGCTGTATTTTCCTCCCAGAAAGCAGCCTGGGGAGTTAGACATAGATTGGCTCTGCAAAACTTTGGAGAATATTATCTCCCACTTGATCGGCATCCTTTCCCACACCTTTCCACAGCAGAATTAAAGAGCAGCTTTCAGAGGATCGCTGTGACACTACAGGGAGGCAGCACGACAGAAAGGCTCCAGCCTGGATGGCAGAACCCCCCCAGATCCCACCCCACAGCCCAGCCGGCCCTCCTGCGTGTGAAACCAAACTGGCTGGAAGCTCTGGGTAGAGTTGTAGGAAGCCAAGGAGAGAAAAAAAACCAACATTTATAAAACACACTGTTTAGGGAGAGCTATAGCATCTTTCAGTGACACAGTTTTACAGAGTAACTGATTAAGCCCAGGCAGGATGCAGGAATTCTGCTCCAATCTCATCCTCTGTGCCAGTGCTATAAAGACAGAATTAAAAGCAGTAAATAGGACTGCTCTGCCTCTTTGGCATGAAGGATGCCCAGCTGGTGGACTGTGCCACTAACTCATTTGGCACCAGGGAATGTGACTCTTGGGCAGATGACAACAGCAAAGGCACTGACTGCTCCCTCCTCTTCAGGGCAGGGTTACAGCTGTAGGACCATGGACAGCCCAGTGGAAAGCAGAGCATCTTTCTTCTGATTCCTGTATTCAAAGGAGTGGAAGGATCAGGTTTAAAACATGGACGTCAGTAAGAACTTTTTGGATTTTCTCCCACTTTTACAAGTCTTCCAAATCACATCAAGTGTCACATGTCTGGTTTCAAGGAGGTGCCACATCTTGAAGCACTTCAGGTTTTTTTTGCCTTGATGGCAAGTAGAAAACACATGGATAAATTGAACACCAGTCATTGCCATGCCCATTAAAGCATCTGACAGCATCCTATATGATAGCATTTCAATACCATAAATAAAACCTTCACTGAACACAGGAAATGTCCAGCCATAGCCCATGACAAACAATTAGTAGCAGTGGTTTGACAGACATTTCAATTCTATTAGCAACTCTTGCTTTTGCCTCTTTAAAAATATTACTCAAAGCCCATAATGCCCTGTGAAGTTTTATAAACAGGGAAAGCGTAATTGAAATAATTCAGCCAGGGCCTTGGAGGAGCAGTGCATCAACTGGACTACAATCCAAGCAATTCTTCTCTAACACTCCTCCCCAAACATGAGCTCATACTTGGTTGCTGAGGATTCAATAACAATTAATTTTTGCACCCCAAAAACCTAGCTGTCTTTGCTGATAGAGCTCCCATCCTGAGAACTGTATTATTGTTGTAGGAATGCAAAGGAAAATATCCAGTGAAAAATTAAACAGATTCTACCAAATGCCTCAGCTCCATACAAAGAGCAGATGTTAAAACCTTCAAGTGGTGTCAAAATATCTCTCTCAAAAGTGGCAGGTTTTGAATGGCTTGGTAATTAAAAACTCTGAAGATTGTTGGCTTTAGTTCAGCACGCTTCACATTCACAGAAAGCCTTATTTCTCCCCTCCACAGTGCCAGATATTGATGTACCGAGATATTCAAAAAGCCAGTCAGCCAACAACTTCCATGAGAAAACGGCAAAAAACCAGCAGTGCTAAAATCCCAGCATCTGCAGAGCCTGTTAACATATCATCAGTCTGCCTGGGTAATAAAGAGACAGAAACTTGCAAAATCTCATAAACCTACAACCAGCGTTCACACCTTGCAGGTGAGGGGAGGGTTTCTCCCCATGGGCACCAAACAAAGAGCAGAGGGAGCCCAAGCAGCACGTGGAAACAACCAAACCCCAATCACCTCAGGAGCCAGGTACTGGCCAGGGGGAGCTCTGTTTTGAACATACTGAATAGGAGGCTCCAGAGCTGTCATACTTTGGCTAAACTCCATCGCTATTTTAAGGGGAGATCTGTGTATATTCCTTACAGGATATACAGAGCATCCTGAAACATGCAAACTCCCCCATAAATATGCTATAGATCAAGGACAAAACCAAGTCCTTTTTTAACACCAAAAATGTTTTCCACACAAAAGCCATGTTATTAATTACAATTTTTTCCTAAAGTGGCTCACACCAAGGGTTAGTCATACACCTCCCATTGACTCTAATGAGAGCCTTATGGCTAGAACAGCAACAGCTTTTTCCAGAACATGGTGGGTGGAAGCAACTTCTATTTTAATAGGCCAAGAGTAGTGAGAAAGACAGAAAAATCAGAAAAAAAGTTCCCCCTGCATATTTGGAAGGGGAAAAGATACGGCATATGTGTTCTTTGCCTCATTTCAGGGACCTGAAATGCATCTTCAAATTAGTTCTTAAAGCTTTTCACCAAGACAATAAAGTAATTTTCAGAAGAGATGTTGACCTGCTGCTTCCTTTAGGATGAACAACTTCCACACTGAAAGGACGACACCAAGATACAAGCATGGAAGCTGAAAACACATCTTGGGTTTCAGAAAGATCTTTTAGAAAGTTATGCACATTGCCAGTGGTTCAAGTCTGGCATATCTACATTACCAGAGCGAGAGAGAAAAAATAAAAAGGCTTCTCCAAAGAGCCACCACATTTCAAGCAAACTTGAATTCTGAAATGGAAACTCACCCCCTCGAACCTATACTTAGAAAGAAAATCCCTAAAAAGTACAGTCTGAGATTTCATTTAGGAAAACTGGAAACAATCTTGTAACTGAGGATTTTCAAAACACTTCTGAAGCTCCTTAAAATGCCTGAAGCTCAGCTGTTTGCAAGCTGACAAGCTGGGCAACAGACATGAGAACTGGGTTGTGAAGGGTATTTTAAAGCAGAGGAGCCTCCCATGGTGCACACCTTTGAACAGGGACATGGGAGCCCTACAAATCCCACCTCCAGAGCAGCACACACAGTGTGAGTCTGGAAACCCAGACTGCTGCACAGCATGAAGACACTCCAACTTCGAGCTGCCTTTTTTTTTTTGACAGTTCTGTTATTCCACAGGGCCTATTAAGAGTAACCTTAATATTTGCATAAGGTTTCAAAACTCTGTCCAAACATCAGTTAATCCTCTTAACAAATCTGTGAGGTAAGCAAATGAGTATTATCATTTCCATTTCATGGATGAGAAAGCTGAAACATAGAAAGGAACTTAAAGCCACTATTTCTAAGCGGGCAGGTGAACAGAATGAATGAATGAATGAGTGAACAGAGCATCCTGAAAGTTCAAAAGAGATCTCTTCCTCCAAACAATCACATCACTTGCAAATGTGGTTAGATAGGTTCTTGAAGGAGCAGGGCACGCACACCTTCATGCAGAGGGTGATACCTGACACTCATCTTCATGGGAGAGGTAAATTCTGCTTGGCTTTGATGGCATTAGGCAAGAAGCTGCTTGGCGAGTACAGCAAGAGGTGGGTCCTGGGATCTTGCTCCCAGAAAATACTGAAAATTATTCCAACAAGCACCACTTCAAATCTCCCTGGGAACAGTTCAGCCCTTAAAATCCAAATCTCCTATCTGTTGATACACCAGTTATGGCTGGGATGGGATGTTTGAGTCTCAGCCACTTCAGTGGTTCCTTCCCCTGGGCAGGGGAGCTCATTTGCCTACTGCTGTACACAGCAGAGGTGGTCACCAGTCTTCCTTTCTTATCTGGTTCATTTTGAATATATTTGTAAGGGCACTGAAGTATTTGAGCTGGGCATTTTATTGTCTTGCTCCTATAAATCCAAATAAACATCACACCTGCTAGAAAAATTGATTAGTTATTAAAAAATACAAACATGAGAAAACAAGAATTTACTTTCTTTTTTTTATAAGACCTCAAAACACGTCCAAAAGTCCTTAATGCCTGAAAGGATAAAACCCTAAAATGAACAGTACACCAGAGGCAGCACCAGCTAATTTATACGAGCCAAAAACCTTTTGTACAGAGTATACAAAACTGTGAAACAGATTTGATCATGGGCCAAGTTGTGTTTCCTGCGCTGGTGTTTGATTATCCAGCATGACTTTGCACTACAGCACAAGGGCATGGATGTGAGCTACAGGAGTGTGCTGCAGAAAATCACAGGTGAAGAGCCAAAGGCTGAGCATTTTCAACAGAGAAAAAACCCTGCGTTTCAAGTACATGAAGCTTTGAGTTAGGCCAGAGTTTTAAATTGTGGTGGCAGGGAGAAGAGTAAATTAATGGTGGTTGATTTTTACTAAGCAAGAATCTTGTACCTTATATGCTTTTACTCCTGAAATAGAAACAGATTAGATATATTAAATTGATGACAATGACACTTATCTTGAGAGTCAAGATGTAAAGTAACAAACACTGATTTGCTGTCAGAAGCACATGGAGCAAGACCTAGATTTTCATAAATCTCAGCTGTTGCTCAGGCAACAGCCACTTTTAAACAACCACCATGCAGAGAGCATTTCCACAAACCCAGCCTGTAGCATCTCTGACTCAGTTTACTTGCTGCAAGCAGGGATGGGAACCTCAGGATGAGAGAAAGCAGCATTTCATAGTCCCTGTGTGAGGAAAGCTTCCCTGGGGCCACTGTAAAAGGCGATGCATCACAGGGAAAAAGCTTTGCTGTTCACTGTATGAGCAAGAAGGACCCGGATCAGGTCTGTTACCCTCCCTGGGCAGCGGCATGATGTGGCAGGGCTGCAGGGAGGACCTGCCCTGTGGCTGTACAGCTTCCTGCCGTCGTAAAAGCACCACAGACCAGCCCTGCCAACTACAACAACTGACAGACAAGAAGTTCTTCCTGACCCCTGAGGCTACAGAGGCCCTAGAAAACAGCTACCAGGCAGGAGGAGAGCTTGCATTCCCAATTCCCTGCCTCTCGCTTTACTGAAGTGCAGCCTTTCTGTCCTCCAAACACATTAGCTTGCCTGTTAAATTTTCCTCTCTCCAATTCTCACTGCCCATGGAGAAGCAGCTCCTTCCCTGCCAGCCTGTTCCCACTCACCTGATCCTTTCATTTCAGCTCATTATGACTGTCTGCGTGGGAAAAAGAGCTCAGTAAATGAGTACCAAGTGTGGTGTTCTCAGATTTTTCTTTATATTTTGTAGCAACGTGGCACATGTACATGAGCACATTTTCACTTTTCTTGCTGAGCAGTTTGGACAGAGCCTCAGAGTTCTTTGGGATGGAAACCTGGTAGCAAAGCTCTGTTTCAGCGTGTTCTGCTCTCAGAGCATAAAGCTGAATTTCTTCCCTTTTAAGTATAGTACCCAAAAAGAGGTATTTCTTGCAATAACTCTTAATGCTCAGTGAATATAGTGGCCTGCTTTGCTCTGCTTACTGTAACAAAACCCTCCCATCGTTACTTCTTTCATCTGATCAAATAGCAATAGAGGTTTCTAGACTTGGACACCATTAAAATTGATATTCTCCACTAGTCAGTAAAAGGTGCCTGAAGAACTGAAAGGGCTAATAGAGCACAAATGATTTTTAGGTGGCAAGTCCCACTGCTCTGTACAAGACACAGACAATATTGGAAACTGTGTGACCTTATGTAAGGACTGTAATTTCACAAACTGGAACAAGATCTCTAAATAACACTTGCAGAAGAAAAAGGAATCACAATCAAAAAAGGAGTAAGTGTCCCTCTTGCCACAGGTGAGACTGCAATAGGCTTGCAAAGCAGCCTTAGGCTGAGGCCAGGAGACAGAAGGAGAAAGGGATTCAAATTTGCAGAGCCAAAGCAAAAATTCCCAACAAATGCTGCTTTGATCTGCCTTGCAGCAACACCCCAGTTACCTGGAGTGACCCTACCGAAGGAGCCCAGCAGTAACGAGGGTTGTGGGGAGATGCTGTGGCCAGATTGTCACAGAAATGCAGGGCATTTTATCAGGTTAAAAAAAGCACAAGACAGTGCACATCAGTAAAGCAGCAGCCTTCCTGCTGACCCTGCAGAGGTAAAAAGAAAAGGCAGGAGGGTTTAGCTGAAATTAAATAGACAGTGGATTAGTATGGGATTTTTATCCTTGACCTGGCTTTCTCTCTTGCAGACAGTTTACACCCAAACACACTGGCAAAGGAGAAACTGGCAGACAAGTAATACAGTTTTGCTCCAGCACAATCAGGGGAAGGAAGGAAGTTATCCATGCTTTAGCTTTACTGTACACAAGGTGAAATTAGTTTCCTGCAGTTATGGAAAAGCCTGTCCCTCCTCCTTTCCCAAAAACATCTAGCAGTACTCAGTGCAGCAATACCAAGTCTTGTACAAGTTTTCTTCCACTTCCTCAGGAATAAATAACAAACTAAACAATTAAATTTCTTTTTTTTTTCTTTTTAAATTCACATCCTCCACACATCCAAGATTTACATTTGAAAACAAAGAGCTGCAGAAAGTGCTATGAAGGGTTCTCCTCTTCTCAGCCACTTCAGAAACATGCACATGAATCAGAAATGAGCCCTAGGAAGTTTGCTGCCATCCTTTCATTCACAACAGGAGGCTTTCCCTTTCCCAGCCCCTTTTCAGAGACAGAAGCTGCATCAATAACCACTTCATCCTCCACTCCAGGATGAGACACTGTGGGCAGGAGCTGGCTTTCAGTTAAACCCCCGTCCGGAGCGTTTGCTGCTTTTATCTTCGTAGCAGAGCCTGCAGCCCACTCTGCGCTGGCAGCCTGTACGAGCAAAGCTTGCCTAAAATAGTTGTGCATCTTATGAACTACAAACCAGTTTTGCTTCGAGTGCTTCAGAGACAGCAGCTACTTCAAAACTTCTTCAGAGTAGGTTGAACTTGCAAGGTCAAGTGATAACTTTGGGATTTTTTTAAGCTGTGGCATACAAGAAAGCCTCAGGCAGCACTCCTTTTCCTTTCCCATCCCAATCCTATGTTGGCTCTGCATCCCAGCAGGATAAGGCTGGAGCAGCCCCAAGGCCCCCTAAGCACGTGTTTGGAACCCCAGGGACCAGGAGGACTCTGAGGCCCCCACAGCACCAGGCACAGCAGACTCGTGCAATCGGAGTAAGAGGTGGCTCGAGGGCAGCTTTGGGAGGCAAAGCTCTCCAGTGCCATAGCAATGACAGTTCTGCAGTGTGAAGGCTGACACAGGTGAGAGGAACAGCAGCAGCAAGGCAGCCCCTCCATCCCTTGACTAACGATACACCTCATTAACTGCTGTGCAATGAACTGAGATTGTCCCTTTTCTTAATATCTTTCATTTTGAAACAAACCCCAGAAAAACCCTTGCTGCTGCCTTGGAATGTTCCAAGCAAACATAACTTTGACATACTTCATTTTGAAGCTTTTTTCCTCCCCTTCTTTTTTTTTTAACCCTTGAAATACTGACTTTCTACTCAGTATGAGTGCTTGATCTTGCACATATCCCCAGCTACAGTCCTTCCTTATTCCCTAACTACTGTGCTCCCGATCAGTTTGAAACTACACCAGTGTTTCCAGGATGTTCCAAAGGAACGGCACAAAACCAAGGTGTGACCTGAATCTCAGGACAGTGTGTTCTCTGAGCAAGCTACACCTGCCTTTCCTGAGAATTTGAAAATAAGGATGACTTTGCTACTCTGTCACAAATCCCTAGCCAGTATTTCACTTTAGTGGACTTAAATTGCTCTGGCACACAATGTAGCTGAAGGAAAAATGCTCCCCTGAGCAGCTGCAGTTGCTTGTTTTAAAGCAGAATAATCCTGTGTAGCTCCTCAGGATGGATCACTGGAAACTGTGATTCTGTGATGTTAACAACCCATCCCAAGATGACACATGTAATCCTTTGGCCCTAAAACAAAAGCAAACTGAAACACAAAGGGGACAGTCTCCTTCAGGTTCCGTCATTCTCTGTGAACACAGTCCAGGAAATGTTTTACCCATGTCTGCACTGCAAACACCTCTACGAAGAGGTGAAGCAGTAGATGAACATCCAATAGAAGCATCCTAGTGTGACTCTGAGGACAAAACATGGCTCTAACATTTTTGACAGGGGAGGTAGCAGAGAAGGAACTGCACAAGCGCTCGTCTCTAGGGCTGTCCCTGAAGCAATGGCTCAAGATTAGCTCACACGAACTGCTGGAGCAGCTGAGCTTTCTGGGGTCAGAGAAGGAAATTTCAGTCCTTAAGCAGTTTTGCTTATGCGAGTCAGACGCTCTTGAAGCAATCTGTGTACACATGTGCATTTTCACACGCAGCCCCTTGCCCACACATTGATTAGCAGCAGCGTGTTCTGTCCTTCCCCCAGTTCTTCAATGCCAACACTGCGACTGCAATTCAGCCCTGTGGAAAAGAGGAAGCTCTTACAAAGCAGGGGGGAATCGATACGTGACAACTATAATTCTCTGCTCAATAATTACACAGAATTTACACTGCTGAGTAGGCTCCCTCCATTGATTTTTACAAAAATATTTACTGCAGCATGAATACAGGTATAAGGCTAAGTTTTGAGGCTCTGTCTTTTCAGTGCATTGATTTCAAAATAATAACCAATTTCATACTGTACAATGCTTTAATATCTTCATTCAGAGACACACCTCCACGCAGACCGTGTCTCTGCCTACAGTGTTCTTCTCCTCCATTTCTCTTCCTTTGTTCAAAAATCCCAGTTAAGCAACTCTTAAGCACTTATCTCAGCCTCAGTAATGAGTCATGTTGTAGAAGGCCTCGGGTCCAACAAGAAAGGACAATATCCCTGGAATCCTGTCAACCAACTCCACCCAGTGACACAACCGAGGGCCTGTGAAGATGACTGCACAACTGCCAGAATGTCTCAGTGCTAGACAATGCTCAGGCCATTAATTACACCATCATAAGAAGAACAAACAAATCCATCCTGATACCAAAAAATCTCTCCAAATGTGTTCTGCAAAACTTGCGGGGCGAGGGGAGGAACTAAGAAGGGAAGAAATCATCATGATGTCACCATCCCACTCCAAAGTAAACCTGTATCAGATCAAATCTGAATGTCTGGCCATCCAGCTTTAGAAACAATAGAAAAGAACCAGACTAGAAAAGACAGACATGATGACACAAGGAAGCTAGAAATATGGAACGGAAATATGGGAGGAGAGAGCCACTGGTTTGGGAACCTAAGATGAAGATAAGAGATGACTGAATTGTATGGAAGAGATGAATGAAACATAACTATTCTGTCAGGGCTTGTGGGTACCCAGGCAGGAGATACAAAAGAGATCTAAAAAGAAGAATTTCATTTGCAGAACTTGCTGCTGCAAGATATTGCAAGGCCTAAAACAGAAATCAGCCTAAAGTCAGTTTAGACGAATTTGGAAAGTATAGAGTCACTAAATATGGCAATGGCCCAGACGGAGCTACCAAACCAAACCACTGAACAGCCAGAACTGGTTGCAAATGCCCAGGAGAGGATCATCCTTGTGTTCTTCCACACTTGAACACTTGTTGCTGGTTACTATTTGAGACAGGCCAAGAGGGACTCTGGCCACAGCTGTCTCCAAGTTTAATGTAGCACAGAAATCCCTGAACTATTGCCAGTACCAATGGCAGAAACGTGTGTGTGAGTGGAAGGGCAGTTCAGAAGCACCAGAGAAAGATGGACACTAACTCCCCTCAATTTCAAGAAATAAAATCACCATTTAATTACTTCCTTGCTGTGGATGCTGTCCAGAAGGAAAAAAGAAGATAGGCCAAGAATCTATGACTGCTTTTCCACAAAACACCAGTGTGCAGCAGCTTCTGTGGACTCAACAAAAGATACTGCCCTTTCTATTTAAACTGAGAAAGGAAAGTGTAAGCCTTCAAACCAAGACCAGAGGTCTAGACCCAAACTAATAAATCCCACTGGTATATACAGCTGAAGGGTAGGTAGCTATACGGCACTCTGTATTTTCCTTTCCGTTGCAATCAATTTCGTTTTCTAATTTTCCATGTGATGGAAAGAAACTGTGGCTTAATTCCACGAGAAAACAAAGACAGAAGGTCAATACTGCATAAAAGTCTCACTTCTCTTGGTTTTCTCTCCTGAGAACACTGATGCTACTAATGCACCGTGAATTTCATAAGAATGACTCATTATCTAAGTAATGAAAGATTAAGTTTTTCTTCCCCCTCCTTAAACTTCTGCAAGAGAGGGTTTTTCAGAAGCGTGATCAGGGTGACTCATTGTGGAGGGCGCAGGGGCCACAGCTGGACGTGCAGCTTGTTTCCCATCTTGGAAACCCCTTCCAGGTGCCTTGCAGAGCTGTGCAATGATAAATGGCAGATTAGCATCTGACGTGCTAGAGGAGAGCTTGTAATTACCAGCAAAGCGGAAAGGCAGAGGCAAATAATTGCCTCTCTTCCAGGAGACAAACATTATAAAGGTTTATTGAGCGATGTTTCTTGGGGAGGCAGTTGTCCCCTTCAACACCTCCTGTAAACCCTTCTTCAATTTTCCCCATGCTGGGGCCACTCCAAAGCCACGAGATAAACCGTGACAGGAGCAGAGAAAGAACAGTAAGAGGAATAAAACCTGGATCCAGGCTACAGAGTAATAAATATTTATTGCCTTTCCTTTCTGCACATTGTGGAAACAGATGCAAAATGAAGTTCAGTGACTTGTGGGAAGCGAGCCAAACCCAGCTTTGCTGCTGCTGCTGCTGCAAACAAGCAGAGTCACAGGAACGGCGCCTGGTTACCTTGTTAGTGGTGCAGAATTCGTCTGTCCACCCAGGACCTCCTAATCTCTAACATCCCTGTTCCACTCTACATGTACCAGGAATATCAGATCCTCTCAGGATCAGCTCAGGAACAGCAGATCCTCTGCCAGGCAAGACGACACACTGACAAGTGGCCCTCTGAAACACTGGGACGTGGCTGCTCAGCCCTCAAGTATTGCAAAGACACAGTAGCTGTTTCTGCTTTGTCAGGAAGCCAAAATTTTAATAGCTTCTTTTGTCCAAGGCCCAAACATCAGCTCCTCTTCTCATGTGATGAGAACCTCTCTTTGTACCTTCACTCAGCATTTTCAAGGAAGCCTGTTACATTCTCTCAGGCCTTTTTCAGCACAACTGTGCACTAAGGAAACTGTTTGTTCTCTTGTCACACTGCCAGAAGCATGCAAGTACTACAGAAAGCCACACAGAAAAAACCATAACTGCATTTTGTTTGCTGGCTTTCATGTTTTCTTCCCAGATTAAAGGCAAGTCCCACCATCTAACATGCAGCTAAAAAAAAAAGGCAACTGCAATATAAGGGAAGTGGCTTAGGACCAAATGAGGCAACAAAATTTAAGTATAATAATCCCAAAATCAAACTTGTCTCATATTCAGTAACCTGGCATCAAAGGGATAGGTGGGACTTTTAATTTCCATCCTTTCTCAGTAGATTTTGGTTCTTCTGTGTAGTCGCTTCAAAACCACCACTTCTATCTAATATCTTAAGTTCTTACTGGCTCCTAGCTCACAGGGTGACACACAGGCACAAATGGGTATTTCCAATTATTTAGCTGATGATGCATCAGGCAGGGATTGAATCTGGGAAACTCTTCACAAGCAGTTCAGGCTTTGAGCACCCCATTCATCAACAGGGGGTTGAAGATCAGGCAAATCCCACAAAACAGATGGGGTGAGAGAGAAGGATCCTGCTCCTGAGTGGTCATTCTAAACAGCCTCACTAAGAGACCATCCGGCAACAAGAAGTTTGCTCCCAGGACACAATGTTTCCTCAAAGCAAGAACAGGTGGGGAGACAAAACAGGCTATATTTAAATTGTTTAGGATGCGTATCTTTCCTTAAATAAAAAGCTGAAGCACACCACAGGTTACCAGAGGATATCAGAGAAGCACGAAATGTGAAACAGTTTAAGGAAAGAGAGAAAAACCTGGGGCAGGGCAATGCAGACACCAAGCAGGTCTCTGGGCTGGAGAGGAGGAAAAGCTGAACATATAAAAGACTTATAAAAGTCTGTAGGTCCCATGGGAGCAGCTGGTGAGACAGGTCAGTTCAGTTTCACATGCTCACAAGAGGCCTCTGCAAACAGCAGCACCTGCCAGACACTGGGAGCTGCAGCTCTGTCCTCATGCACACTCTGCCCACTGTTTCCTAACGCAGTTTGTTATTTTTTTCCCTCCTCCATGTCTGTAACATCTCCAGTTGACTTAAAAAGCCACTTTCTTTTTGTGGAAATATGAAAGCTCTCCATTATTCAGCACTTATTCCACATGGATGAAGGTCGACGGCCTCCTTAAAGAGCTTTCCCGCAGTGTGTAACATTAATAGCTGCACCAAGACGAAATTAATTTCATTTTCTGAGATCTTGCTTTTGACACTGAACAAAGTGCGTGGGATGGGAAGGAACAGCAGTAACAATTCCTTGCATGACTCAAGGGGAATTACACCTCAGGCACCAGGACCAAACCCCACAGACCATTTCTGCCCTCTCCTCCAGGGCATGCAAAGGACTCTGGCGTGAACTGGTCCACACCAGTCAGCCCCAAATCCCAAACTCCTGAATACCTGTAGGTCACAGCCAGGACCCTTCCATGAGTGGCATTCACAACATGTGAGTGTGTTGGCAGAAGACTTGAGGAAGTCTTAAAAATGCTTAGGAGCTTAATGAGGTTAATTACTAGGTAAAAAAGTACTTTAGTCACTAGAAATAAAATACAAGGAACAAACTGTCCACTTAAAGGAGAGGAAAATGAGAATAAATTGCAATGGTTACAGCATTCAGAGCCTGTGTGAGCCCCCTGCCAAACCAATCCATACCAGCTTTAATCCTTCAAACAACTGGTCTTCTGAATCTGGATGATTTTTACTGAATAAGACATGGTGACACCACCAGCTCTGCTGGGAGTCCTGGTGGGATGGGACATCCCCCATTAGTCCCCCACAGCCAGAAAAATGCAGAGCCAGACCCTTAGCCAGGAGGAGCTCTCCAGGAAGGCACTGACAAAGGCTATGAGGCAAAAACAAAAGACACTTGGGGTGAAAAAGGAGAGAGTTTGGCAGCAGGCAGCTGCAAAGAAAGAAGACTGAGCCAAAGCAATGTAAAGATTAAAAGGAAGGTGGAGATTAAGCACTGCTGTGACCTGCCCATTTTACTGTGAGTAAAGAAAGGGTACAAGGAAATACAACACCAGTGCCCTGCTTCCTGCTGCGCTGACCTGCCCCTGTTTAGGCCACCAGCATCAGACGGTATAAACAGCCCAAAGGAGATTTGCCATCATCGTGTAGAAATCATATGCCATTTAGAAACTCTGGAATTAAATTGACTTTGCAATTCAACAGCAAGCACAGAAGGAAGATAAATAAAAAGCCAGTGGGTTAGAAGTCAGGATCTCCCTCAGTGCTGGGAACACAGTTTGATTTTAGCTGTGCTGCGCAGCTCAAAGACTGAGGCTTAAGCTGTGATATTAAGGTTCATACGGCTGAGAAGATATTGGCATTTGGGCAGACGTCAGCAATTCTTTCAAGCGAGTTACAGATACCAAGGGCTGGAAAGTCAGAAGCATTTCTGCTGTGTAAAACGTGACATGCCAAGATATTTATTCTGTTGCAAATGATGCTCCACATGAACCTTAAAAGACTGGGCTTCTTGCAGCTGAAAAATAGACACGCCATCCTCCACACACACAGGTTTTGGCTCAGGTATACCGATGCTCCTGGCATCTGCTCCCCCAGCCTGTGCTCCCTCACAGAGCATTTGGGACTCACACAGGATCCCAAATCCTAACACCATGTGGCTCCAGGGAGAAAAACTACAGGAAAATGCCTCTACATTAGTTATAATAAGGTTTGTGAGCACAGACTGGGTGATGAGTGCATTCTACTAGCGCTGAATACAAATCAGAGGCAACATACAACCACGGATCGCCTGTTAAATGATCAGCTCCTGTTTGCACTCCCTGGAAAGGGCTTCTTGCTTCTGGAAGGGCACATGGAAGAAGCGGGGCAGGAGAAGGGCAGCCCAGGACACGCTGCCCACTGCAGAGCTCCCAGCAGGAATGCTGCCAGTTCCCACGGCGTCTCTGCTTTAGGGACCTGGGCACGCCCGGGACCCTGCGGGCCAGAGCTGCCCCACTGAGGTTCCTTTTAACCTCCCTGAAAATAACAGGCTTTGTAGCTCGTGGCCAAATATTAAATGTCACTTTCATGCTAATTTTCAAGCTTGGACACAAGTGTTTGTTTTTCAGGGAACACTCCAGAAAGCTTCTGCCTTCTGCACAGATGGGTACAGCCAAGATCTAGAAAACAATCCACCACAACTGATGAGACGTGATTTTCCTCCTTATGAAATTATATCTGTGATTTTGCTGAATAGAAAAGGTTACAGTTAAAATTGTGATAATGAAAGCAGAAGTTGACTTTCATTAAAAACAAAAACCAACCCAGAATGTTGCAGTTACTTCTGCTATGAAAGAAGCCTACTAAAGGCATTCCCTCTATTCAGGAATTGAATATTCAAGTTAAGTATTTGACTTGTTATATTCATTTCTTGAAAGGCTTGTTTTGTTGGGTTTTCTTCCTTTCTTAAATAAATTCCCTCCAATTTGATTCTAGAAAATCCTGAAAAAGTGGAAATAAAAGGGAGACAGTGCATCCTGTTAAGGTTTAGATCACATCCAGCTGCATAAGAAGTATAGATAAACAGGAGGGAGGAACTCAGCCAACAGGATTTTGGGCCCATGGGATGGATGTCATATGTGTGAGAAACATTTTCTGCCTTCTTGCCATGAATCCAGAAAACACAGAGGGCAGAGGAGAAAGGCACAGCTCCTGCCCCATGTGCTCAGGCTGGATGTGCAAGGACACAATCACTGTTATCTCCACTGCACATTAAGCTCTGTGTCACCCTTGAAATTGGTTAGGATCATAAGGCACTGATGAACCATCAGTTTACTAATAATTTTTTTTGCTCCCTAAAGAAATTACATTGGAAACAAAAATACAAAAGAACATTTTAATTTCCCTTGAAGTAACTTGGAAAATGATTGTTCCGATTTAAATCTGGAATTTTGATTTTTTTGTTTAGTAGGCTACAACTTCCCCAGAAGGGAGTAGTAAACTTGCCTGTCAATGGAGATTTACTTGGTTACCAGTTGTATGCAAGTGGAATTAGACCTTCATCACCATTTTTAGAACATCCTGGGCACATGCACAGCGTTGCACAAATGAAGAACCGCACCAGACAAATAACAGGTCGCCCATCCAAAAGGGCTTATATTAATTATGTTAATCCAGTAGAGACAGAGCAGTGTGATTAAACAGTCTCTACTGCCTGGGATTTGGCTGTTATCCAGCGGTAATCCTGCACAATCTGCGTTTGAAGTGTGTGTGTAAGGACGATACTCTAACCACCTACATTCAGAATCAAAGCCAGTGACTCGGGTAGATGATTGCATCGCTGGATGCAGGAGCAGTTCCTGGAGAGTAGCATCTCCAGAGATGAGCCCAAAGCTCCAAGCTCAGCTCCAGAGCAGCCAGCCTCTCTCTTCACTACTGGGAACCCAAGGGCACTGGGGACTTGAAGTTAGGCAGTAACTGTAATTAAACACCAAAAGCCTCATTAAGGAAGAGCAGAAGACGACACCAGAAACAAACCTGGTGCCAAACCCTAACATGCAGCTGTTCCCTACGCACCTGATAGGGGAGGAAGACTCAGGTACATGGACCCTCCGTGCAGTCACTCGAGGGCAGATTTGAACTCCCCCTCCCAGAGAGGGCAATCTCTGTACAGGAGGTGGCTCATCCTCCTGCTGCACAGAGGAGTCCGTTCAACAACAACAGCTGAAGTGTCACCTCCAAATCTCCCCTTCCTTCAGCTGTAACACAGCGGTTATGAACATGACTGGCTGAAAAAGGGATACTGATTCCCATGCAGCAACACAGCCTGGGGCAGCAGTGGAGCTACAACACACAGCCCTACCAAGTCACATGTTTGTGACCAGCAGAAAAGGAGAAGTCCCTTCAGGCAACTGAAGCCACTCTGTGCTGAACAGACAGGTTGTGACTAAGAAGCCCATAACCTGGGTTGGAGGCAATAAGCCTCAGTGGTCAATACTGGACCTCCTGCTTCTCTTCCAGCACCTTCCCACAGACTGCCACAGGTTACACAAGGAACAGAAGGTGCAGGTCCTGCAGAACTGAGCCTGTGCCTGCTCTGTGTCAGCTCCCCACAGCAGCAGCACGCCAGCCTTGCCCCAGAGATGCCACCAAGCACACTCACTGTCCCCAGAGGCACTGATGGTGGCATGCGGTGTGACACAGCCCCGACTCAGCAGGGTTAACCTTCAGCAAAAGGTTATCTCAGCTTCTGGCCCAGCTGGCAGCAGACCTTTGGCACTGAGGTGAGAACCCTGCTGATATATTATCCACCTGCTGTAACCACAGCTTATTTATTCGCTCTGTCTCTGCCAGGCTGTCTCCCGTCCAGAGACATCTCCAGGGATAAGAAGCAAAACCCCCAAGTCACTGCTCGCAGACACAGGGAGCTCTGCCTACCCACTGAGGAACCTCTCCCCAGCCCATTCAGTCCTAAACATCACCTTTGGCAAGCAGGCAGCAGTTCTGTGCTACCTAGCATAGCTCCAGAGGGAAGCTGGCAGTGAAAACAATGAATCATCTGCTGAACTTTAACTCGTGACAGTGTGAGCGTGGACTCCGCTGTGCTGGATACAGCTCTGAAGGCTGTGAGGAGCAGAACCAGAGGCACAACTTCTGGAATGCAAAATGGGAAAGGTCTCCTTCTAAACACCAAAACCCATTTCTACACTCGCGGTGGACGGAGAAGCAAATCCTTAAATCTGAAGGGCTCCACTTAAACAAATTCCATTCCTCTTGCCTGCATCCCTCTGAGACAGGAAGTCTGCAGGATATTGTGGAAAAATCAAGACACTGTCAGAACAAAGGCTGAGGTCCCAACTCTCCTTTTCCCCGCTTTGCACAACAGAAAATGACAAGTGAAAACTGCAGGTCTGGAGAGATGCTCTGTTTCCAAGTCTCCTGGACAGAAAAATGAAGTAGTAACTTCAACATACACACTCACGGAAGATGATAAACATGTCTACAAGCTATTTCTAAATTCTCAGTCTCATTTGCCAACTGAGATGCTACAGACAGCAAGTAATTTCTCTGTCTCAGCAGGGGAGACAGGACAGAAATCTGTAGACAACTCGAAATGCTGCTGAGGCAAGAAGCAAAGAGTCAATCCTTGGGAAGTGCCTGAATAACAAAGTGCAGATCACTGCTACAGAAGTCCGGTTTGCAATGTGTTCTTTTGTATTATAGCAGAAAATAATGTCAAAATGTACCTAGTCTGCTACTAACTTTGTGGTGGATAAACCCACTGCAATCATAAAACCCCCAAACTTACACATTTGCTGTACCTGTCACTCCCACCATTTCAACTCAAAGTGCTCTTTGATGATCTGCTGACAACTCACTTGTTCAAGGTTTGCATTTAGTTTGAAAAGCTCAACATCCCCACCATGAAAAACAACAATGTTTTCCTTGGGTCAGCAAAACAGGGCAAATGCAGCTTTTATTTTTCACCCTAACCCTAGCTGGGAGAGGCATGGCTCACATTCAAAGGCACAAGTACTCTCTGCCACATGGCTGGGAATGAGTTTTGCTCTGTAGCTCTGTAACATCATCCAATTCTCAGTTGGAGGTTTTCCAGTTAATAAAACAGCCATATGGGGCATTAAAAAACAACACCAAAAAACCAAAAGCATTTCCTTCCTTTGCAACCTTCAGTCTCAAAAATCCCTCCAAAAAAAATATGCCAGCCAAAAAGTAAAGCAGCAGCCAGTGGTATTCCTGAAATTCAAGAGCATCTCTTTTTTTTTCTGACAAGCCTTTTACCCAGTGAAAGTGCTATCAGCACCTTTGATCGGTGTGCTGTGGGCAGAAGACAATAATGATGGGTTGGAGGCAGCAATTAGCATCTTCAGTAACCACTGGATCTCTCTCTGGGAACAAGGCTTCTGGCACACTCGCTTCCGCTCGTGACACCACCCACACTCACCCTCAAAACACACTGCTTATTCACAAAACAAGCTTGCTCTGCAAGAGAACAGAGACCATGAGCACTCTGTGGTCTAGAAGGAGGCACACAGCAAAACCCTCGTGAAGCGTGCAACAGTTGTGACCCAGAAAGGCAACGTTTAGCACAGATTCCACTTAAGACACCTGATTCCCATGGGTGCCAATTATTTTAAGAGCCTGAATTTTAATAAAAAATGGAGTCTTTGGAAGTGAGGATCCAGGCTTCCGTAGACTGTAGAGATGGCCCATACCATGTTTCTCTTGTATTGGCTGAGCTCCTGTCTTAACTCTGGTTGCTTCAATACCTGCCCCCACCACAACCTTAATATGTTGCTGCTCACGTCAACACTCCACCTTCCCTTTTGCCAACATCCTTATTCTTGCCTCTGCTGAACACAGCCTTCGCTCAAGCAGATTTCCCAAATCCTTACCCCATCCTAAGCCACCTCCAACAGCTCCCCAGGGCACTGTAGATTCAATTTCCAATTGCCTTCCTGGGCTGCAAGTAAGCAGCAAGGACTTTCTCGAGCGTATCCTTAGCCAGCGCTACACCTCCTTACTTGCCTCCTCCTTCTCGGCTCCTCTGGCTCAGCTCTAGAATTTACTGCCCCTCCAGGGCTAATAAAACCCAAATTTGCTGATTTTAAGGCACAGAGTAAGTCTCATCTGTTTACTCAGACTTTGAATACCACAGGACAGTGAGACTAATTTATTCAGAAAGCTTCACTCAGCTGCTCTCATCTGCACATTACCACAGTTTTGGGGGGTGCAGAATGTGAGATGAACTCAGGGAGCCACACGTGGGAACATTTTACACAGTAATGCTGGAGAGCAGCACAGCTGCATTTTCATTTCTCGTTTACCTGAAATTTTCACTTCAACAGGTCTTTTGTGCATCAGCAAAACCCATCTGAGACCGTATTTTTCACCTAATGGGATTGCCTGTCCTGATTCTTGCCAGCTGTGCCAGCCTGTGCCTTATCTCCCCCACTCCACTGCACTTTCTTACCAGTCCAAGGAATACCCAGTGCACTCCTATCCATGGTGGGATGTTGCAAGACCAGAGTTATGTCACACCTGCTAATTCAGCAGATTTTTAATAGGCAGATGCTACTTCTAAGATATCTTTACTCCAGGAGAAGTTTTGTGCCCACTTTGCCACCTTCACAGCCTTAAAGCCAAAACCCTAAAGATCCAATCAAGAAAGCAACAATCTTGGGAAGAAAAATGCACAACCTAACTAGGAGATGAGAAAAGCTGCATGGAACTGTGGAATTTGTTACCACTTTTGTTTTGCAGGCTGTAAGTGAGGTTCAAAGATGACTGGGCAAGTCTGGGATGTGCATTCCTGTGCTGCTGGCTCCTGGAAACGAGTTACAGAAGAGTGGAGAGTCTGACTATCCTCAAAATGCTTCTTGCAGCTTGCCAACTCCTATCACAGGATGGCCTGTGCTGGAAGGGACCTTAAATTCCAACACCCCTGCCATGGGCATGGACACCTTTCACTAGACCAGGCTGCTCAGAGCCCCATCCACCCAGGCCTTGAACACTTCCAGGAACTGGGCATCCACCAGCTCTCTGTGCAACCTGTGCCAGCGCCTCGCCACCCTCACAGTAAAGAGATTTTTTCCCTAATATCTAATCTAAACCTACTCTCCATTAGAAGCCATTCACCCTTGTCCTGTCACTACATGCTCTTGTAAATAGTCTCTCTCCACTATGCAAAGACAGTGCTGGTCTCAGTTTAATCACCCAGCTCTTGGAGGCAAGTTAAACACAGCTTGCAGAGGTGGAGCAGACTAGTGCTAGCACACAAAAGGTCAGGATCTGTAACCCTTCTGAGAGTGAAAAGAAAGGAATGTTTGCACCCATGGAAGATGCATTGCTTTGCAGGACTGTAGTGAAATGCTTTAGTTCTCAGAGCAATTGCAGAACACTGGAGCCAGAATTCCTGGGGTCTATTCTCACCCTCTTGCTAACTTGTTTTATAACCCTGGAGACATTGCTGAGGAGGAGTATTTGCTTAACCTAAGTTTAACTTAAGTTTTGCTCCTACTTATAAATCAAGTATCTCCAGGACTCTCAGCTCCTAATGAGGTGGGGTACATTATTACAGAAGAGACTGCTTCCATTTGATAGGGAATTCTCACCAACACATAAAGTGAAGCAAGGTTTAAAAAGACAAGAAGTTATTTTACCAGATCAGGTGACAACTGGGAAACAAAAAGTAAATATTCTCGAGTATGATTCGTCACATGGTCAGAACAAGATCCACCAAGCAGGAACATGTGTGTATCAAATAGGTGTTATCTCTCCCTATAAACCTCTTACCCTCTGGCACTTGTGGGAAACTCTTCACAGAACTCTTACACAGACATAGTTTCCTGCAATGCTTGCTTCCTGCAGTCTACAACGCGGCATGCTTGTCTCCCACCAGTGCCACAACAGCACATTTACAGAGGACATGAAGATGCGTGTGGAGATAAAACAGAAGCGCAGTAAAATACCTGTATGCTTGCACTCCAAGAGTTTGAGGTTTTATACAAAATGAGGAGGGGGAATACCGAAAACACACACATCTCTACACCACAAAACCTACAAGTGGCCAGAATGAACAGAAAGCTCAGAGGGAACTGACAGCTCAGGCCAGTAAAGCATGAATCAGTGCTCAAGACACCTCAGAAGTATGGTCAGAGGACTTTATAGTTCACTTCTTGCATGCTACCACCCCTTCAGTCTCTAACTCCAGCACACAGTTTGTAACTGCCTGCTGAGAAAAAGCTCTAACAAGTCTTATTCTTTTGATGATCAGTCTGATTGAATTAGGACATCCATATGTTGTAGCTGATGGCTAACGAGATAGAGGTGGTTTTTCATCACATAGGTAATTGGTCTCTGCAGCAATTACTAATACAGCAAAGTTGTCCCAGTTGGCTTTTCCTCCCCAGTAATATTATTTCTTTCAAACTCTAATAAGCAGTATCACTGTCTTGTACAAACAGTTACAGTGGGACTGGTTTGTCTAACACTGAGGGCAGGAACATACAGAAAACTGCAGGGAAAAAGTGACCTAAGCATAGGGAGACAGAGACGAAAGAACTGGTGCATAGAGCATCTTGCTCTTCTACCTGGTCGAACATTTGAATGTTCACTATTGCTATGATCTGCTGCCTTTAGCCAGATCCTGCTCCTTGTCACAGAGACACCTTTGTTTGGCTGCACTCAAGTGCTCTGAGGTATTAAGTCAAAGAGCAACATCACATGTTGTTAACTTCTATCCAAGAAGCTAAATCTCACATTTTAATTGGTTAATAAAGTGCCAAATTTGGACAGCCTCCTCCAGACAAAATCCCTATTATTGAAATCAAAAGGGGGCTTAGTGGGAGCAGGCCTCCCTCTTAGGAAAAGCCAAATACCTCATTAGCAACATAGTTAATGGAATGGCTGTACCTTGGTAAAAAACTGATAAAAGACAGTCCTTTCAAAAGAGCAAAGTTCGAAGAAGCAATTCTGGGACCAGACACCAACTTTGAACCAAACAACTGAATTTTGAGAAAGCAAAGCCAAAAGGATTTGTCCAAAGCCAAGGGAAAAGTGCGTAACTTAATAATCCCAGATTTATGCAAACTTTTCATTTATGCAAAACAAATAAAGCCATAAACTTTCAACATTCACCAAACCAAGGAAGGGCTTCCACTCCTCTGGCTCTTCTCATGGCTGCTAAGGTGACCACAAAGCAAGTTGAGGAATTCTATTTTTGTTTTACGAGGTACCCATCACTTGCGCCCACACTTTTTCCTCCAGGCTGCATCAGATACTCACAGTTAGTGAGGCTGCATGCATGTCCCCACAGCAGCTCTGCCCCAAGCCTCACGCTGCTGGGCCATCCCACACCCTCACAGGGCCTGCTGGGATAATGGTTTTAAACTACTACAGGGTCGATTCAGACTAGATATACGGAAGAAATGCAGCACGTGACACACTGACAGAGAGGTGCGGAGTGCCCTGCACAGTCTTCAGTGCCCATCAAAGCCAGGAAAAAAAATGCACTTTAACAGCTTTGGCAGCTGAGTGCTGCCAGGCCCTGTGCGTCAACAGAGCTGCACATTGGTGCCACGGCACTGCTTGGGACTTCGCAAAAGCAAACACTTTTAGGAGCTTACTCAAATAGCACTTACTCGGCACCCAAAGGGTCTAAGTGTCAGCTTGCCTAGCACCCAGCTCAGACCTGCAGCAACCTCTCCAAAGGGCAAAATAACTTAGTCAAGCACCTTACCCAGCCACAGGAGAGGCAGCTGTGAAAGAGGGAAGGCAGGAGCTTGTGTGAAAGAGCTTTGCATTCTCTTATACACTCATACAAGCACCTTGTCCTGCAGATAAGCGAGTAATACCCATCCAGTGCCCTGAATTGTGCTGGCGAAGGGGAGAATTCCGTGCCTTGTCCCACCACAGGAAACAGAGCTCCAGGTGTCCTCAGTGCCAGCCCGTAAACTGTGACCAAAACACCTGGACACTCCTCATCTGCAATGAGTTGGGGAGTCTCGGTCAAGTCCCAGGGGAAGGGCCAAGATTGGCACACACCACTTCTGCTTGTGCCACCAAGGAGGCACAATACAGCCTTCAGCTTTTGACATGGGCAGCTCACCAACTTTCAATCTATTTAATTAATTTTATGAACCTTAGGACTCTGCATATGTGCCATTTAAATGACAAGGGCACTGCACTAGAGAGGCTGCCCCAGGAATGATGTACCTCACTACGCTCTCCCAGCCGATGACTATTTAAAGTACACTACAGAAAAAAACCCAACATGCTCAACAAATGGACCGATTTTTACAAGACATCAGAGTCAGCAAATCCCAATTAAGCCAAAACTCAGCTGCAGAGTACACAGAGTGCACAAAGTAATATAGAAACAGCTCCCACCCTCAATATGCTTTCACACGAAGTCATTTGTGTTGGACCCAAGCTTTATTTACTCTGCTCATAACAGAAAAGAAAAGCTATTAGCAGAAGGTTAAGGTAACTGAAACAATTGCTGTAAAATAATGGAGCCCACAGTAGTTACAACTTCATGCATATATTTATTTAATTGAATAAATACATCTATTCAGCTACTGCTTTTCACAACAGCCTTCCTGCCTGCAGTGGAAAAGGTTATTCCCATTAATTGATTATTGTTATTGCTCTAATACACCCTACACACTTGTTTGTGTTTCCATTTAATTTTCCACGGTATTACCACTAGCACTGTAAAAGGGGACATGTGTAACCGAGCCAGCCCCGCTGACACACAGCAAATGAGAACGCCCATCTCTCCCCAAAGGGACATAATTATAAAAGGCTGCAGGTTATCGATGGATCAGTGGGTTAATACCGGGATATCCGCATGAAGCCATGTAATTTAATCTGATCACAGTTAGTCCACGGGGAAGACAACCCAGTGAATCTAATGCAAAGACACCTTTCAGTAATGAACAGGCACCACACAGCCCTCGCGCTGGCAGCAGCACTCCTCGGAGCTCAGTGCTAATAGCATGTCTATCTCAGCCCATGGGAGACTGTGACAGAAAGGAAAGGCTCTCCAAATCACTCGTAGGAGGATGCATTTACTGAACAAAAGCATTACAGAACTCTGTCAAGTCTTTAGGCTAAAAATATTATGCACCTATAAAACTACCTATACCAGCAAGGAGAAAAGCAATTCTCACTTCTGTGCCCACATGGGGGTGGACAAACTCACCAGGCAGCTGATGGGTATGGAGTGGGCAGAGAGTAAATACAACAGATAGGAGTCAGCTACGATCCACTACAAAAGACCTCATAGAAACAGGCTTTAAAAGGAAAAAGGGTAAGGAATGCACAAGGCTGGCAGAGCCTTGGGTGGTGAGCTCAGAGAAGCATGTTCCAGCAAGAAGGGCTAATGTGAATAAAGTACCCATGTTGTTTGCAGACCACAAATGAGCACAAAAGGAAGGAGTGTGGCCATGTGGGAAATGCTGTGAGGAGTGAAAGGATAAGCAGCCAGGATGGGCAGAGCTGTACAGGCCTCTCAGGTGGGTCCTAAGGGCTTTCCAATCAATACACATCAACAGACAGCCTCGAGAGGCTGATGATATGACCTGTGAGCTATAAACACACAATTATTCCACTTCCTGTGGTTTAGAAATGTAGGTTGAGACATACACGTCAAGAAATTTGAGAGACTTGGAACGGGTAAGGCTGAGAAAAATACATTCATCCTCCATGTAAGAGATTTTTCATGAGGGAGAGACAAAACTAGCAACCCTTGAACATCCAAAATGTGCACTCAAACTCTGATTTCAGCAGCTTATAACTTGCCATTAACTCACCACCATAGATACCAACTCTCAGATTTAATTCTTGTCAGTCAAGAAAATGCTTCTGCTTCTCCAAAGCACAATGGCTGCTATCATTTTGACTGACGTAAGCTACCATAAGTGATTTTTCAAATGGACAAATTTATCCTTGGAGACAGCAAGATTCCAACTAGGGCATGTTTGTCTTCCTCTGCAGCAAATCTTGAGTTGGTGCTTAAAGCAAGAGAGAAGGCACCAGAAGCGAGAGTGACTTTTCTCTCTGCCATCACAAAACTAGAAGTGCTTCATACACATTTGATGCAAAATAACCCCATGCTAATACAAAGGTCAAAGCCAGCAGCTGCAATGCAGGGTCCCATCCCTCTTACAGGGTTAGTCCCACCTGGGCAGATGTGGAAAGAACACACCATTCTGTTGAGCTCTCCTCTTACACCAAGTGTAAGAGCTGGAACAACCACATGATAAAACGAAAGTACACACAGAAAAGGCCAAACAGAAGCCCGGGAGATAAGACAGAAGAAAGCAGCTAAACAGACATATCCAGCAGAGCTGAGTTATCCATTTTTCCATTCCTCTGCCCTGCCATGAAACAGGCCAAGGACAGCTCTATGTCCCAGAGGATGTTGTGCCCAGATATACCCTTGCACACCAGTAACCCAGGAGCACTCATCGCTCCTCAGCACACACTCCTTGACTCAAGACTAGGCCCTTCTGGGGTTTCCTTTAAGCCATTCTTCATGTTACTGCAATTCAGCGAGGAGTCCCAAGTCACAGGTCCTGAACCTGTGGGGTATGTACCCATGATGCTAAACACAGAGACAGCCTCAACAAACGTAAAGAGAAACCCTAAAACACATTAAAGATCAGCACAGCATTCTTCTGAATGAGCCTCACAATCTG
This sequence comes from Dryoscopus gambensis, assembly GCA_013389985.1. NCBI lineage: Eukaryota > Metazoa > Chordata > Aves > Passeriformes > Malaconotidae > Dryoscopus > Dryoscopus gambensis. The sequence goes on from WEIT01032515.1 coordinate 270,682, forward strand.
GCAGGGCTCCTTCCAACATCAATATATTTCCTCCATCAACAGGAGACAGAATAATAGCAACTTCCTCTGTTTAATACAGCCCTTAATTGTCCCAGATCAAATACTCTCCCGGAGGCTATTCATTCTGCTCTATAGGTAACTGTGTCCTAGACAAGATGCAACAACTTTTATCAGCAAATGTTAAATGCAGCAGGAAGGCCAGAAGGTGTGTCTCAGGACTGCTAAAAACATTTACCAACCACATCACTGCGCTGGCTCTAATGGCACTCACAAAGTACTGCTGGGAGCAGCATGGGCACTCCAGTGACCAGAAAACACTTGCAAGCTCTTGTTTATCTGAGAGGCAGCAAATCCATACAACCACTGTCAGATCAGGGGGTTTTCCCCCTCTTTGTATCAGCTCTACAATGCCTCTGATCCCCCTCCTCATGACAAAGTCCTCTCTGATTTCAAGAGAACTCAGCAAGACTGAGCAGAAAAAGAACTAAAAAAGGAAATGCCAAGTGAGTCATTAGTGGGCGGAGAAAAGAACCATATAGTAAGTAGTCTTGAACTTTTACTCCTTTAAAATAAACAGTGCCACAAATTGAAGGAATCCTTTGACACTAGTGAAGATGGAGCAGTAACAAGCCCCACACAGTCTGTAGGAATGATGAATTCCTCCACTCAAAGGGGTTACTTATGCCAGGTGCCAATAAACAAACAGGTAAAATTAAACTGCTTGTTTGGAAACCTCTAAATAGGAGTTCATATATTAAATACAAGATCAGACTCAGAAGCAAGCAAACCAGCATCAAACCAGAACATTTTCCCTAACTTCAAACAGCTAAGAGAATTCCTTTAATTCTTCCATCTTCTGGCTGCTACTGCCAGCATTACGACCTTTGTGATGAGCAGGTGCTCAGATGCTGAAATGGGAGGAGAGTTTATTCCCCATCATTAGGTTTCACTTGACCAGCAACCTGTTCAAGTGAAAGGTGTCCCTGCCCATGCCAGGGTGGGTAGGAGCTGGATGATCTTTGAGGTCCCTTCCAACCCAAACTGTTCTATGACTCTACGATTAACCAGAGCAGGCATGGTGCCATGATCTCTCTAACCCTGCTACAGCATAAATGTCTTCCCTTTTGAACAGACTTTGGTGTGTACTTTCACACACTCATCTCTTTGATTCACTTTGCCCTGGGTTACTACAACACAGCCCTTTTTCCTAGGCCTGGTTACTACAGCAACAGAGTCTGTTTGAGTTTGGTAGCAACACATTGCAGGCACCAAAAAATATCCGCCATTAGTTCGAGAAACATGAAGCTGCAAGTCAGCAGCCCATGCAGAGGAATATTCCTGTAGTATCTCACCCCTGCCTCTCTAATTAAGAAACTCTATAAATCCCCACCTCCTTGGCAGAGCACAAGCCTGAGCAACCTCTGACTTCAAAGGATGCACAAGAGAGGAGCACTGCCCACAACCTCCTGTATGCCTGTCACTGCAGAGAAACCGCAAGAGAAATCTGATGGGTTTCATAGCCAGAAGAATATTACACTCCACAGATGCCATTAGTTCCACTAATGATTAAAGCCAAAGCATCACTTTAAACTCCATATGGTACCACATCTGCATTCTTCTGCACACACATGAGTATTAACGCAAAAAAAAGAAGGTTTGGGGGGGGCGTTCTTGGGGTTTGGACTTTTTTTTAATAACCAGAGGAGCCTTCCTTCCTATATTGTCCTTTCACTGCAAAACGACTGTATTAGATACTATATTATTACTCCACTTAATTCTGACACAACTCAGAACAATTAAAAAAGTCCCTCTCAGTGCACAGAGTTATTTCTACCTAATTTACTACCTTGGGACACAAGAGGGTTTTTATTGCAGAGGCGAACAATGACTAGTCCTTAGCTGTCAGGCTCAGAGACTGCTGCTAACCCTCACACACAGACTCAACATAAGCTACACACTAAAGACAACACAAACTGGTCAACCTGATCATTTCTCAGTAGCAGCCAGTCATTTCAGAAAGTTCACCCAGATTATTATCCCTGTTATTAATTAGTTCCTGTCCTGAGAGAACAATCTATGCCAGACTTGCCCCTAATTTCAACTGAGGGAACCTACCCAAAAACATTTCATGTGGTCACACACAGCCCCCACTGAGTGAGTGTGCTATTATGAGAAAGTAAACGGATATAAATATAGCACAGTGACAGTATCCACTCTGCAGTTATTTCCTCTGCGAAACAGAGCAGAATGAAGTGGGTAAGCTGCTCAGCCAGCTTTCTTCTAAGGCCACTGAAAACTACATTGATGACATCAACAAAAATAATCAGTTACAGACAAATCTGAGCGAATAATTGTCAAACAACATTTAAACCGAGTGATCTGACCTCCTCTCATGTATCCACCAACATGACACTTCCACTAGTTTCTTCTCCATTTATATTCATTCATGGAATAGATTTTTTTCCTGTTAGCTTTTATTTTCACTAGCCAAATTGATTGCAAGTTGATAGATGAATTAATCATCCAATAGCTGAAACCCTACTTGTGATGGATAGGCTAGGACAGGGCACAAATTAAACTTCATTGCTGGTTGAGTGTGCATACACAGGCACTCTTCTGCAATCCATAATTCAGATGTAGAAATTCAGGTTATGATTTCCATAGCTAAAGTCAGAAAGCAAACAGCCACAAAATGCTTGGGGTTTTGTGGTGAGGTTTTTTGGCATGGTTTTGTTTGTTTTTAAACTCCACATGTAGTAACGAACATGGTTAGATAACAGATAACATATCTCTGCAGGAAAAATAAAAAAGCAGCATATAGTAAGCAGAAATAATTTTCTGGAAGTATTTTCCCAGCTACAGTTGAACTGCCAACTTTAAAGACGTTATTTTAGCATACAAGATGAATGTAGCTCAGAAAGAAGAAGAATCACTCTTCCTAATCCTTCTCTCATGCACCCTCCTCCAGCCCTGTTCTCAAGACATGAAGCATTGCTTAAAAAATGCCCATGGAACAGACTGAAAAAAGTTGCTGCTCCTCTATACAGTTATTTATAATAGATAATCTTAGAATCACTCTTGATTCCAGCTCATCATTTATGGTGTTAGCACAGTTGCTCCAGTGAATTCAGTCTCATTATTCACCTTTGGGTTGTACAGTATCTTGTATTTTATAAATCATCCTTCTTTGTCCAGTAGATCCCTCACAAACACTTACAGAACCAAGCAAAGATGAATAATCAACCCAAGGACAAAGCTAAATGCTTAAATACTATGATTTTATGGCCAGCTGCAGAAAAGCACAGACATGTTTTGAATACTCAGATGAAGCTCTAAGTGAAGCAGCAATGCATCCAGGGATGCCACGCTATGTAGTGACTTTCCACCAGGCTTCTGCACTATCCCAAGACAGCAAACAGCACTCTGAAAGTCAGCAGGACCACTCAGTTTTGCTGTCAGTGGCCACACCCTGCTTGGAAACTTGATAGAAATGTCTTTGGAAAAAAAAAACCAAACAGGAATAGGATCACCCATTCAGTGGAAATTCACGTCAAGATGGGGATGATGGTACAAGTGCACACTTCTGGTTACCAGGTTTATACTCATAAGTGCCAAAGGATCTCATTAATGACTGCATGCGCTCCACTGATTTACTGCATTGGAGCAGTTTATCCAGAGACAAGTCCTGCAGAAAGAGGAATGTGCCAAGCTGGTACACTTTTTCAAAAAAAACCTTCACCAACAACATCCTCTTTAAACCTGCTGGGAGGGGGAGCTACTGCTGAAACCCATAAGCCCTTTACCCCAATAACTGAGATGTTTCACTGGGTAATCAAAGGCAAATTTCACAGCTTAACCACCTGAAAGAATTTTGCAACATGATCACCAGCACCATGAGCTCTACTTCAAGCTCACTGTACCTCAAAATAGACCTCACCAGCTTCCACATCCCATTCTGTTACAGGGATCACGTTATCAAGGGTCCTGCCACAGCATCCTGGGTCACAGCACCTACTTTGTAACTGGCACTTCCTTGCTAAAATGTGACAGTGGTAGTGACAAGACGTGTCCTCTCAATCTCCTTAGACTGCAGTGATCACTCAGACACATGCTTTGGAACAGGAAGAGAACTAGGGTATCTTGTGGGAAAGCAAACACAAAATAAAAAAATCCATCATCATCACACATATCACTTGAAAATTCTTCAACTAAAACCCAGCTATACGCCACCGATATAAGAATTTAAAGCAATCTAGGCAAACACAAAAGAAGGAATGAGCATCTGCCCAGTAGTAATCGCCACAGCTGCCAAACTTTACCATTGCTACAACATGAGCAAACACCACTGTGTTTCCCTGCTGCTTGATGTAGAGACCCATGCCAAGTTACCTTCACAAGCACAGGAGCATGTGGAGAAGAGGCCTTGAGGCATCTCTCCCACTGGCACCAAAGAGGGGACAAGAGCCAGGTGCCAGCCCACAAGGAAAGCCTTCCGTGAGGAGAAGTTCAGAGAGCCTTACCTATGTACAGGGAGGAATCTTTCCGCCTGACGTGGTCATCGATGTAGGAAACTCCCAGGGGCTGGACAGGGGTAGCACCAATGCCCAGGAGGACCTGTGCCCCTATGAGCAGCAAGTACATCATGTTGGTAGCAGTCCTATTCCTGCAGATAAGGTCCGGGTCTGGTCCCTCATCGCTGGTGGACCCGTTGGCAGCACACACATCCCTCCCTTCAGCACCCCAGCGTATTTCTCCCGATTCATACTCGTACTGGTGGGTCAGAAATTCAGGCAACGCAGAAAGGAGGGCACCCAAGGCCATGACTATCCCTCCACATCCTATCAAGCGTGGCCGGTGTCCTCGGGCTCCGAAGTAGCTCACGAAGAGGATGAGGGCCAGGTTGCCAATCTCAAAGCTGCTGGCAATGACGCCCACGTCAGCACTCTGGAGGTTGAATCGCCGCTCCAAGGTGGTTAAAACACTCACCTACAACAGAAATCCAGAGAAAATTACATTCCATGCTTTCCATTTTCCCCATATGTACTGCTGAAGTGTAAATTTCCTTGATTTTTCCTTGGAGCTTAAAACACACCCATCAAGGACATCCAAACCCCAGTATAGTAGCTGACCTCCAAGCATGACCTGACTGTTCAAATACAGCCACATCAGAAGGTCCTAATACCAAGTGACATTTCACAGCCTACCACCTGTCCGAGCACATGTCCACTTCCGAATTCCTGTGTCCATCAGTGTGTATTTCGGATGCCTGCAGACACCCATGATTCCATGACTTCTTAGCCTGTTTTTGGGCTTCCTTTCTGTTTGAAGGCACAACCTTCATAGTGCACTGTCCCACAGAACCATGGCACACACCACACTGAGCTTCACATCCTGCCAGGCACCCAACCTTTCCCTTGGAATGAAGTGCAGTTAGGTAGCAGCAGAAAACCCTGCAGATACTTTGCTTGCACACCAGCACGAGGCCATCGAGCCAGTCAGAGACAGTGACGTACAAATTGGCAGTTTGGCTGGCACCAAATGCTTTTACTAAAGTATATAAATAAAATGCTGATCAAAGGGTTTAAACTGTTTGTGGATTAGCTAATGACTGGGATCGTCACAGAGTATTTTTGAGAAGACAGGCCAATTAAGGCTTACATAGAAGATTTAAATCCACCATGAAGAAGAGATGACTTAACAAATTGTGGGTGTTTAACACTAAGAAAAGAGAAGCACACAAATACTCTTCAAATATTTAACATTGCTGCAAAAAGAAATAACCTGTTCTTTGAATTCAAAATGGACAGGACAAGAAGTGACAAGTTTAAACTGCAGCAGAGATGATTCAGGTTAGATACGAGGTGGGGAGAAACCAGATTTTACTGGTTAGGATTGTGAGGCACTGAAATATGCTGCCTGGAAAGGCTGCAGAGGTCTTTAACAGAGACCTCTAACAGCATCCGTCAGGAAAGACACAGGTATGACTGATCTTGCCACGGGGCAGGAAAATGAACGAGATCATCTCTTGAGAGCTCTTCCAATCTTGATTACATGGTGCAGTGAAACACAATGTGGATTTTCTGCAACAGTCACAGCACTGATCAGAGCATGAAGGATGAACCATTAAGTACCTCACTTGCTGTCAGCCCTGCTCAAGGGAGGAAACAGGGTATTCCCATGTCTATGGCAGTGTCCCTCTTACACAGTAAGAAAACAACAAAAGAAAACTTGAATGTGTCACAGAAATGCCAGAAACTTTTACCTTAAATAAAAAAATATCTAGTTTTTCAGACTGCAAAAGATGAAAGTATTTAAGGGTGTCCTAAAAGAGGCAGGTTTCTCTATTCCAAAAAAAATGTGATAAAGACCTCAGAGCAGAAGGTAGCCCCTGGATAGAATAAAAATAGCCTCCCACTGGAGGCACTGAAAATCTTTGCTGATAAACCTCACGAAGCAGGAGCCAGCCTGACCGACTTTAAAGTATTCTGACAGCAGTTCTTCTCCGGGGGCAGTTTGCCTCTGCTAGGGTACACCAGGGCACAGTTGGACAAAGACAGCCCCATCGGCAACAAAATGGAAAATGGAAACAACCCACTTCTGCTGCTTTGCATAAGCAAAAGCTCCCAAACCTGACTCTGATAAATGTCCGTCCAAGTCAGATCTCCAAAACTGGACTGTTTTAATGTTTTCTGAAACTCCACCCTTCTTCTCATAAAAGCAGCTATCATTTTATACTACCAGTGTAATAATCCACCACTAGAGCCAAGAGCTGAGGAAGGCACGGAGAAAGAAAACTTAAAAATCAAATCCTATGAACAAAGGCAGCGCAAGAGCAGTAATTCTTCCCATGCCAAAGCCAGGTGTGCGCGTCAGAGGGAGAGGAGATCACCACTTCGCCTGCAACACCAGGTGCAGGTGCCTGTTGGGACGAAACAGCTCTGTGACTCACGAGGGACAACAGTGTCCTCTGTGCGAGGGCACAGCACAGCCTGTCCCTGCTCCAGCAGCCTCAGCGAGCAGCGCTGGAGCTCCCATCCAACGGGGACACTGCTGCTCCCAGCCCTCTGTGGGAGCTGTGACAGCCCAGCAGGTGAGCACAGACACTGCTACAAGACATTACGCTGGTGTTTTCAGAGCAAGGCATGCCAAGGAGGAGGGACACAGTTAAGATCCCATTGCCACGGGCAGGTCCACCAGGCACCCGCGTGACAGAGAACCATGGAATGGTTTGGATTGGAAAGGACCTTAAAGATTATCTACAGTTCCAAACCTTCCACCGTGGACCAGGATTTATCATCCACAACACCGGTTTTATTGCAAGGTGTGGTCTAATGGGGCTGGTGCTGGGGTCCCATAAACACCAATTTTGATAGACTGGGGAATCTCTCCAAGATCAATATATAGCTCTGAGCATGCAAAATTATATCTGTGGTGCTCATTTCTGAACTGTACCTAGATGGGAAACTCATGATTACTCATTACAGCTGTGTAAACTGAGGTAGAGAGCCAACTATTAATGAGACAAGTACAGTCAACAAAATTAATTTCTGATGGAATAATTTAGGCTGGAAGATTGAAAGCCAACAGAAGTGATTTCCCAAGGCCAACTGGTATTAACTAGCTTTGGAAGTCTCCCACATTTAGACCTGGCTGCCAAATTTTAGGCTTTTACCATACATATATACAAGTGGCTAGAAAGCAGGATAGTGTTTAGAAACATGTGGGTGCCAGATCTCAAAAGGGTCAGATTTTGGACAGATGCATTTCAGATACAAAACCCCACACCATTTCCAAGTGAAATTCACAGTGACAGAGACAGTAAATTGGGGGCAAACCAGGGAACTAAAACCAGAGTCCCAATTCTCATTCCACTCTTATTTCAGTGCGACTTCAGCCATTCTTCTCCTTTTTACAAAAGCTAAACCACTCACAGTACAGAAAAAGAGTCTCACCAACCCCTAATACTTTCTTTACTTTGGGGAAAAGACTGAAACAAAAGCAGGAGGACGACGACAACACAGGGCAAATTCCAACCCTCTTGATAAAAGCTGGCAGTTCTCCTTATTCCTCTGTCCAGACCACACTGTATTTCCCCAGTTTGTTCCTCCTGGCTGTAGCACTGCTACCCAGTGCTACCAGCTCTGCCTTTGCTGAGTGGGTTATGAGGAGCAGGGGGGTATGGTTAAAGAACAAATCCATCATAGCAGCCTTGAGCATCCAGAAGAAAATAGAATCCAAGTACAAAATGCTGAGACCAGCTTCAGCAGAGTAGCCTCCAAAACTGACAGTGACGGGGAAAAAAAATCCCAAAATAAAAACAGGGCTGGGAAATAAACTGTCAACATGCAGATTTTTAGCCAGAGAACAACAGGAACAAAAATGCATTTTATCCAGGGTGGCTGCAGCCCAGACGGCACAGCCCAAATTCCTACTATGACATTGGCTGTGACCTTACAAAGACCAACTACAAAATCAGTATTAGCATAGGAGAGATGTTACCTGCATTTATGCTAAATGCATAACCCCTGCCCATGGCTAAAAGCATTCTCCCACCCTCCATGCTCCACTTTTATGGGACTTCCTGCATGCAAGGTATAACCTGACTAAATACTTGCAGTTTCCATGTGGGATGCTCATGGTGCCCTTGTAACTGGGGGGAAAAAACCATTGTACTGCCTGTATTTCCTTTCACAATCCTGTTCCCCAGCAGATCAGCCATCACCACTGCCAGACACTAACTCTGTTTACCCAGAGTTACATAAAATGTTGCAAAAGACAGGACAGGTCCCTGTAAAATACCGATGTCATGCAAAAAGGCTGTAAGGATTATAAAAAGTCCCTGCGTGCTGAGACCAGGTTGGTCACTCAAGAGCACAGCTCTCATGGATGCTGTTTAAGAGCAGGGATGTGGGCCATGGGATGGTGCAGCGGCTTCAGATGGACAACCTCCTGCTAAAACACAGCAGGGAAACACCAGGAGCCCACAGCTGTGAAGCTGCTACTTCCTGAGTCCTGTCAACTTACACAGCTGTTTAGTCAGGGATGGAAAGAATCGACTAAGAGCCTATTTAGTTAAAAAAAGCTTCTAACCCAAGATCAAAACACTTCACAGGAGGCAAAGACAGCACCCAGCAAAACTCATGCAGACAAGATAAAGCAGATCATGCGGTCTGACCCCAAGATGTCACTGGTGTGAAACCACTCACAGGACCAGACAGGTTCAGAGCAGGCACAAGGACAGAGGCAAGGCCAGCGCTCTGATCGTGGCACGTGCCAGCGCCCAGGAAAATGGGAACAGCACTGAAGCTACAGCTTCCTATGGGAATGTGCCTGCCTGCTACCCTTATGTGCTCACACCTGTCCCTTAGCAGCTCACTGGGGCTCTGACCAGCAAGTTCTTTAGCTGCAGCACTGTACTCAGCCTGCGGCCATGCCAGCCTGCCTGCCTTTTTTTCCATGACTCCCATTTCACCTACTCCAGACATCTCCCACCCAGTTTTTAACAGCAGATCCACTAAGATGTAGCTCTGGCATTAGAGAGATCAACCCTGTGGCTGTTGTTACTCCACAAGCTCGTGCCCCTCCAGATCAGTCAACTGGACCACTGAAAACTACACCAGTTTGGGCACCTGCACACCTTGCTCATGCAGAAAGCAGCCTGGGCATCTAGAAAAGATCATGTAACCCAGCCTGCTGGCTCTCTGTGAGCACACTGCAACATACAATAACAAGAAGCGATTAAAACTTGTACCATGCTTGCTTGCATCATCTCCTCCTCTCACTGAGCCACAGCAGGCTGCACACATGCATTTCTATCAGATGACTGACATCAAACAGGCCTGGGCTAAAGGCACCTCCTAGCACCACCCTAAAACACTCTTCAATGATTGAAAAAGGAAAATATCTCAGGTAACGCACACAGTGATAAATGACCCACATCAAAAAAAAAAAAAGAAATCAATCACCACCTTAAAATTTTCCAGCCAAAGCAATTTATATTGCAACTTCTGTAACTAAATCCATGGAAGCTTATGCCATGCCATCCTGGACTTATTTCATTAATACATGCTCACATTCATCATTCCTGTCTGTCCCAAATTTACAGACCTTGGCCTTTCTGAACCAAGGTAAATTTGTTTTCTCTATAGGCTGTTTATTTTATATTAGTGCTCAGCAAAAATACAATCCTGCTTCACACTATTGCCCCACTTTATCACTAAGAAATGAACTGAAGGCTGGGAACACCATTATGGAGTCAGAGACACAGTACATTGAAAATGAATATCATATTGTTCGTATCTCCAATGATCAAGTCATATTCACCCACAGAGTCTACAGTTAAGTTCATTGTATTAATAATACTGGGTTATATATAGAAAACACATTGACTTTATGCCTGAAGGGCCTTTTCAGAAGGCTTCTTTTTAATGTGAAGTACATTTTCTCAGTTATGTGGTAAGAGACTGGACTTGAAGAGACATGTCTGCAGTGCTACAGGGTGTAAAATAATTGCCTGGCAACTACGTTCCCAAAGGAAAACAAACGCAAACCATCTCCCACAGTCTCCATTACAGAGCTGGGAAACACAAGGTTCCTTGGAAGAGCCAAAGGGACCGAGCCAGAACCGCCACTTTTCCAGGTGCCTCCACCCACTCTTCAGGTATCACCTTGTCCTCTCTCCCAGCAGCCGTGCAGGATGGGGCAAATGGGATCCCACGGCTGGGGGCAAGCTCTCCTCCTGCAGAGCTGGTCCCCAGGGGCTCAGTCACCCTCCCTCCCACAGCCACCAGGCTCAGGCTTCAAGCCCAAGGGAACGATGCTGATCCTGTGCTCAGACATTTTCCTGCTCCACAAGTCCGGCGCTGAGATGGATCACTCATGGTTGAGACAAACTTTTAAAAAAAGACAGCCACTTCCTTGGCATTTTGCCCACTCCTTTCCCATTGGATGGCTGGGAAGAGAGCAATACCTTAATACCTTTTGCCCAGCGCCAAGCAACCACACTTCTCGCTGCTCCTCACCCCACTGAAGTAGTGAGGTGTCTTGGGGTGGCTTCAGGATGTCCTGTCTCAGGCAGCTGATCACTTGTTTGAACACCTTTCCTGGTCCAATGAAGTCAGTCAAAGCCTAAAATACATTTTCACTGCAGATGCCAACACCTGTGCTGGCTTTGGGCACATGAACGCAAGGGAAAGCAAAAACAAGGTGGCGATATGAACACACCCAAGCTGGCTCTGCTCAAGGTCTGGAAATCATCCCTGCATAGAAATTTGCATTCACATGACAGGGATAATAGATACCACAGCTGAACCCCTGCTGAAAGTAGGGTGTTATTAGCTTGGCTCTTGCTGCATGTGCCTGTGCTGTTTCTAGGCCAGCACTCGAAAATCTGCAAGTTACTGTACTGGTGCCATGACGAGTTTACAGCTTGGATCTGTGCCTCACTGGTGTGAAAAATTCATTTTATATTCTAGTGACCAGCTCTGAGGTTACTGACACAGTCCAAATTAAGCACACGTTCAAGGTCAGGATTTTCAGGGCCTGAGAAGAAAAGATATTGCACCATGCAGCAAGAGAAACAGCACATCACACTCCTAGTCGAGGCAAGGCACACATTTTTGGCAACCTCTTCTCTCTGGCATCAAGCAAAAAACTTTCCTGCCATCTCTTGTAACCCACTGTGTATCTCCTCCCCACATTTCAGCAGCCACAGCATCCTGTGCTGCTGGCCCTCGGCCAACATAAGGCACAAAACAAGTCTGCCTGGGCACCTTTTGCAGGGTTTCACAGCTGTGCCACAAACACAGCGATGCTCCAGGCTGTTGCACTCTGCAAACAGAGCAAAGAGTACTCAGCACCCATGGAAGATATCCTGTTTGGTCAGAAGCTGACACATCAGTGAAAGCCAGAGTTTGTTTCAAAATAGCTTAAACCAGAAAAAAGCCACATGCCTCTGAAAAGGAAACGTGCATTTTCTGCTACTCTGGTGAAACTGGGATCCATGCCGACCGAATATGCTGCACAAAAACCTAACCTCTAACCCAGGCACTCACTGCAGCAAACAGCAACGCGGGCAGGGCTATCAATACCTTCCTCATTTGCTTCCTACGGATCCTGCACGGGACACAGTGGGCTGACCCCCTTTCCCAGCTCCCCCGAGGAAGGGAAGGCGCAGTGCCCCATTTAGAGTGGTGTGAACAAAAAGATCACTGGGGTGTTATTTGCAGCTACCCCCTCACGCTCATCGTGGAAAGTCAGCCTGAGTCACCAACAGCTCAAAGCAGACCCAGGTACAGAGCTAGGCCACACAGAACTGCCTAGCAAAACTTGAAAGGCTTTTTCTGTTGCTGTGAAACAGATGCACACCACGGCTAAAATCTAGTTTTTTAACCTTTTCAAGTCCCCACTGACAGTGATATTATCACAACCACAGACTCGGTGTCCACGCAAGCTTGCTGTCTCCAAGTCTGCTGTTCAATACTGACCTCACTGTGTGAAGGCAGGTGGTATTTTAGTCCCTGACAAGGTATCTACATAAAAACAACCAGTGCCAGAATCCATTTTTAGCTCAAACTTTCCTTAAGTAGCACACTTACAATGAAGCCAGTGGATATTTGAATCCTTACCTATTTTTAAATGTTATGTCATTTTCATTGGCAGCCAAATAACACATCACAAACATGCAAAGAAGCACAAACCTCAACCCTCTAGCTGTATTTCTGCATGCTTTAAAAACTGTAGAACAGAACAGCGCTGCCGGCACATTTCAGACCTGGAGGATGAAGAATTCCATGTGGAATAAGTGCGCAGCAGCAGGGGCTGGTGAGCAGGGGCAGCCAATCTCTGTCAAAGTAAACAGCCAAGAGAAAGCTGCTGGAACATCTTTGACACATTCAGAGATGGATCTCTTTCTTTTCCCTCGTGGCCAGCAAGTAGGTGTACAAAGCCAGACGAAGAGGAATTCAAAGTGCGTAATTTAAATGTAGGCTCCTACAGCACTCCTGTCCACATACAGAACTGGCAGCAAGATTCATACATGGGTCTGGAACTCTGCAAACTGGGCATCATCATGCTGGGTTCCAGCTGAGAGGGGGAGATGAAATTCATGTTGCTGGAAGACTCTTAACAGGAAAAAAAACGTTCCTATATACTATCACACGGACTATGTACTACCACTGGAGAGGCGCGATCCCAAGCTGTCACACTGCAACACCCTCTCTTCTCCACCTCCACAACCAAATGCAGGTTTGCTTGTTCATCTAATAAAACACTTCCTAACACAACACTTCCATGCCTGCAGAGAAGGCTTTCTACTACAAACAGGGCACTTACCACGCAGCAATCACGATGCAAGCCTGACGAGGAAACCCGTCATGCGAAGGGCTTCATGTTATCTTAATTTATGATTGAGAGCTGACCTCAGGGCTAAGGGTCGCGCTCAAGTTATGCCACAGTGCAGATGAAGAAACAAGGCCTGTGGAGCTGGTTGCAGAAGCATTCCCAGCTGCCAGGTATGAACCAGGGCAGACGTGACACAGGCAGGACACTCCGGGGCAGCATTAATAAAAGCTTTGAAGGAAGAGGAACTCAGTTTTCACGGTTGGAGGACAACAGTGATTATATAAAAGCTATATACTGCAAGAGGAGCTTTTCTGACAAGTCCTACTACTTTTCTCATCTGCTCTAGCTCTGCTGATATCTCTCCTGCTCGACTCCCTCTGCAGCAGAAAGGATGCCTGGCTACAGCAAATGTGAACTCGGCTTAGGGAGAAGTTTGAAGCTTTTCTCAGCAACCAGTACATCAAATGCTTCAATTTAGTAAACCTTGGGACATAGGAAGCCATTTAAAAGGGAAACAACAAAATGGCCACGTTGTACTGCCATTCCACAGCACTTTGTAACAACTCATAAAAGAAATACTCCATTACTGTAAACTTCTGCACGTGGAATTGGGGTCTCTCTAGCACCTAACTAGCAACACCCCAAGCTTGTCCCAGAGCCACACGTGCTGCTCACTTATCCCCACCTCGCACCCTACAGCCCACACAAGCACTGTCCGTGTCATCCCTGCTTGTTTGCTAAGTAACACCCTCCTACAAAGCTGTTCACAAACAACTCATTTCTCCTTTCGTGTTGTCTCTGTGCAGTGCCAAGGGTACAAACAGGAGCCATGTGCTGGTTGCTGCCAAACTTCCCACTAAAGGGAGAGGCAGGTTGGGAGGTGAGCAAGGAGGGCCATGGTACAAACAGACAAGTCAGGGCTTGAAGGTGACCTTAAATCTATTTACTGTAGAATCACCAACCTATCAGAATCTGTCATGAGCAAAAGCACAATAGGAAAGGGGTTCCCATGGAGGACCGCTGCTCCTACAGCAGGGACGTACCAAATTCTGGGAGGAATCCGTCATTTTGCATTCATCATTCAACACAAAGCCAGAGACAGACACTAACGAATGGTTACTGCAGCCAACATGAGTGCTCTCTCTTCTCTCCTTGTACTCTCCCAAACTGGGTTCTCTCAACCTCCACAGCCATTTCAAATCCCATGTTTTCATCTCCTTCCAGTTCTTCACTCACCCTTTGCAGACAGCTTCTACATGAAGTTAATTCTCTTTATACTCAGCTTCTCCCTGGTTTCTGCCTCCCCAAGGTACTAATTACAATACAGTTTATTAGCCAGGCACACAACATTTAGGCTCTAATTTTGCCCTGCTTTAAAGGAAGCAAGACACCACTGAAGCAGTCCACTGCAGTCAGTAACAGAGAAGCAGATTTTTCAAAAGCACTTTAGTGGCTTTGGAACAAGAGTCCCATTTTCAAAGAGACACTTAGAGTAAGTCACTTCTGTCAATGACAGCATGGCTCAGAAAACATCCTTGAAAATAACACCCTCAGGCTCTTTTAAAATCCATCACTTACCAAAGAGTGAGCAAAGCAGCCCCAAGTAGTCTTTTCCAGTGAAGACTCAAACAGCAATGAGCTAAATGTTTCAGCCCTGACATTTCAAGCAGGTGTGAAGGAAACACGGATAGCACTCAGCTGGCAACAAGGCTGCATCATAGGTAGTATCATCACAGGTAGGATAGCACAAAATTACAACTTCATTAATTAATTTAGTTCAGCTGAATGTGATAACTGCTAGAGACCTGGTTCAGGGCCGCCCTCCATCCCAGCTACCATCACTGGAGCAGCTCAGTGCCCACCATCCTACGCCACACGTTGACCACAGAACCTGACAATAACATAGCTGGCACATTTGCTGATTGAGAGAGAAAGCCCAAAGAAGGCCTGGAGATGTCTGTGACAGAGCCAGGAAATGAGCCCAAGCATGCCTGGTCTGCACCTTCACCACAAAATACAGGAAGTAGTTGTTCCTCAGCCAACAAGCGTTACCCCATGGGCTAAGCTGTCCTCTCCCAAGTCTGCCACATGTCATATTGTCCATATGCGAATAAATCCAGATTTCTCTGGGCACAAATATTAATCTTGACTGATGAAGGGAGTCAGTTTGGACATGACAGGTCTGGACAGCCAGCTGCAAAGAGCTTGGCTTGAAAACATTACCCACATGTGGCAGGAATGTTCCTCTGTTCCTGCCAAGATGCCACCATCAACAGAATCTGCCTTGCCAGTATTGCTTCACAGAATCAAGCTGCTGTTCCTCCATCATTTAATCTCTCTCTTGCTTAAGAGTGGGGGCGAGGAGAAGGTCAGGAAAATACACAGTGACAGGACTCCTGGAAACACTCCATGAACCTAATATTTTGTGATGCTGTCTGGATACCAAGAGTTCTGAGCACAATCAGGATGCTGAGAATCAAATTGAAAGTGTCTGAATCTATGCACTATGCACCACAGGGTGCAAATAAAGGAGAAACCAAAGGTCATTTTAGTTTCATTTGCACTTCCAGTGTAGCAAAGTTCTGTGCACCTCTTAAAAATCCCATCCCTTGAAGCCTCAGTGCGATGCCTAAGAGTTCAACAGTTGATCAAGTTTGGCAGTAACTTGAGTACAAGTACTGGAGCAACCAGACACACTCCATGTCAAAAGGGCTGGTTAGCTAAACCAGAAGACCACACTTTGCCACAAGGCTTTTGCAGAACATTTTTGTCCATTTTGGCCAACCACTCCCCGACACTGTAATGCCAGCTCAGAGCAAGTCATTTTGAAGATGGAGATACAGAAGTATTGGGCTGGAAACATTGTAGGAGAGCCTGGGAAAAAACTTACATGCATGAGACCATACAACCTTATACCAAATCCCAGCGAGAACTCTGGTAAACATCCCGGTTTATCTCCAAGTTGTTACCCATTGCTCACTGGATACCTGCCCACAGATACCAAAGATGAAGTCTGTTAATGTGGGAGCATCTGGAAAACTTAGATAATGATAAGGGACCCTGGGCACTGTTCAGGGATAGACTTCAAAAGTTTGCAATCTGAAAACACACAGAACTGATTCTGGAGGCTGCATCCAATATTTCCCAAGAGTCATTATACACCACTACAGTAATTCATTAGGGATCTATTTTAATAGGAAGGCAAAATAAAAATTCTGGCAAAAAGCTTGTCCGGCACTGAATTAAGCTGAATAATTCAAATCAATAAATGCCATCTCAAATATGAGAGGCTACATCATAAGCCCCAAATGCTTCCCCAAGAAACAGCAAGAAGAAATTCGAAACATTTGCTTTTTTGCTAAGAGAGAGCAAGAACTGAGATTAAGTGCAACACAGTAGCCTTGATGCATCCTAGTCCATGGAAAACATTGAACTTCTGTACAGGGCCAGCACCTGAGAAAGCTTGTGCAGTGGTGCCAGATGACAGCAAACCCACAAAACTGTGCCTCTAGCACATGGCTTGCTCGTGTGGCTTAACTTCAATAGCCATCAAATAACTCCCGAGCTGATTTTGGAATCCATTCATTCACACAGTGATTTGTCAATGCAGAAGTGGCCTCAAATTAAACAAATTAACTCATAGAAGTGAACAGTTTATCTAGCTCCATGGAATACTTGAATACTTTTAGCCTTTGCTCTCAAGCTCTCTGAAGCTGGTAGGTTTGAATCCCAAAGACTGTGGGAAAGCTCTTCAGGAACCCTAAGCAGCTCCCTTGAGTCACAATTCTTTAATAGTATTAAATAACACAGATTATAGAAAGAGAGCTAACAAAAACCAAAACCCAACCTAGATTAACATCACAGCACTGTGACCCAAGGGCTTAAGCAGCCATCTGGTTTTGTTACCACATTTTGATATCAAAAACACAAACTTGGGGTCAAAGCACCCATCTATGGGCCAAAGCTGGAGAAAACAGGTTCCTGCAGGAACACAGCTGAGCTCAGTGGGCATTCCTTGCACCGAGCACCTTGGATGAGCCCATTTGGGATCACCCAAACAGCCATCACCGCCCTTCACAAACAAGCACCCCTAGACAAGGCATCCCTTCAGCCGAAGCTCCTGTCCCTCAGCCAGCAGCTGCACTGACTTCAGACAGAAGGACCTGCATTATAACTAGCCACAGGCAGCAGGAAACAAAGTGTGCATCTCATGCAGAGGCTGAAAGGCCCATTGTAATTAACCGCTCTTGGCCCTGTACGCTGGACAAGACAAAAACAAAACCCACAGTTTTCCTTTGCTGGTAAGCCCTAAAAACACTGCCCACTATTTCTCATAAAGGGTCTATACGTCCAGCATCTTCTCTATCACAGACTAGAGCACTTAGCGTAGGCTATGGGAAGGTTAATTCCCACAAAAATCACATTTTACAGACAATGCCTGCAGGACAGAAAGAACACCACCATGTTTTAGTCACAGACACGTTTCTCCTTAGGCTGAACCCTGCTGCCGAGTGGGACATCACAAAAACCAATGACTGATCACCAACTGCAGACAGGACCCAAGCACAAGAAAACCATTTACCGAATGGCAGCCAACAATTCTGCAAAGAGCATGTCAGTGCTCAAACATGATTAATGGTTTACTTTAGCTCATGGCAAGGGTGGATGCTCTCCCAGCACAGCACAGTGAGGATCTGATAGAGACATACTCCCAGAGAGCTTAGGGGAAAAAAAAGGGGTGGGATGGGGGGGAAGATGGTGTTTTGATTTTTGGCTTTGTTTTAAACATCAAAATCTATTTTAATTGGCAATAAAAATTAATTTTCCCAGGTCAAGTCTGTTTTATCCCTGACAGTAATTGCTTTATCTCAGCCCTCAAGCTTTTTCGCCTCATTTTCTGCACCCGCTGTGTTGACGAGGGAGTGAGAGAGAAGCTGAGTGGGCACCTGGCTGCAGACCAAGGTTAACACACCACAACATCTCACCAAGCAACGTGGATACCCTTTGAGAAGAGTTAAAGCTTGAAGAATAACTTGGATAAAATAGCTTTCCTAGATCACAACAATTACAGCTCTTCCTGAAGCTCAGGGTAATGATGCGAAGCAAGCTGTAGGACTGAGAAGCTGAAAGTCTTAACTCAATTTTTCCTCTTTAAAAATCAAAACTTAGTTATATATTGTTATTTTTCTGCTGTTTCCAGATTGGTAAGAAAGGATCTATCCCTCATTTGGCACCTCAATGCATCATCATACAACACTCAGACCATGTCAGGGTAAGAAGTAAGCATGTTTCCAGCAGATGAAACTCATCAGCAGGGCACAAGAAGCAGCAGGACACCACTGGGGGCATTCCCCCTTCATGTTTTTCAAAATCATTTTCTTTCCGTCAGTATTTCAGCTTCTCTCTTGGAAAGTTTTAAATTGCTTGCCTTCTTCTCTCTTGGCATTTCTCAGTGTAGACAGGCACATGTGTTTGTACAGGTCTGGTATTTTTCAGAGATACAGGGGCTTGCCCTGCTACTGTTCCAAGCAAGGCACATGGGAGTCCTCCAGCAGCCTTTCAGAGATTTTCAAGCCAAAATGTGAGGTTTAGTCCACATTCCAACCAAAACGCTCCCAAACATATCTCTGGTCTCCTGCTAATGATGTGCCAAACTATGTTTGCATGAAGCTGAGAAGTGGAAAGGAGAAGCAACTATTTCATATCCTCCTTTTCAGAAATAAAGAACAAGAACTCCGAACAGTCTTTCTGCAGCCCTTCCTGGTAAAGTTCTACTAGAGAAAACAAATGCCATTCATTGTTTAACAGCACAGGTTGCAAAACTATTAAGTTATGATGTTTTCTCACTCCCTGTTATTCCTTTGGCGAATTAAAGGGATGAAATAAATCTGAAACTACAGAAAACTCGGAACTCTGTCCTGCTATGGCAAATAGGCCCACCACTGCTATCCTCTGGCCATTCTATGTTTGAATGTGAGTGCTCCCTGCCAGCTGAGAGCATGAAAAGCTCCATCGTTCCAAGAAGACTCCAGGAAAATGTTTACTTTTCACCTTAAACATAAATTCATAGAGCAATTCCTCTGTTTTAGGAATGCAGAGGGCACCACTACCTGTCACCCTCCACTGTAAAGCAATTGCACATTGTTTCGTGCAATTCTCCAGGTATTAAAATGTTAGGTATCACCCTAAAATACACGTATGCAACATGCATTTCAAGGCTGTTTCTTCTATATTGACCCAAACCCAATGCTGATTTCGTTGCAGCCAAAGTCTTTCAGTGGGGGCCAAAAAAAAAAGAAGCATGCCACAAATATACCACTATTTATCTTTGAAAATGAAAAGTGAAACATTTCTGAAAGGTTTCTGTATTCTTCCAC
The DNA here is from genome assembly GCA_013389985.1 of Dryoscopus gambensis. Classification (NCBI taxonomy): domain Eukaryota; kingdom Metazoa; phylum Chordata; class Aves; order Passeriformes; family Malaconotidae; genus Dryoscopus; species Dryoscopus gambensis. The sequence continues at coordinate 290,400 of WEIT01032515.1, forward strand.
ACCCACACCACACATCTCTTCTCAACAGCTCAGCTTTCTTTCAGTTTCCTTATGGCAGAGTTTGTAGATGCCTTTAAAAAAATAAATCAAAAACTACTGAAGAAAATGTTGGATTCAGATGCAAACATCAAAGCACCAAAAAACAAACCTGCCACAGTTGCTTCAGAAACTGCGTGAGTCATGAAGACCTCAATACAACTGAATTATCCAGGTTCTGTCAAAAACTTCACTGTTATTTAATGGATCACCATAAAACTAAATTTTAAGTCTTTTTTCACTTTCAGTAAACTAAGGCATTATGAATTATACAGGTGATCAGCACGGTAAGTGTTTTAAAAGGACATTTAAATATTAAAAATAAGACTGTTCCAGCAATCCTTGCCCAAGAAACAGCTGTAGCGTGGAATAATAACTCCTGTGCTCCCACACCAGCCCTCACAGCCACTTATCTAAGAGCCACTGTGCCTGCAAACATGCACAAATCATCCAAGTGATAGCTGGAGACACCAAGATGATGTTAAAAAAATAGAGGGAAATCAGCTGCTGCTTGGTGAAGAGAAAGGCAGCTCTGAAGGGAGAGGCAATAGAGGGGAAAAACAAAAACCAAAGCAAATTCTTTTTCTTCTTGAAAATAACAATGATGATAAACATTCAAGCAAACCAGAAATAAATATTTTGCTTTTATGCCCCAGTCATCTAAAATCACTGACTGTGTTCTGGCACTGCTGCAACAGAAGCTCAGTCAAAGATCTTCAACTTCAATACAGTGGGCACTGTGCAATAGCAGGAGGGGGCTGCCTGCCTCTCTTCAGCAAGGAGTACTCAGGTGGCAAAATCCTGAAGCACATCAAACCCAGAATAAGGATGGAAAAAAAAAAAGTTGCTAACTGGAGAGCTTAGAAAATCTGATTTTAGTTCTGAGGCGTTTTCTAGATTTGCTAAGAGAGGAGAGGCAGATCCAGACCTGTGCTCTGAGTCTTCACCTCTATATGATTACAACTGCATCCCCCTATAACATCTGGGAAAAAACAACATTCTTTTTCCCCATCCTCTCAAACAGAAACAGCTTGGATGCAGGGACCACCTCTCTGAACGCTACAGAATGCTTCCTGTGTCAGGGCAGAGCCCTCCCAGCACTGATGGGAGGAGGGACAGACACTCCAGGAGCTCCCCGAACAGCCTGCAATCTCTATTGATCCTATTGACAGTGTATGGAGCAGGGCAGTGTGAAATCTCTACTCAGTGGAGCAGGCACTGCTATTTGCTTTGCACTGCCTGTCTACAGACAGAGAGCCTAGTGGTTGTTCCAAGGTGACCTGGAGACGGGACTCTTGGGGTTCTAGTCCTGGTTTTGCTGCAGAGCTATAATGAAGCCCTGTAAATCAAAATCAGTGGCCCATTTTTCTGTGCAATAGGAAAAATTAAGTCTTCCAAACTTCACTGGAGCACTTAAAGGAGTTACTACACAAAGTACTATCATACTTATTTAAACTTCTTTGGATGATGCTTGAAATACAACACTTGTAGTTTCATCTGGTGTTGATCAGAAGACAAAGCTACACTAATTCATCCAAGCTGCAACCTCACCCACTAAATAGTTTGCCATTGTTTGATCTTCCTGTGAAGGAATAGCTGGAGACCAAGGAGTCTACAAGTAAGGATTATTATACACAGAGGACAAATTCTTCTTGATGAATTGCAGAATAACCCTTCTGAAGCAATAAATTTACACTGCTGCAGCAGGACAGAAGTTGGCTTTTTGTCCTTTACAATATCCTGAAAGTAAGGGAAAAGAAAGCCCATGCAAACCTGATAGACACCCCTTTCTGGGAAACAGGGAATATCTGCTCTGCCTTGCAGAGAAGGGGAGGGATCACAGTTCCACCGAGCTCTCTCTGGGACAGGGGCTACAGGACCACTGCAACAGTCATACTGCATGGAGTTCGTAAGCAAGAATGGCACAGCCCTTCAGACCAATGCATCCTGTGCTCTAATTCAAGATCCCTGTAAACCTCAGCTGCAGGAATACTGCAGGCCATTAAACCCCAGAGAGCCTGTCACACAGGCACCCTGCAAGTGCTAGAGGGATTCTGGAAGTGAAGGCTGGCCAGAAGAAATGAGAGTTTGGTTTTACGATGGACCATAACAATTCTAACAGGCTGCTCTTCCTTTCAGGGCTTACGAACATCACTTGGCCCTTACAGAGAAATGGAAGAACTGCCAAGCTTTCTGCTAAAAAGTAATAAAAACACTAAAATCAATTAGTCCACATTTAGATATCAAGTGCATTTTGCCTTTAAATGCATTTAACCAAGAAGACATCAGATTGTAAGTTGCAAATTGCACATAATACATAATGTAAGAGATAAGCACGTTATCTCTACACCATTTCATCTACGAGTAGCAGATAAAAAACCCTCTTTCTACTAATCAACGTATAAATGCCAGTTACAAGTTTTCTTGGTACTCAAAAATCCAACCTACACTTGGATTGGAATTTGTTTCCGCAACTTAAATAAAGTTTTTATGTTAATGTGTCCGTGCCACACTCCCAATGCACACCCTACAGGAGTCTGAAGGCATCAGAACCCAGAGCTGGATCTGGTTTCTGCTCCACTCTGCAGTCAAGACCACCCCCCCCCCAAAAAAAATCAAAAGGCTTCTTAGAGAAGAAATATGAATGTAGTCAAAAGAGCTAGTTTAGAATAACTTTCTGTGCAACTCAGCTGCAGAACAGACAATATTCTCTAATGGGAAAGGCATACTAGAAACAACTTTCCAGAAATAACATTGCCAACAAAGATATATTAAGGGAAAATGAACAGTAAGCAATAATCAGCCAATGCTTGGCAATATTCATCCCCACTAAAACGTTTATTTTCACTCCATGGGTTTTTTTCCCCCTTAACTACCCCAGTGACAAATAAATTATGAACATTACAGCTAATTTATTACTCAGCACTGCTGAGGATGGAGAGGAAAAAAAAGACAGCAGTATTTTAAAGCTGATTCTTATTCTAGGAAAACAAATACTTTACTAAAAACAATAATAAATTAAAAAGGAAAAACTGCTCTTTTAGTTAAGTCTGCCTATGCCTAAGCCATTCAGGCTCTGCTGCTGTCAACCAATCAAAAGCTTTATCAATAGCTTCAGAAACAGAATCAAGCCTTAATCTCTGCCTCAATTTCCCCACCTGCGACACTTCTCCCACCCAGTCCATTCAGACTGCAAATACTCACAGGGAAATTCTATTGTAAAGGACCAAGCACAATAGAAAGCTCTGAAGCACTGCAGTATTCCCAAAAACTGACTTTAATGACATCCTCCATGCAGATCTTGTCAGATTTCAAAGAGGGTTTGATCAGGTCTGTACCACGGAACACAGTATTGTATTTATTACATTTAACATGGGAGGGGAAGGGGTTGTGCACCAAAACAACTTAAAAAATCCAAGAGCCAAATTCTACTGTTAACCCCTCAGTTCCCAGGTATTCATCACACAGGGCCCCTATTTCTGTTTGTTCCACCAGGAACCCTTTGGTGATTAACTTCTGTATTCATCTTTGATACCTATCTTTTTCCTGAAGATGGAATTTCAAGATTTTCATTAACATCCCAAACCCTAGAAGTAACAAAACCACACAGAAGGAGCCTGTCTCAGAGACCATGTACATACACACACTCTCTCTCACCTGGAGTCACACAGCACTAATTTTACTGCAGACACTTAGTTAAGAGAGTTTTTGCAGGCTGCAGTCAAACACTGCTGCACGGGCAAAGCTCTCCCCAGGAAGTTAAGCATGGCTCAAAAGTTTTCATTCAGGAAAACAAGAAACTATTTGGCATTCATTCCCACGCAAACATCAATGCACCCTCCTTGGGAGGGACCAATTATTTTCCTTTCCATCCCATGCTCAGGCCAGTCATCCTCTATCACTTGATAAAACACATGAATAGCTGCATTCAAAGCTGTAGCAAACAGAGACAGCTCAGTAAAGCTCTGTAAAAACAGCTCCCCAGAGCACACCACAGAACTGGTTCCCAACACGCTTCCCATATGCACGTCCTTTATCTAAAGAAGCCCATGGCTTTGGCAGATGTTGGATGCTTGCAACTAGGTCAGTTTGAACCAGAGCGAGTCAAGGCTAAAGGCTAGGGAGAGAAACTAAACTGCGCTCCTGCTCCACAAACTGTGGCTGTCAAACCGAGAGCTCTTTGCCTTCTGCTCAAGCAATGATTTCACCACTGGCTAGGCAAAAGATTTGACTGGCAGGGTGATGAAATGCCTCAGTGATAAACCGTCAGGAGCACTTGGAACATTATTACCAGTAAAAATATTCCAAAATATAGTGCACGTAGGAATGCACGGGGAAGAGAGGTGGACAGGCAGGAAAGCGTTGCCAAGGTATGTGAATCAGCCTTACTGAGATCCTCATCGCTGCATGGCTGGCACGACTGATCACACTGCTGCATCCACCCGAGAGGCACAAGGCTCCAGCTGGAGAACGGAGGCTCCAGCCCTTCCCTCCTGCTGCCATCGGCACCAGTCACCCTCAGCTCTTTAATCCACTGCCCAGCGCTGCAGGAGAGCAACCGTGGGTGGAAATCAGCTGGGCTTTTAAAAGTTGCTGTGAAAATCCTGAGTAACTTCTGCAGCAGGAATGCCTGCAGACTACAAGCAGTATTTTCCCCACTGCCACTGCAGTTGCTGGGAAATTCAAGTTTCCAAAAGCAAGCAGGAGTAATTAGATGAAGCCAAATAAATGCATACACAAAACCTTACGCGAATATGCAAATAATAGGGTGTATTCAGCAGCCCCAGAAATTAAAGCAGCAGCACAGGCTTGTATTTGCATAAACTATGCAGGATATGGCACCAAGCAATTTTGGAACATGTGCATTTTGCAAACAGCAAGCGTAATAATAGACAAATATTTAGGAACGTGACATTGATCCTGGAACGTGACTCCCTAAAACTTCACATGAAGAACCTCAGAGACACTGCACTATTTAAACACAGACATCTACTGCTGGCATCCTGGGGTACTTTCACTGCTTAGTTCTGTGGGAAAAGAACTGGACTTTAAATAGATTTTTATCAGCATTTATTATTTATAAAGCCCTGTTGGCAAGCACAATGTTTTATGAACAAATAAAAGTGAATGATCCTTGCTTAAAAACCACATAATGAATGAATGTGTATTTTGTACATACATTCAAGCGGGTGCTGCTAGTCTATTGTACAGTGAACATGGAAAAGGGGAGGCTTCTTACATCCCTAAAAAGAAATAACAATAGCCACTTCTAAATGTACTGTCATGAAAGCCAAGCCCAATCCAAACTGAGCTCTTCAATCATTCCTGAGAAGCCAAGCCTCCGGCTTGTTTTCTTTACAAGCTGAGTTTCTGCCCCCATGGTCCGCCTGTACAGAACAAGACAGACAAAATCTGAGGAAACCAACTTGTCGCCGTATAAGGCGAAAAAAGGTTTCTCTTCCTGAGTTACAAATAACTAGGGAAAGTCACACATGTGGCCAAGGAAAGCAGAAGTATGAATACAGAACTCCCTCACTGCTGACAGGCTAAAATTAGTAGTTTATTCAACTGCCCAGAACTACACACTGTGCCTGTCCTACGCAGCATCTCCCTGTTTGTCTGTCTTTCTGTTTGCTCTCCGCTTTGTCTCGCCTGCTAATTTGCCCCTCGGGGAGCAGCCCAGCAGCCACCACCGAGCCCTGCTCATCCCAGGGGCCTGAGCAAATTACACCTGGGCAACTCTGCAGTGCCTCCACTGATTCCACCCCATGACAGCACCTGAGAACAGCACTTGGCCCCACGAGACACTCAGTCTGCAAAAACGATTAAATCCTCCACGCTTTCCACCGAGCATCTTTGCTGCTCCTGCTCTCACTCCCCTGAAGCACCTGTAAGCACAGTGCTGGGCAGATTTGCTTTAAGCACAGATTCACCCTGCAATGACAATTCCACATTTGCATCTGTTCATTGTATGAAGGGCTGTATGGTATTTGCAATGACGGCAGATAAATTATACAGGGAACAGAGGAACACTTGCCCAGTGCAGCTGGGCCACTGCTTATGCATGCTAGGGATTGTTTCGAGTTTAGTTTGCTTTTTTTCTTTCCCCCCACTGCTCAGTTGTGTTACTGCCTGTGGATGCCGCTGGCCATGGGGCACACTGTCATGCTGCTCAGGATACAGACCTGGAGAAGGGCGGAGAGTAGAGACAGCAGGACCTCAGCCGAGCTCACCCCTCAGAGGAGGGAGGACTCTGGGAATCGCAGTGCTCATTTCCAGACGGTGGGGCTGGGGTGTGTGAACGGCTCCAAAGGAGCAGCAATGCCACTCCGGTACAAAGCACGCCCCGGGAGTTGGGGAAAACAGGAAAAGAAATGCTAAACTGGTGAGGAGTGAGCAATGCAAAGGAGTTTGAGGAAAATGCCACGCTAGGGACTACTGCTGCTGATCCTACGCTCAAACACCCCAGCGAAGAGTGCTGATTTACAGTCCTCTAGCAGATCCATACATTCCTGGCACACCGGTGCCCACTGGGTGACATCACCCGTGGGCTCTTCCTTGGCTATTACTTTGAGGAAGGATTATCCCACTCTCGTTCACACTGACAGCTCATTTTGCAAGTAGCTCATCGGAAACAATATATTTACTTACTAAGGTGTTACTCACATAAAACAGGCATGTTCCTGTCAGGCTCCTACAATTAAGTTATATCCACATATACTCACCTAGGGTATAGAACTGCTGAATTTATCTCATCAGATGTGATGCAGTTTCTTTTGGAATCACACGTATGTTTCAAACTCAACTTATGTTTTATTATATGGAGATGAATTATAATTTCCATGTCATATTAACGGAGAATATTAACCATGGTTAGTTTAGTCACATACCTTGAAAAATTATAGATCACGTTCAGTACAAATTTGCATAAGTAGTTTGAGCGTGTGAGAGAAGAAATGCTAAATACTGAATACAAGTACCAAATGCAGAGTTCTTACATTTACTGTAGAATATATTATGTGTATGGCCTCAAAAAGCCTCAGAGATTATGAATACATTTCTTTTCCATGGAAACTATAATTCTCAAATCCAGCAAGCTATTTTGAGAAATTTAAATCAACTATACACTTACATCTGCTGGAAGCAGAACATTTCCACAGGCTGTACACTTCAAGGCACAAGCACAGCCGTATGGACATCTTCCCAACTCTTCTACTACACTTCTGCCTCTGACACCACATCTCACTATGCAGATTTAGTGCTAAAGTCTTATTTGGATTGTTCTGTACCCAACACCGGGACTTTCGGGGCTGCTGCGCTTTGCACCGCTGCATCACTTAAGAGGATGAGGAAAACGGATAACGCGGGAGGCACGAAGTAAATGCCCCACTAGGTTCTGCCGGTATTTATCCAGTGTGAAGTGGAAAGGCTGGCGCTGGAGCCGAGCGCCCGGCCAGCCGGGGACCCGCGTTGGTGCCAGCCCGCCCCGGGCACGGCGGC
>WEIT01032515.1:298544-510731 GCA_013389985.1 Dryoscopus gambensis
CTCCGCTCGCGGGGATGCTCCCGCTTGGCGCCGGGAGCCGCGCTTCTCTCCGCAGGTTGAGGGCAGGATGCCCCCGCCTCGGCCCGGCCGGCGGCTCCCTGCCGGCGTGCGTCCCCTGTTCCATTCAGTCGTAGGGGCCCCTTTACAAAGGGAAACGCAGGCCCCACAGAAATTAAACGTGAGACGAAATGAGCGGCTGGAGGTGACCTGCGTCGCACTGCCGCTGGCACGTGCGCCAGCCTTGGCCATGCTTCGTGTCCCTGCCACCTGCCTTCCGTGGTGCCCTTCGTGGTCTGCCCCACCGCGAGTTCTAATTTCAAGAGACATCTTCTGTTAAAAACCACTAATCTTCAGTTCTACTATTACGGATCACATTCCTTGTCGGCGCAATTGGAAAACCTGATCTGTTTCGCTCTTCACATGCACTTTTCTAGTTCATTTCTGGATCCACAGTGGGGGCTGCTGTTCTACCTCCTTGTGTTACTAAACTCCGAGTTATGTGGAACTTTAATTCCATGATCCATTTAGTAATGGGCTGCCCATGGCCTTTGAGAGGAAGAATTTTTTGTGGAAACACAGGTTACATTTTCAGAAATACCTCATGATTTGCATTCTAAATTTCATTTTCAAAGGTAGTTGAGGCCTTGAAGCTCCTGAACACCTCAGAAGACACCTTTGAAAATGGAACTTAAGACCATTCTAATTCTCAGGGCATAAACCAGTCATCACCGGGAAGTCTAGGGAACTGATATTTAGAACGAGCCCTTTTTTCTTCCCGTACTCTGAGTTTCTTCTCCCAAAATATTATCACCTCTTGGGGGCTTTTTATTTTGGTCTATTTTTACATTAGTAACCTTCAGTGATGCTGAAAGTCTCTGACCTGAGTCTCCACCCAGGTTGATGAATCTTTGCTCAGACCAGCTGGTGCACATTGCCCCAGCACAACTGCAAACCATTGCCGGAAAGAAGAGCCCTGCCACAATCACTTGCTGCCCTTTGCTCATCAGCTGCCAACAGGTCCCTCCCATGCTGAACTTTGTCTTGCCACAGCTTTTCCAGCTGGTCTGGGCCACATCAACAGGTGCCAATAATCCAGTCCACCCCAGGGACACAGTCTCTGACATTAATGGCCCGAGGCACCGTTATCAAACAATTAGTGGGGAGAACAGTCTGGTGTTCATAGGTGAGTTGTCTTCATCTTAAAGAGATACAGATCAGTCCTCCAGGCATTGCAAGCCTCACGGGATGCACATTAGAAGCTACCTGAGGCCTCAACTGCCAAGGGTTTTGCATGAGGCCATGAGAAACTGGCTCTTCCATACAGGTTTCTGTCAGTTCATAAGATGTTTGTTTCTATCCTGAAGAAACTGGTTCTTCCACCAAAGAAACCCCAAAAAGGCAAGTTTTCCAGAAATCTCTTTAGACAACAAAAGTGCTCATCTCCTTCCTGAAATGCTTATTTAGGCACCACTTCTATAAAAATTCTGAAGTTGGGAAGCTAGCAAGGTCTCTATCTCTAGATGGGTAAATTCACAGACTAATTCAATTAGCGTGGCTAGACAGATGCTTTGCTCCAGGTGGATGCTGTAGCGCGTTATAAACAGGATGGACAAGCTCACAGACTTTTAAATAGATGAAAACAGAGTAGTGTCTCTTAAAATACTTGAACATACAAAGTTATGCTAGGGGAAGTCTTAATATTTACTGAAAAAAAATAACCAACAAAACCAGAACATATTTTTGGGAAATGCTACTCTTTCCAGTCAAATTTACCTGCTCCACGTTAGATGCTAAAGGCAGCAAAGCTCTGAAAACTCATATAACTCACCAAGTATATATCTGGAGGCAGAAGTAAACTTCTGCACGTGCTACTGCAGTTACCAATATTCAAGTTGATGCTTTAAAGCTCTTGAGAATGTATGCATATGTTTAAAACATATGCAAATGACATCTTGTGTCTTGATCACGTCTTAGACATTCTGTTGGAAGAGTTTGTCCAGGCTGATGCATTGCTTGTCTTTCACAAGGAAAACAGCTGCTAGAAAAATTTGACTCTAATACTAATTATCTGAAACATCTGGTTGCTTGGTTTATTGCAGCAGAACACAATTTTCCATTGGGTTTCTGTCCAGAAGAGACAGAATGCCTGGATTTTGTGCTCTTCTTTATGTTGTACACTCACACTTGCTTCCTTTAGGAAAATTCCTCCTGGGTTGCTCTGCTGAAAGAAGGAGTGAGGGTCTTGCATCTCCACTTGAGTACACTGGTAGACCTGAGTTTGCTTTTTGCCACCTCTCAACAGACCACATTCCTGAGAGATCTCAGTAGAATGCTTCAGGGATGGACAAGTGACCTGGTTGGATTTAATAGTTAATTATTGCTATACCCAAACAGCTTTTCTGGCCTAAATTGACTCAGCTTTAACTACTAATGTGTGGAATACTAATGTTCTTGGGTTATCATTAGCTTAGAATGAAAAATGACTCTATAGCTAGAATAGTCCCTTCTCCTCAGGGCTCAGCAGTTTTGCCAGCACAGTTCTCAGCTGTTTCCCCAACCAAAGCAAGCATTTCCGCCCACAGTAATTTGTACTAAATGTCTTGCAGATACCTTGTCAGGTTTTTATAAACACTCCAACATTCATAGCTGGGAGGCAGCATGCTGCCCTAGATAAGGCTGGTCACTCCAATTTAAACAAGCCAGCTCCCCTGAGACCATCTCATTAAATCTTGTCTCTGGACATCTCCTTGCTGAGTACCTGTGGGCTTGTGTCCAGCATTCACCTCTGGGTAACCTTAGCAGGCAGAATTTTCTTAATCTGTCACCACGCTGAAAAAATTTCTACTTTAGTTCACTTTCCCCTGCTCCTGTTCATGGTTAATATTACTGCAAATTAGCTGTGTAAGCGTGTGCCTTGATACTAGGCAGGCACAACTTTTTTGATCCATGTGTAGAGTCATTGCCTGTGGTATATGGAGTGTGTGGCACAGGAGAACTGAGAGAGAGCTGTGAAGGGTGAGGACCTTAGTGCAGTACTTGACTGGTATCTTATACCTCAAGGGGCAAAAGTGCAAACTGAAAATCTAAGCTGGACCATCAGCAGTGTGGGTAACAGGAGAAGGAACAGGAGAGGATGATTTCCCTTCAGCAGGGCTGGTGGAAACCACTCCTGTGAAATGTGCCAAAGCAAGCAGCTGAGCTGTATCATTAGGCATCTCTACAATTGCCATTGGAACTGTATTCCCAAACCTTCCAGACATATTTTACAGTCCAGGGAGCTAATGTGTGCCTCACCCAGTACAGCCTTACTGGAGCAGTTTACCTATTCTTGCTGAGGATGTAGCAGGGAAAACCAAGAACAGGTGCTAAGAGAAAACAATGGTCTTACAGAAGACCTGTGGTATATGTTAAAAAAACTCCAACCAAAGCAGTGCTGCAAGCATAACCATTGACTTCTGCCACCAAAACTGCTCTGGATGTTCTCTACAGGGTGCCTGCACTTCATAACTCTCCTTTCCACCGCTGTAGGTCAGGAGCAGCTATTGCAGTCTGACACTCACCCAAGTGTCTGCATCCTCACCCCTCCCCTTGGCTATGGTTTCAGACAGGTGTTTGTGCAGCGCTGGGGCTGCTCTCCTGCCCTGTGGCCCTGGGTGCCAGCCCAGCTGTAAATCGCTGCTAATCTGACATAATTGCACAGGTGACTGAGGAGCATCATCGTGAGAGCCGCCCTCAGGGCATGCTCGCCTCAGTCTGCCGGGTGGGCACTTGTTCTGCCCCTTGCTCTGGCAGAGGAGATGCTCTCACCTGGCTGCGAGGATGTCACAGCGCTGCATTAGGTACAGGAAAATAATGTTCCTGAGAGGTTTGCATTCTGCTCCGTTCAAAATCCCAGCAGTGACGTTAAAAATCAGGCACAGCTGTCTCAGATACCAGTCTCAGCCTACACCCATTTGGGTTTCTTTCCAGAGCAGCGTATCTGTGTTCGGGCCAGTTTTCATTTGCTTTAAGCCATTTGGATAAAAGGAGAGCTCATGTGCTGCCAAAACAGATTTGCATGTAACGTAAATCATATCCCCTTGGCACCAGATCTGCACCCCTGACTGGTCCTGCTTGGTGCATTTGTCTGAGGGAAGGCTTACATACTAAGAAAATAAGGAATAACTTCAGATATGTTCAAAGTACAAGGAAGAAAATGTAAATAAATAAGAGATCCCAGGGCTTTAACCAAGAGGCTTTTCCTTGGGATGGCTTTGAAATTACGTTTCATGATTCTCTAGTGCAAAACCCTGTGGGATCAGCTGGTACAGGAGGCAGGAGACAGGAAGGGATTTTAATCATTTACCAGTGTAGAATGGGGGTATAAGTGTGCCCATCAGCCAAGGGTGTATGGCAGTAAGGAGAGCTGAGACTGGGGCAGCTTGTGGATGTATCAGCAGCTGTCATTTCCAAGATACCATGACACTAACAGTTTTAAAGCAATTTCTTTCTATAAACACTTCTGACTTTACTGTCTTGCTATTTTGAGTCCTGCTGGAGACTTGGACTCATTAAAAAGGCATTTCCTTCAGACAAGCAGATTAGATAGCTGTTCCTTCCCCCACGCGATGAAAGGATGGAGAACACCTCACTGAAGCTAAAAACTGCAGAAAATTAGTACACATTAGTTTAACAAGAGGTGAAGGTTCACCCTGAAATCTCCATCTATAAAAAGAGTTAAAAAAGAGAGTAGATTCTTAAATGCAAGAATTGAGCATCTTGTCTACAATCCACATTGCATAAACCTGGCTCTAACCTCTAATTACCGTTTCCCAAATAAATGAGACTTGGATCTGAAGGCAGCTGAGTAATCTCCAGTGCCACTGACTCCATGAGACCTGAGGGCATGCGACACTTTTACAGCAGAACTAGGCACCCAGCAGGATCATGGTCTAAATGGAAATCAGAATGACTTTTGAATTAAAGCAATGTCATTTAGCAAACACAGTATAATTGTGGAGTACCTGCAAATATTGACATCAGCCTAACGCCTCATTTAGTAGGAAAGTTAATTTGCAGAATCAGAAAATGAAAAGTAAATTACTGGACAATAGACTTCTGCTTTCCTGACTATTAATCGGCATCTCATAAAGCAATGCTTGTCCAAACTGTAAGTCAATATACAATAAAAATACTTAATTTCTTCATTGTAAGGATGAGACCTTGAAGCTCTAATCCTAGAAGATAGTTCTATTTAGTCAGTCAAAAAGAGAATTTCATGTGTATTTTACACATTGACGTGCATTTGTGAGACAACTAAGATACTTACTCATGGTAGTAACACCTTATTACAAATGTTCTGCTTTCCTGCCACTGTTACACTCTGGAAAATATTCTTGGCCAGACCCGTCCGTGGCTGATGATGCAGCAGAAGGCAGTGTTCCCTGGAGTCTGTGAGAATTCGTCGTCCAGGTGGTGGGGTAGCACAAGGAGTGACGGTGACATCTTTTGTGTAGGATGTCACACCAAGCCCTCACACAGTCGCAGTTGCTGGTGACACACAGACACTTCTTCCCAAGTCTGAGCATTAATATTATTAGCGGGTCAGCCCAGAGTTCATGCTGTGGTTTCATTTTGACCCCTTACTCTGGTTTTTTTTGTGTTAGCTGGACACAATTTGGGTCCTTTTATGCGTCCACCTTGTAAGTAACTTCCTTTAATAGCAAAATGTAGCTGAGCTTTTATATGAAAGTTTGTGGAGTGCTTTGGACCGAGGGAGATATAAACACTTTGTAAGAAAGTGGAGTTCCACCCAGACACTGAACAGCTGTGCCCTGACACTTGGTGCTAGATAATGACTTGATGGACCCAGTACTTGTAAATCAGACTGTCCCCTTAATAAAGAAATTGTTTACAGTGATACTCAGTGGCATCTTGAAATACAGCCGTGGGTGCGCAGGCTGACTTCCCCTGGAGCCTTTTATTTACTGTCCATGACCATTCTCAGTGGATCCTGCAGCTTGGCATGAACGCTTTCAATCAAACATTGCTTGCTTTCAGTGCAGTCATATTTCTTCTCTAGACATAATGTAGAGCGTGTATTTGTCTCACGGTAATAGTTCCTGGGTTTATTGAAATGGCTGTTGTATCTCTTTGCGGAATAGATTTTATTAACATCTCTGAGCTGGTAAAAACGTGGCTTAGGGCTTTTCTGGATTAGCTGTTTCTTCCCAACAGAAGAGACTTTCCTGTGTGATTTTGTGGTGCATCTGTTGTACCAGGGTCTCTCTAAGACACACTGTAGTCACAGATGAAGTGAGCCACTGTGAAGGGTGTTCCATCTCTCAGGCTGAGGTAAAGGTGTTCATGAGAGAGTGGGAAGCTGAATAATGATCAGATGACAAATAAAATAGTGGCCTATGCTGTCCATGAAAGAATCAAGGCAATCAGCAAACACAAAGTAGGCCAGTAGAGACAGAAAAGGGAGGAGCTGCACTGACAGCATTGTGATGTTGTGGAACAGCTCCTCAAAACAAAACCAGCTCCCAAAACCTAGACTTTTTATTGCCTCTATTTTTTTTTTTTTGGCCAGAACTGAGTTCTCTCACCCCTTCAACTGATGCACGACCCCAGTTCAATTCAATAGGTTCATCTAAAGAGCAGCTAACAGTGTTGTTGGGTGTTACCTTATATACTTATGTAATTTCAGTTGGGTGAATGTGGTGTAAAAGAACACCCTTTTGTCACCTTAGCTGTACCACTGCCTCTGGGCACCATAAGGTCAGTCACAATCTTTTTGGCTGGACACATAACCCTGAGTTGAGCAGTGATCTTTTAGGTTCATACTGATAAGTAACAATGTGCCTTTGAAAAATGGCAGCAATATGAGTATATAGTGAGCCTTTTGGCCAAAATTAAATGTTTTTCTTCTGTCTTGTACTCTGCTGTAATAGACTGTTATAAATGAGTTTCAGCATTATTGACAACTTTTGGTCCTCAAAGGTTTGCACACAGACTAATGGAAGCAAGTAGGAACTTCAAGAATGGAATTGATTTTTTTAAAACTTAATTTATTGTGGGTTTAGTGGTTTATTTTGCTGTATTGGTTCAAGCTTTTAGAATTAACAGAATCCCTATATTACTTCATGTCTATGTGAAACTGAAATATCTTTAACAGCCTTTTGTGGTAAGTGATGTCTGACTACACAAACTGATATTTAAGGCAATGGTCTCTGATATAAAGGCTTAAGTGTGGGGGGAGCCTTTACTGAAGTCACTGCAGAAGGCTGGCTGAAGACCTTGCAGAGCATTCCTGAGGGTCTGCAGGCAAACTTTATCCAAAGAGCACCAGAGTCTTGCTGCATCTTTTTCATCCCTGTGGTCCTAGAGGCTGAACTTCCCCTTCTGAAGGATCCTTACAGTGTTTGGTATGAAGGAGTGTAATATCTCTGAAGCAATGATAAAAATGCAGGACGGAGGAATGCAGGGGAGAGAGGAGTTGTTGACCTCACTGGAACTTAGCTAAATCACTGAAAGATAAAGGGAATTCACTTGCTCTTGGCCTGACCTCCAGTATGAAAACAGGGCAATGCAATGGGAGGTCAAAGAATAAAACCAAGTTATTTGAGAGTGCCTCAGTAAGGCAGCAAAGATTTGCTCTACTTGACCTTGAAATAAGCAAGGCCCTCAAGGAAAAAATGTCCAATTCATTTACTTACTGTGAAGCAAACAGAGCCCATATTTTGGTTGATGTAACAGAACAACTCTCCTGTTAAAAAAAGTCAGGATGTGGGAAAGGAAGGTGTCATTAAAGGAGATTTGTGAGCTTGTAATCTTGATGCTTCTCAAGCCTTGCCTGATGCTAATTCTAGGGTGTTCATTAAGCATGGAGAAAATGGAGCAACAAGGAGAGGCAAAGCTTGACAGGTTCTTAACAATGTTACGTTCCTGCTCCACTTTTCATTGCTATTTTAAAAAGAAAATAATTGGGTTACAGGAAATATCCTGAAAGCTCTCACATGAATGTTTGCTGTTTGAGTAGAATGGCCTGCAGGTGAGCCCTCAGCAGTTATTTTTCATTGAGAAAAAGACACAATTTCCATCTCCTACATTTTTGTAGTGTGAAGGGCTGTCCACAAGCCAAGAATTGCATTCTGCTAATGCTGAGGGGGCAGCAGTGGAGATTTGGATGCTAATTATTAGCTCCCAGCAGAGAATGGGATGGCTAGTTCAAATGGACTGAAAAATAAATAATCTCTCACTACTCATTTAAATGTCCTTCCCCTCTAGATCAAGAAACTAGTTCCGGCTTTTTATACTTATGATGGGACATCAGGAGATGGGATTCACTCTGCCACTAAAATTGTTCGTCTTCCCAGAGGAGACCATATGCACTTAAACAGGAAACTTACAGACAGGACCTAATCTAGAGAAAGAAATGACCTGGAGATGTTGTTTTCAGGGATATTCCCTAGAGCTCAGTGGGATCTGGTGCCATAAACACACCACAACCCATATTGACACCACAAGGATGGGAACTATTTCCCACTGCTTAACAACAAACGCTTGAAACTATCATCCAATATCTACCTTTGCACCCACACCTTAGCTCCCTTTCTGACTTTCAAAGCCTCTTTTCTGAGAGAAACATCCTGACTGTCAATTATGAATGATCTGTTTGGCTGCATAATTAGGATGAAGGACAGTTGTTCGGAAGGCAACTATTATTTTTATATATCTATGATAATATAAAACTCTCCTGTAAATCAATCATAGATGTCTCTTCAGTGATTTATGACCAGTATGTGAAAGCTGAGAGATGGCTTGAATGCAGATTTTGTTATAAATTATTTCCTTGAGTTTTTGTCCCAAATGCAATAATTTACTATTATTATTAGTCTGTGCACATCACATTGAAGCAAAATGGAGCATGGCAGCTTAAGACAACCAGTGTATTCAACAAAACTTCCTTGCATAACTTCCTCCATGTGGACATATATCATTAATCTTTTGACAAGAAGGATCTTGATTCTTTCTTCTGTTCACACCGCATTAAAAATGCCTTTCTGGAACAGAGAACTGAAGTAGTACATCTGCTGAGAGAATGAGAATCAAGGTCTTTACAAAAGACACGGCTTTTAAAATATTCAACTTTGTTGACTTACAAAAGTTGCAGCAATGCCCACCTGGTCTGTTGTGGACCGAAGTTCTGGAGGTGCTGCTTTCTCCCAAACAAAGGCTCAGGCTCAGCTCTCCTCTGTGTGGAGATTGTTTTACCACCTGGACAAGACAATATGATAATGATTATTCAAGAGAGTGATTGTCACCCCAGTCATTCCGTTGTATCAACATACCTTTTCTCAATCAAGCTGAACAGACCCTCCATGAACTAATGCTGTTGTTTGCTTGAGAAAAGCTCATTACCAGAGCTGATCAAGAGAGACGTGCTTCACCCAAAATAAATACACATATTTCTGTGAAACTCAGCTTTTAATGTAATTTTTTATTAAAAGCAGTATGTTTTGTTTACTGGATTTTCTATCAGAATTCTCCTTTCAGTGAGTAAAAACTACTATGACAATTTTAACAGCTTTATCTATAATTTTCTCTGTGTTTTTCTGGGAAGGTCAATAAAAGTGTAAAAATATGTCCATTTTAAGTTTCAAAATGAAAACAGAGACATCAACATATCTGTCAACTTGCTTTCTCTATCCTGATTATTTAGCCATCAGAATGTATCTTACAGCTCCTTGTGTGTTACGATTTAGCCTGGTACCACTGACATTACCAGAGTTTGCACATCCTACAGAGCTTTTTGTGGGTTTAGGTTTCCTAATAGAAGTATTAGAGGGATACATTTACATGCTGGCTCTGATTTATGAGTGGGTTTTATTTGTGGGGAGATTAAATTGTGGTAGGTTGGGTCTGTTGGGTTTCCTTGATAGCCTCTGATTAGTTTTAATACAGGTAGCCCTCACAGTAAATCAAGTGTCTCAGCTGATCCACAACAAAGTGAAGCTGTGACTCATTACCTGGTAGAGGAGCCTTTCCTCAGACAGTAACTCATTAAACTGAGGGAGTTATTTACGATCCTTGCAGCCACCCTAGCTGATGGTGTCATTTAGGAAACCCGGATGATCCATATGGAATGTGAAATATTTGATGGTTCGTAGATAACTCATTAAGGTCTGAACAAATTCAAAGTACGGTTTCCCGAGGAAAGCTCATCTGGGTGATGAATGTGGCCATCTCTGGGCTCCAGGGGTCACCTGGAAGCACAAAGAATGTCCCCTGCCTTTGCCCAAGGTTGTTGTACATAAGGTTTTCTTGGAAGCTTGTTAACTCTGTAACCTGCAAAGTGTAATGAAGAAAGGATTTTTTTTTCCAAGTCAAGCATGTGAGTCCTGCAGAAACAGCACAAGAACAGACTTCAAGCTGGAGTTGTTGGGAGCACTGCTGAAAGAAAGAAGTTCTTGAGCTTGGAAGTATGACTAACGCAAGCCTCAGGGCTTAGACACTGCCCAGGGCCTGCAGAGCATCTGAACCCAGGCCTAAGGATGGGATTTACAGCAGCACTTGGGTCAGTTTATCATCTCTCTCTTATTCAGCATCTGCAATGTATTTCTTTACATTGCTTTTTTTTCTGTCACTCTTTGCTATCTGTGCTCACAATCTCTCCTTGAATTCATTCACCATCGTGCTGTTCTTGAAAACTCATGGCTGCACCATCATATTTACACTTGGGCAGCAAAACCAACCCCCGAATCCCTCTGTGTCCACCAGCCAGCTGGCCCCCCTCTCCTGAGCAACCATGCAGCCATTCCAGGAGGATCCTGGCCATTCTCTTTGAAATATGCTTTATTGTCCCTTGGACACCAGTCTGTCACTTGGATGGCAAGCAGTCTGAGACAAGGGCTGCACTCGTGCTTTCTGTTAAGTGGCTAATGCGCAGGGGAGGCAGAGGGGGATATTAAATAATAATGACAATAATAATACATCTGATAGAGTTCTGTTCCACTTTAGCGCTAAATGGAAAGCTGAAAGCCTCCCTATGGATCTTTTCCATCTTCTGCACCAATGGTTGTAACAGATGCATCAGTTTAAATTTATGACTTGCATGACAAATAAGACTGATGCACGTGTTTAGGAAATCTGTGCCCAACTGGCATGTTTTGATTAGCTGCAGATGATGACACTGCCATGTCTGTAATGCAACTTATAAAAGGCATAGATGTGGTCCACTTTTTTAGTTGGAGCAAGACAGCATAGATCTGTTAATGTAATGTCTGTCCTTTACCTCCGACTTTATGAAAACCTTATGAAATAAAAATAAAAGCAATGAACAAAAGAACTTTCTTCTATGATTATAAAAACACCTACAAACAACAAAGAATTACTAAAACCCAAAAGAGGAATGAGGAAAGACTGAAGATGAAAACCACTGATCCATTTAAACACAGATGAAACGATTTGACAGTGTACTGGAAAGGAATGATAAACAGATACAAGCCATTAATTTTCACTGAGGGTCAGCCTGGGAGCTTGAGTGGCACCTAAGATTCAGGTTAACCCTTCACAGTGGAGAGGATCTCACCATCAATCACAGCTTCTTACTCTTCTGGAGGATGTTGATACAGCTCATGTAATAAATGCAAAATGTTTTGGACAGGTGATAATGTTTATAGAAAGGAAGGATGATTTGGAAGGTGAAAAGAGCTCAAAGATTACAAGGAAGGCTAGCAAATGGCAAAATTAGCACGGAAAAATATTGATCCCTTTCATTTATTTCTTACAGAGGGAGAACATTGAGGGGTGAGAATGGTCTTAGTGAAAAATAGTTTGTGCTGTTAGGGCCTCTCATGGGAGCTGAGACCTTCCAGCTCATAGGTCAGCTGCTTAAATGGCAAACTCCCTGTGGGCTGGGCTCTCCTGGCCATTTTTAATGTCTGTCCTCCCACAGTATTTGAGCATCTTCCATCCTGAGCGTAAAAAAAGCAAAGCTTTTACAAGACTTCACATTGTCACTGGCTCATCCCTCATTTTGAGGTTCAAACTCTCTGCTCTGTGCTTTTGGAGGGGAATGAGGTTGCTGGGAAAAGCTGTGTAAGCATTTAATGTGAGGAATTTCAGCCTTGATACCTCTAATCTGAGCACTCCTTCACCTAAACCAGAGCATTTACCTCCTCTCAGCTGCCTATGCAGCCAACTTTTTGTCCTTGTCCTTAAAAAAAAACCCCCAAACTTTAAACTGTACAACAAATCACTACACTTGTCCACAGGGAACAGTAAATGCCACACTACTCATACCTTACTCCTTCAACAACCCTATTGCCAGTGCTAGAAATAATGATGTGAATACCTCTGTATCAGCGTTTTCTATCATGATTAAGGCTATGCCAGTCACCATAAAGGTCACCATATGATAGACTACAGACCACAAGCCCCCACAAGCCAGTGTGACTAACACATTAAATATTGGATTGCAGCTTGGTCAAGTGACTAGTGTAGTGTGAGAAATGAAATCAATACTCACCCTGGTGAGAAATGGTAGAAGTGAGCATTCACCGTCAGCCACGTTCAGATGGCTGCGAGTCTGGAATGCCATATTTTCATGTTTATATCCTAGATGTTGCCTTAGAAATTGCCCTGAAACTCAGCAGTAGTGGCAACACTGAGCACTTACTCCTTCAAGCCTTTCTTCAACTTTATCATTGTCCTTGATTTTTGAAGCAGCAGTCTCCTCCCTAGACATCTTGACCCATCCTGCCCCAGCCATGACGGACCTGCTCTGCCAGGCACCAATTCCAAGAGAAATAACTATACTAGGGAAGATTCGGCTTGTTCTGCCTGTAAAAAAAATATCTGCAACAAAACTGTTGTAGCTGTTTCAAGGGGATTGTATTTCTACCCCTCACGAGAGAAATATTCCATGTACAGTGAGATGCATTTTAGTGACTTGCACATCATGTGGGACAAAAGCCTTTATTCCCCACAACCTTTCTCACTTCCCAATCTTTCCTGGTTTTAACATGTTCATTACAATTATAAATATTATTGTTATTATTGTGGATAGTATTATTAGTATATTTTATTTTCTTTCACTTATTAACCTGTTCTTATCTCAACCCATGAGTTTTACCTTTTTCCGATTCTCCTCCCCATCCCAAAGGCAGGGCCACGATACCATGTTACATTTTGTTGAACTGGAATTAAACAGAGATGTTTCTAGAGGGAAAGTTGATGTCTCAGTATCTTCTCTATTTGGCCGTCAAAGAAAGTTCAATTTTATTCTTCCACGTTTTATTTTTGTTTCAAAGATCCATCAGTTGAACATAAAAATAGGGTTTCAGATTGATCTTGTTATCTGTTTACAACAGGCTGGTCTTGAGTTCAGAGTCATCACTGTCTAAAAAACCATTGCAGTTATAGTCATGAGTATTGGAATGTGTTTTATGTGCAACCTTCTGGTCTTGAAAGCAAAAAGAAGTGCTTCAGCTCTTTTAGCATGTCTGCTCCTTGAATATCTATTTTCCAGGTCAGTCTTAAAAGCAGCCTGTTCCTTACAAGAGCAAATCCAATATTGAAGCTGTTAAGTCCAGGCACCCGCTTAAAACTTGGCCCTGTCTGAAAAAATAATAAGAAGAAATAACACTGTGTTTGTGTAACCTTTCTGTAGAAGAAGCTGCTAATTGGTACAGATGTCAGTGCAAAGAAGCACTCGGAAGAAGCATTGATTACAAATCCCGCTGGGATATGGCTCGCCAAAGGTCAATCACTCCTTCTATTAATTGCTTTAAAAATAAGGTTTGGAGAAAGCTGCATATGAAATAATTGTGGGATTTTGGCAATCCCTGTTGTAAACTATGGCAGTGTTTCCATTGGTTTCAGGAGGAGAAAGTTGTGCCACGGCTTGGATGGGCCCTTTTATTCCACCTGGGTTTGTTTGTAACAAAATTGGCTGGTGAAGAGGTGAGCGTGGCAGAGAACTGCCAAAACCACAGGTCTTGTTACTGACTGCTGTACTGAAAACACATTCATTTCAAACACCTCAAAAAGCGCAGGAGAGAAAATTAAGTCTGGGTATGTTTCATTTCTCCAGGCAATTTTTCTTCTTGGGTTACATGAATCTATTCTTTTCGGTTGTTTAATAAAAAAAGTCACAGAGTGTAATTGTTAAAACGAGCGGTGGGAAATGCAACAGCCTGACAAGAAATTACATGTCTTATTTATCTGCACTGAAGTTACTCCTCCAGGAGCTGGGTGCTGGTGGAATGCATTGGAGCGTGTGCCTCTGGTGCTGGGCAGAGGTACTTCCCCCAGCTCTGCAGCAGTTTCCTCCCCACTCTAAGTCCTAAAGGTAAATGCAAACCGAGGTCTGAATTAACCTATGAATCTTGCCAGAGTACTGATGCCCCTCTGCGCCCTTGCTGTTAATGCTGAGGCAGAAATGAAGCAGGTCAGGCAGAACTGGAGCTCTGTGGGTGGCCTCCTGACTGTAGCAAAAATTAAATCAAAGCTCAAGGAATAGTTATCCCTGGGGAAGAGGGTTGGTGCTTACAGGTTTTCTCTGTAGATGCCTGAAAAACTGCCCAAGCACGATGCACAGTGCACAGCCCCAGCACAACGAGCTTCGGCTGAAGGAGAGATGAAAATAGATAAGTAAAGAAGAAATAATGTTTTGAGTACATTTATTTCATGGAAGTGGCAGTATAAAATCAGATCCTGTTTAACCAGATTGGAATTCTTCTGTGCAATGATTTAACAGCATGCTGATGTGCTGATAGCATTTGCCGTCAGCTTAGTTAAATGCTGGTACATGGTGCTCCAGTCCTACAAAAATTCACTCGTTTTCACAGATAGCTATCCAAGGGCATCAAGGCTCTTCTGAGATGGATGGCTTCTTCTTTTGAAGACCCTAGCTACTATTTTAATCAGCACAGTGTAAAAAACCTGAAGGGAATTTAAATTAGATTTAAAATTATTTCTCCATTTTGCTGTCATTATGTATATTGGGAGGAAGGGGAATGAGCAAATAATGAACAATATTGCAATTATACCTTCAGAGGGTTTGGCTTATGTAGGGCAACTGGGCCAACAGATGGTGAAAGCAATTTGATGTACAAAAGTATGAAATAACTGATCTGGACAAAAGGATTAAAGTAGGGTGTGGGTATAAATTTAACATGGATCATGAAAAGTATATTGGACTATTAAGGGAAATCACTGAAGCCTGAGCACAGATGCTGCAAAAGAGCAAATCAAACTGCACTGGCAGAGCAATAGAAACAAAGACAAGAGGTGAGAGCGTTATTGTTTTAGTCCTTTGTCAGTGGTGCAGGCTTTGATCTGCTGGGAGGAGAGAGCTGCCTTGGGGGAGAGGTGCTGAAGGATCTGGTCGGGAGCAGAAAGTTCACAGGGGTTGGGCCAATTTGCACGGCAAACTACAGGGTGATGTGCTGATTTTAGAGAACCACCTTCAAGGAAGGGCTCCGTCAGGGCATTGCATTTCTTAAACTAGCACTGAAAAGACAGAACATCTTATTAGTGTTGGCAAAAGGGCCTGGATGAGGCAAAAAGGCCAGGCTGCCTCTTCCGAAGCGTAGTGCAAGCACAAAATAAGTAAAATGAGGACAATGTTTGAGAGTACTTAATGGGAAGCACCGAGTTTTTAGTTGATAATAGCCACTTAATCAAACAGCCTTATGTAAAGTCCTTCTAATCCTAGCTCATCAGCAGAAGCTATGCATCACTGGGGTATTCCCAGGACAGAAGTAGAGTTCTGCTGACGAAGAAGACTAAAAGACAGTGGGAATTTCAGGCAGTGCTTCTGTCGGTGCTGCTCGCTCTCTAAGGGAATGCAAGCACCTGACAGGGGCGAGTTGGTTGGGATCCCCAAGGAAGCTCTGTCCCAGCTGGTTCCCAAGGTGGGCTGGGCATGGCACACACGAAAGGGACTGCACAAATTTGGGAGTCACATCCTGCATCCCTGCTCTGCCCTGCCTTCCGTGCAGCAGGACAGCCCAGCCTACACGTGCCTCTGCAGAACACAGGCTCTGGGCATCTTTTGCTGTGATCCAGGGGGAGAGTTTGGGGGGCTACCACTGGACAGGCCCATACAGAAGGATCCCTGAAGGATCCAGAAGGGAATTCCCCAGAAGGGAAAGGGAAAGTCTGTGTCATATTAGGTTGCTAAAGGAGCTCACTGCTGCTCTGTGTATGTTCAACAAATGATAAATTGAATATGCTGCATCAGAAAGCCATGACCAAGCCATCTGTCCAAACCCAGAAACACTCTTGTGTTCACTGTAAAGCTCTTCTAACACAAGTGTGGTGCTGTGGAGCCCCACTGATCTGAACTTTCGTGGCACTGCCTTCCTACCTGGGGAGGATAACAGCATATGGCTGCCCTGGACCAGTAGGACATCCCAGTTTTCCTTATCTCCTAGCTGGCTAAATTGCTTTTGGCCAGACATGTGGTGGGTGGAGGATTGCTTCAGTTCATTTCCCACCCATAACCGAGCAAATCAATTCATTTTCTCTTAGAGCTCCCATTAGCAGAGCTGATGGAGAGGCGTGAGGAAGTTCTTGTTTGCTTTTACATCCACTCAGTCACACAGTCCAAAACCAAATTAAACCTTCACCCTAGAAATGTGTCCTATTGTGAGAGGCACTTAATTCCTGCAAGGCCCTTGCAGTCCTGAGGAGTCAGAACAGCACAGCCTGAAGGGTTGAAGCACAGTAAAACCCTGACTTTGGGATTTAATGGCAGAAATAGAAAATAAGAGTGTTGGAGAAAATCAGTTTAGAGGAAGTAAAAATGGATATTTCAAAAAAATTCTTCAGCTTTGGATTATTTACCATTATAAACTTTTCTCTCTGTTAAAAAATCACTTCTAGGTCAATTTTTCAGTAAAAATTCCTGTCTCAGCACGAAGAGACCAGTTTTTTCAGCTTGAAAACATACCTCTGCAACTGGCATGCCTGCACTGAAGTATGTTGTTTTAAAAATGTGAACATGAAAGTTAGGACATAAAAACTGCTGCACTCACTTTTTCCAGTCTGCAATGTTAGCCTAAGTCAGCTCAAATGCATTGTCTCACTCCATCTGAATTGCTATTTTTTAGGGGAACTTTCTTGCTGAAAATAAGTCAGCTGGATCCTTCTCTGGAGCCCATAAATCCAGAGGTTCCGATTTTGTTTTGTCTTCATCTTTATTCCCTTCGTTTGGGAATTTTGGGGCTGGTAGACTGGAGAAATTTTCTGACTTGTTTGACCATTTCTTGCTACTTCTCCTCTCCCCCTGTCTCACAGATGATCTCCACTCCCCCAGATCCCAGAACCTGCCCCATCTGGAAAGAATGCATCAATCTGGAACACAGGGCAGCAATATATAAGCCAGGAGTAGGAGTAAAGTAATAGTAATTAAGGTGGAGTCCTGAAGGGATAGGTTAATGTTAGTTAGCTTTGAAAGAAATTGCAGGAGTGTGCTCAGGCCTTATTAGTAGATAATCCCTGGGTAGAGAATATGTAAGATACCTGAAGAGTTAAGCTGAAAAATAAAAGCTTCAGCAAGGGCTACTTAGGTCTTAGGAAGGACAAAGAAGGATTTAATTCAGGTTTAGTCCAGTGAGAATTTTCTGTTGGAGAGATTCTACCCACTCCCTTTGCTCTCAGGGCAGCATTCACCAGCATGTCAGCTCCCCATCCCTGTCTGTAGGTGGTACATATAGATCCTGACAGGTACAAGCCAGGCAATGATGTGCAGGACAGAAATTCCACTGTTGTCACCGAACTGAGGCTGAGGTGCCTACACCAACAGAGAAAACCTGCTGCATGGGTGCCAGAGCAGGTACTGGAAGGACTTTGAATGGCTTACATAGGACATCTGAAATGAAGCAGCAGGGAAAGGCTGGTGACCCAATGTCTAGAACTTGTAGCAGAGAAAAAATACTGCCAGTTGTTACACTGGACATGCAGTATCTTCTGGCTCTCCCCTAATTTTTGTCCCTCCAGCCTGAATTTGGAAAACAAAATAGGATGCAGTCCAGCAACTGTGGGCAATTCTTGATCCAGTGTCTTCCTCTCCCTAGGGAGGTGCTGAGGAGGGCCCAGTGGCAGCAAAACCATGTGGATATGCTGCAGACCCTGAGCAAACAGCCACTCCCTCCCCAGCCCCAGGGAAGGACTCCGGTGTCCTGAGCTGGCCTTGCTGCCTGGGCACAGCTTAAGCCTCTCAGCATGCATGGTGTGGATGCTTCTTTAGCTTCTCTCTTTGTGCTGGGATTGACAGTGTCCTTGTCCCCAGTGTAAGTGCCACTCAGTTACAGCGATGCCATGTGTCCCAGTCCTGGGGGAGAGGCTGGGTGCTGTTTGGGGTAAGCAACAATGAGTGCTCATCCCCAAAATGCGGTGGCGGGGGGAGCAGAGGAGAAGATGTGACCTCAGCAGATGCTCAAGAAGGAGAGGGGGAGGATGTGCACTGCAACGAACCAAAGTTAGCACAAAAGAGAAAGTGTTAGCCTCGTCACGGTAACAAATGCATTCAAATCTGGAGTGGGGGCTGACAGCAGCTCTGCTCTCCCAAACGCCTCAGCACGCTGCCCTCGAGCTCTTCCCTTCAATTCACTGCACCTCAGCACTGCCTCCTGTGCAACCACACAGACCTTTCCTCCTCCCCGAGCCTCTGAGTGTACATCCCCACCTGTTCTGGTCCTCATTAGAACAAGCAGCATTCCTGAAGCGTTCTGCATCTTCACAGCATTTCACAAACACCAACATACATCACCTCTCCAGGCCAGTCAATGGTCTTTGACAGAAATTTCTGTCTTGCAGTTGTAGTAGGAAAGGTTGAAAGAAAGTGGTGTTGGTCCAGTGCTCTTGCTGGCAAAAAGCCAAATCAAGTGTGGAAAATCCAAACTGGGTATAATGAGAGGGGAAGATTTTGTGCTCATACTATTGGTGCAAGAATTCTGGTTAATTTTTAAGAGTTGCTTATGCACCATTTCTTTTTATCCATAGACAATGTCTTGCAAAATGCAACTGTTTAAAAAATATAATAAAAAAATGCACAACTTTTTGCCTGTGTTCAGTATCAATAAAATAGTCTACACAATCTTACATGACCATACTCCCTGATGTCAACACAGATGAAGAACCTGTCTTCCAGAAGAAACAGAATGTTGTCAAATCTGTCACCTTTAGCAAACAGAGCAGCCTTTTTTTTCCCCCCTGCTGTCTCATCTCTGAAGTCCCTCTCGCCTGAATGACTCCAGTTTTGATGATTAACCAGCCCATTTTCAAACACCTAGAAAATGCCTTTCCCAAAAATGGAAGGATCTGGATATTAACTCCAGCAGCATGGTGCTCAAATACAGACCCATTACTGCTGTTTGTTAACCATCAGGGGAGACAGTGTCTGCAAACAACTGTCCAGGGACTCTCTGCAGGGTTTATAGCTTCTTCTGTACCTTCAGTGAAAGGCAAAATCGGTGTTCATTGATACATGAAGTCTTCAGGCTTCATTTAGGAGTTTTCTGCTGCAGCATAACAAGATGTACTGAAAGCACTGTTGTGTGCTCTGCTGTACCTCCTCAAACTCCTCTTCTCTGGCAGATCAGATGGATGGGGGGCTGCAGCCATTTGCATTTTTAAATAAAGTCAAACACTGTAAACTGGAGCTTGGCTTTCTACAGCAGTGTGCTGAGCAGTTGGATTTGGTTGGATTTTGAGAGGCTTGAACTCTGCTCCAGTCTATTGCTGCCTCTTTTCTGAGCAGACTCTCTAGTGCTCTAATAAATATTAAAACCACGGTTGTGCCTTTTCTTCAGCTGAAACTTGGATGTAGCTGACATCTGGCAGAGCTTGACCCAAAGGTTTGACAGAATCATAGAATGGTTGTTGGAAGGGACCTTAAAAACCACCTGCCTGTAACCCCCATGCCATGGGCAGGGACCCGTTCGACTAGACCAGGTTGCTCAGAGCCCCATCAAGCCTGGAGATAGTTTGGGGTCAGGTTAGGGGTAGATGTGTTGACATAAGGATATGTAGAGAGAATGACCTCAGGAACCTTCAGAAGCTCTGCAAGAAGAAAATAGAAAATAATAAAATAAATAAATAAAAGCCAGCAAACAAGTGCTAAATTCAGAGAAATCAGAATAAATGGGTCCACAGGGGTCAACTCAGGGAAAACCTACATAACTGGAGGGATGCTCCTGCCCTTCTTCTTTCACCCCTTATTGTTTTGCAGCCACAAGAAGAAATGATCCTCCCCCTTCCCCAGGCTGAATTCAATCTCCCAGCACGTCAGCAGCTGGCACCTCCTCGGCACTCACTGAAACATTTTGGGCACTGCCAAGATTATTTGCATTGCCAGAGGAAGGATTATTATCCGCTGAATCAATGAAACCTGTGTCAAACTCAACTGTCCTTCTAATATTCTGAGCACGGTACCTCTGCAGGTGTCTGAGGAGATGAGGACCATTTAGTGGCAAGGTGGCACACCATTCTCTACATCATTGCTGCAGGGTTTGTGTGCTCTAGGTTGGAGTCACCTGAATGGGAACCTGAAAGAGATGCAAGTTTGAACTTGTTGATGCATGAGTTTTGAGCTGGTGAGGTAGAGAAAAACACCCTCCCTGTCTGGAAATGTAGGGACAGTCACAAAGGTTAAAAATTCTATAGTGGCGTCACTTGGGCTCAAGTTATAAAATAACTACAGTGTTAGAGGTGCGTGTGGAAATTTTTCAGGTGACCTCAGTGAGGTTTGCATGAGTTCCCTTTCCAGTAATGCTTTATCCAAACACGTCCTTGCACATGCTGCACAAATCCTGGCAGTCAGCCTCCTGAGAGGAGAGGGCTGAACACATGGCAGGCACCATGTGTGTGGAGTATACTTTGCCCCAAGCTGCTTGAAATCCCAAAGATTTCCAGAGATTTGCAAATGTTGCACTGTAGGTTGGCCATTTCCACCCTACACAGTAACCTGAGTTCTCCCTCCAACTTCTGCCAGTATTTTTAAACAGGGCTAGAACAGCCCCTATCTATAAATACTCTGCTTCTACACCAATATTTGAGATTCCAGCTGATCAAATTCTGTCTGTTAGGCCACTGTTTTGTTTATTATGTATTAATGCTTGTCATCACCCATTTCATTTTTTTCCGCTCCTGTCATTGCTAGGTGGCTCTTACTAGGACACATTCAGAGTGTGGAGATTTACAGAAGAAACCTGTCTTTTTCCCAAACCAAGAGTCCTGTAGCTCACAGCCTGCAGCATTTCCAGGATGTGAAATAACACAGTCAGCAGGACAACATGTCAGTCACTAGCACAGGCCAAAAATAGCATGTGTAAGGCCAAACTCAAAGGGCTAAAATGGTGCTCTTAGAGCAGATGTTTAAAAGCTTGTGCACATGCTCTAGGCTCGTTAGCCAGTCTGGACCAACTGCGAAAGGCCTTTGGGAAGGATTAAAACTCTTGGCTAGTACACACACTTCTCTATTGGAGGCACTAGAGATATGTTTTACTTAAAAATAAAAGCGATAACCTGGGCTGAAATCTTGCTCAGAGATCTCCTGAGCCGGAGATCCCGGCGCCATTCTTGGTTTGGGCCAAGGGCAACAGGAGTTTGATCTCAGGAAGGGCTAAACAGGGGCATTTGTGTCTCAAGAGAATCTTGTCTTAAGGAGGATGGGGTAGAAACAACTGCTTGAGAAATGGAGAAATTCAGTAAGTAAGGTAAGAATAATAGATGGGAGGTTTTACAAGTGGAAAAGACAATATATTGTAAAAACATCTGAAGAAAGAAGACCTCGAGATTCCTGGTTGAGATAACCCCAGTGGCAGCACTCAGCAATCCCAGCCTCACTTTGCATCTACTCCAACATCTATGGAAGCACCAGATCCTGACACATTCTCTGCAGTGAACAGGCCATATTGATGACTTTGTCTTTTTTCCCACTCCCCCTATCCGGTCTCCTAAAAACATTCCCAAATGAACAACCCATCCACCTTTACTGCTTCTGCCGTTTTACCTCTGTGCATTCTCTGGCTCCAAGACTGTGTCTTTGGCTTGTTACCATGGCAAGAAGGTGCCCTTCTGTGTCATTCACAGTGAGAAACCAGAGGCCTTAATACTCCACATAACAATTTTATAGCCTAACGTGTGAAAACATGAGCTCATCAGGAAGGAGAAAGCCAGCATTCACCCTGAGCTGCGGATGATTTCCTCAGTCATGAAACCTTTGGCCAAGCAGCACCATTTTTTTTTCTTCCTTTTTCATCATCACAAGAAAAAATACCATCGAAGCTTTTCCCAAGTGCCAGATTCTACAAGTAACAGGCAATAACAGGGAGTTATTACGAGTCTCATTAGTCTCCCTGCCCTCCTTCCCACACCTATGAAGACCAGCACATTATAAAAAGGGTTAGTTGGACTCACCAGTGAATGAACAATTTAGCTGGGTAAAGAACAGAGAAGGAATAGATTGGAGCATTATGGTGGAGGAAAGCAAAATAAATTTATTTCCCCCAGCCTTAGCTGAAATTAGATGAGTGCTTGGATTGGGTACCCTCTAAGGGAAACCTTGCAGTGATGTTTGCTCAGTCCCACGAAGAACAAGGATTTTTTTTTTTTTTCTGATGAAAAACAACCTTTGTAGTATTGGAAATCCCACCCAAACTTACAGAATTATTTTTTGTTCTATCTGGCATAGCTATGTGAGAGCTCTACCAAGGGTAGATCAGAGAAGGCAGGGTATTGTGGAGCTATTTTCTTTCAGAATAAGGCAGAAACTGAGAAATGATCGCTGCTGTGCCTGAAAAGATCAGGGTAAAGTGCTGGAACAGAAATCCACTGAGGAATTAATTTGTAGACTTTGCAGAGAGTAAAGAAATTAAATCTAGCTAAATGAGTTGCTCATATTTTTTCCCTTAACAGTAGTAAGCATTAAAACTTGAATTGTGAATACAGTGAGGCACTGACACACTATCAGTGTGTTAACTGGCTCATTCATGCTGCAGCAAGGCTGTGGGTAACGAGGAGCTTTCACTAACAGCTGATCTAAAAAGGAAGCAGTTTTAGTCAGCATTTACCTTTTCCAGGCACTCCTGGGAGCGCAGCTTGTTTGAGCTGGGAGGGGTGTCCTGGGATACCTGGCGGTACAGGCAGGCCAGGAGGTCTGTCCCCTGATGGTGTAGATTCTAGGAATGCTGTCGATGGATTTTACTCCTCCCAGTTCATTGGCTCCGGGTTCCTGTAATCACCTGAGCTACCTACATTATTCTTATTGGTTTGGCACCTGGAAAAAAATTGCTTTCAGGAGTGAGGAACCAGCAGTACAATGTGGTGCAGCTGGTGTCATCCTAGGAGTGAGAAAGGAGGCTGGCAGAAAACAAAATTTTGACCTATATAGAATGATCCATCTGTCCAGGGAAATATTTCTAGACTTCCTACAGTCAGTTTCTTCCCCTGCTTTACCTGTTGGTATTCTGACAGAAATTTTCAGTGTTTTTACCAAAAGGATATTTTTCCCCGCTGCTAGAACCCTTTTCCCCAAGATTACTGCCCAAAACATGGTGCTAGGGAAGGCTTAGCCATCCAAACTTGCCATTCTCATGTGGTTTTCAGCAGCCTCCTGGGAACTCCCTAAAGGATGTCCTGCTCAGTCACTGCATTGACTTCCTAGCTGATTTTTTTCCTCTTTTCTTTTCCTTCCAGGTGCTTGCAATTCACATGAACTATTGTATTAATAAACAGACCTTTCACTTCACCAATCAGACAAACATATGGGATATGAAGCAGTAAATGACAAAGCAGCCCCACATCTTTCATACCGTCATTGGCCTTCATGTCTTGCAGGAGAGGAATTTCATCCAGCTGGTCTCATCATGGTTGAGTGATCTTTAGTATTAAATGCAGGGCAAAAGCTAAAGATCATGGCACCAGAGTCCTTTGTACGTAACGTTACAAATGGCTCGCCCGCAAATGGAACGAAGTGTCAGAAGATGATCTCAGATAAATGAAGATATCATCACAACTACTCATGTGGAGCGTAATGTCCCAGACCTTCTCTCCATTATTTCAAAAGCACTCACATTTCAAAAGAGTGGGGATTTCTTTTCTCTTCCTCATAGGGGAAACTGACGCTGTAGAATTGAAAAAAGGATTGTGGTGCATGCTGTGTGAGAAGCAGTCACTTGCTGCCTTGGAAACCCTGAAAAGGCCGTGTCTCTGATTCTAGCTTCTCTTTCTCTCACCCTCTAATTATGTAAGCCCCACTCATTTAGGTTTGGACTCAGCCTGCTTTTCTTCCTGGTATCCATTACACCATCAGGCTGTTTCAGTGACAGAGTGACCTGGTGGGAGGGTAAAAATACCTCATGGGTTAATGGAGGAAGCAGGATGTTTTCCCTGGATGAGTGTTGCTGTAAGTGGGATACAATGGAAGACATTCTCCCTGTCGATGGTAGTGCCTGTGCTACAGCAACAACCACCCCTCCCCTTCGAACATCACGGGGGCTGAGCTGGTAATTTAGATGTAATTGGGCACCTCTGATTCCGTTTAATGGGGCTCCTGATAAATGGCTCTCCTGCCTAATTGTACAGTTACCATAGGAGGGGCTGGCCCAAAGTGTGAAGCAATGCAGGCCCCTAACTCCCACTGAAATCAATTACACTGAAATCAATGAGAGTTAAACAGCTGAACAGCTTTTAAAATCTGGCCCTCAGTGACCCCCAGGGCTGTAATGTATCAAAACACCAAATAAATGGCATGCCTGGTTGATTTCAATGGGTGTGATTGGTTTATAGGAGTTATTACTGGAAAGCCCCCAGCTTTTAATACATGTCCCCTGTATTTTTCCAGAATTTGAGTCTGTTGATGCACAAGTGCAAAGCAAATGTACTTGAGTTTGACTCAGTTCCAGGAAGGCTATCAGGTGGAGTCCAGCATATCTTTTGATTTTGGCCATGATGAGGAAGGGGATAGAGGATTAGACAGACCTCTGCTGTCATCCCATGCAGCCATTTGTGCAAGTTCTTATCAGGGCAATGGCTTTGAGGAAAAAACTGCAGTCTTTGCCCATCGAAACTCTCCTGAACATCACTGGGCATAAAATCAGCAGTGACCTTGAGGATGGAGCCTTTTCTGCACGTTGCAGTGCTGTGAAACTCTCTGCACACAAAACCACGAGCTGCCACAAGTGCTTCATTCTTTAAAAGATAATTCAATTTGATGTATAGGTTGGGGTGCAACATGCTGGGTAGCCTTCGAGGGTGACTGTCCAAGCTCACCTTTTGGAATCCCAGAACCTCTGGGATGACAGAAGTGTCATTTATATACTCTGATGGATGAACTGAATTTCTTCATTTACAAGGGTGCTTTCGTGGAACCTCATAACCTGTCAAACTAGATGTCAAGTGTCAGTCTTTCAGGGAGTGACAATTTCCATTCTGAGACGGCATTATGTTGCTGATTAGACTGTTGATGGGCCATCAAAGACATCAGATTCTGGCATCTATTCTTGATGACAATATGTAAACTCTTCAGTGATCTACATATTGGCTCAGGGACTGACTTTGTTCTTTCCCGCTCAGAATAGCAGTATTTCCTCACCCCTCCAGAGAGTATGTTTCTCACTTTTTTTTTTTTTTTTTTTTTTTTTTTTTTGTGGTGCAGCTTGGTCAAAAGGCTTGAAGGTGTGAAAGAAAAGTAGCAACAAAAAGCTGCATCACTCATTCCCAACATAACTCGTGTTGGCAGTGTTTGTATTGTCCTGGTTAAATATGCCAGCACGCACTCGAGTTTGTCACACTGAGTGGCACGATCTGCTCACAGCTGTCCTGCCAGGGGCAAGCCAGGCTTTTATCCTCTGGTGATACCCCAAATTGTTTTCACCTGTACCAGCCACATGGTTTGCTCCAGCCTAGAGCAAGGCACTAAGGAGACAGTGTGGTTAGTACTGAGGACCTGCTCTATTGCCAGCTGAAGCCCAGCTGCAATAGATGAGTCTTACATTCCCCAAGATACTTGTTGAACAGAAGGCAGATAAAGGTGCAAGTAGTCTTTATCTGTATTGCTTGAAAAATCAGAACACTTCATTCCATGTGAGAAGAGATATGGGTCTTTGGAAAAGAGAGAGACTCCAGTCTCTTTGGAAATCACACTTTGAGTTCCTGCTGAAATGCTCTATGCAACCAGTACTTAGCTGCTGCCAGGAGCTGAGATCACAGTTCACCTGGCTTTAGTTTTTCAGAGAAGTGGCACATTTCAAACAATTGCAGTATATGTTTGGACTCAGTTGCTTTTCTTTCTTTCCTTCTCCACCCTAAATTTCTTCCTCGAGGCGACAGGCATGCTCTTCCATATAATTTGATCTGCTATTCCACAAACTAATCTAGGTCACACTCTTCTAGTGACAGCAACTGAGAGGTATCCATCAGAATCTTGCCTATTAATGATATTACACTTCCATGAAGTTTCTTCAGATCCCTCCCAACCTGCACTTATAGCAGACCCCATGTGGTGCCTTCTCTCGTCTCTTTTTCTTTGCTCCTAAACTGATGCATTTCTGACACTGGGAAATGGCTTGGTGAATTTCTGTATTTCCTAGAATGACCTTGCTGGCATTTTGACCACAGTGTGTGAAAGACCTGAAATGCTTGCAACCTTGTAAAAAATGAAGTTAATAAGTATGTAAATCAATCTATGTTTATTTATAGCCTGGCAGAATGCAAACACCCAGATTCCAGCCAAAAACTCTGTGCTGTCTATGATTCCAAGTGGCTTAACACTTCAGAATTTCAAACACTGGGAGGAGATGAATGCATATAAGAAGGACCTTTTTTGTTTTGTTTTTCAAAAACCAACTAAATTACTCATAATTTCCACTCTTTACTCTTTTTACTTACATGTTTACAGGGCATTAAGCAACACACTATTAATTAAACAGAGGCCACTTAATATAAGAAGACATATGTCCATTCCTCTCCATGGCAGTTCGCAGAAGCGCCACTCAGGTGCGAGTGGATCACGTGTTAAAGGTGCTGCCATGAGGGCCACTAAGTATATATGAGTTTATTTAATTCTTTATAATAAAGTATGCCTGGATCAAAGGATTACACCAAGGAGTAAAATTGAATCAGCTTAAAATGGGGAAAAATAAGAAGTTCTCAAAATGAATGCAACACAGCCCTTTCAAATCCTGTTTATTTACTTTTTGTTTGTGGGTGGTATTTCCTTCATTCCCCATCAGTCATGCCAGCTATTGATATTTTTTCTGTCAGACACTAACAGTATCAGACTGACTGACATTATCTGTCTATTGACTGCCTCTGTTTTCAACCTTTTTGGATTTGCAGCCCCCTGAGCGTTTTCCAACTTAGGAATTTAAGCCAACTGACATGGATCATTAGCTTGAGTTACTCTTTGTGGACCTGTCAGAAGTAAACTAGAAACCTCAGAAGCCTTAGGTAGATAACACTGATTGTATAGGAGAGATATTTACATAACACCACTGATGTCTCAGGTAAAATCAGTCTCCAGCTGAATGAAGTAATCGATAAGAAACCTGGCAGAAAATTGAGAAAGAGGTTATTCTGGGCATTAGGAAGCCAGATCCATAGGTGGATCCAATTTCTCTCTCTCTGGCCTGAGACACAGTCTCTGAGGGGGCATTTGCCCACTCAGGAGGACAGTTGTGATCCAAGCATCATTTACACCCTGGGTGGGTGGGTAAGGATTTAGGAGAGCCCCTACAGCCTCTTGCAGGAATGGGAGATGACATAGGAGACTCTAGCTCAGGTGGATCCAGTCTCTGTATTGAGTACTTACCTCTTGGGCTTTATTACACTTTGTTTAGCACCTGAAATCATGCTGGAGACATGTTCTCCTGGGTCCCTCACTGGAAACTAATTATACTCTCGTAAGCATGCTAATTTAGTGTGTGCTTCCAGCCACTCCAGTAGGCACCACCTGATGTGCAAGTTATGACTTGCATAACGCTTGGAGACTTAATTTTCAGAGGTACCTTTGCACAGTAGAAATCAGCAGGACACCTCATTTTTGTCTTCACATCATTGCTCAAATTAATACAAGAAAACTATGTAGTCATGTGTAGAGACTCAGCATTTCTACATGGTTCAAATATCAGTCAGATTTGCTACCTCTGCTAGAAGAGCTTTTTCCCAGTTAAAACCTTCAAGCTGAAACTTCAAGGGAGATCACGTCCAACAATTTGATACAGGTTCTTCACAGTCAGGAACTTCAAGGGCACGTGGATATATGAAATTGTGTTGATTTAATTGATAGTTTAACCTAGTTTTATCAAACTAATTATGGTTTCTGTGAAAGTTTACTTTTCCTCTATTTCATTTAAGATTAAATTGCTAAGTAGCTGATTCAGGCTGGAATATGATAAAACAATTTCTGAGCAGAAAAACTGTCTTGACATGGTTGGAGGGAGCACTGCACCTTGGTTACACTATGGTAATTTGTGTGTAGACTAATCCTGGGCAGTTTAAGGGCCATTCCTTCGTGGATACCATGCCCCAGTGATGAAAGAGGAAACTTGCTGTCCACTCGTGTTCCAAATGTTCTTATGAGGTGTTAATGAAGCATTTCATCCTTTAATGGGACCACTGGGACTGCGGTTGTCTATATTTTATTTTAAGTGCTGTTCATTTTCCAGGGATCAATACCTAGTTCCTAGAAAAGATACAAAAAATTCCAGTAATGTAAGGGAGAGAGTTACGGTGTACCTTGAGGGCTGATATGTAGGTAATGAAATCTCCTCCGCAGTGCGAGCCAATTTTAAATTCTCCACAACATTGAACTTCCTTTTCAAGATGCAGAGCAGAAAGAAAAATCATGTCATGTAACGTAAATATCAAGACAGAAGGGGGGCCCAGTAGCTTATCACATACGTGTTTGGGACTCAGTCATTTAACAGCTCCCCTTCAGTGGTGTCCTGGCAAGTGAGATAAAGACCCAGTGCACAAGGCAATCTGAGAAGCCACTGATATCTCAGAAGGTGATGCCAGGATTTGTTGCCACCTACTCTGCTTGATCTTCTCCAGGAGAGACTTTGTGTTTATAGAAGCAGCAAGTGTACCAGACAAAAGATTTTTTGGCAGGATCTTGCTTGGGTCAGTTCAATACTCAGTTTCCATTACTTCAGGGCTTGGCATGAACAAAAGCTGCAGAACTTAAAGGGTTTACAATCCACTTGTTGCATTTTAAAAAAACACTTATATATTTTCTGTGCTGTAGTAGTCTGGTTTTAGTTGTCTGGATACCTTTTAGTGCTAGAGGCTCACACGGAAAATTTTTACCCAACAGAGACAGCTCTAAGAGCAGATCTGGAAAGTGCTATGGGAAAAGCTGTGTTTTCCATGTGTCATTGCTGAGTCCTGTCCCCAAACCAGGTTCATCTCTATCATCTGGCTCTGTGAACTTTCCAGTGTCATATAGCAAATGTGCTTTTCCTTTCCTACCTCAAACCATCTGGAAAAGCTGTTCCCAGCTGCTGTGTAAAACATAGCAGGACAGGCTGGGAATTTTCAGACAGACTTTTTTCCCTGTGCTGCTTTTGGCTGGGGTAGAGCTCATTTTCTTCACAGTAGCCAGTATGGGGCTGTTTTGGATTTGTGCTGTTGATAACTCAGGGATGTTTTTTCCTTGCTAAGTGGTGCTTACACACAGCCAAGGCTTTTTCTTCTTCTCACCCCACCAGGGAGCAGGATTGGGGCACAAGGAACTGGGAGGGGACACAGCCAGGACAGCTGACCCCAACAGACCCAAGGGATATCCCAGACCATATGGAGTCACAGTCAGTGTATAGAGCTGGGGGAAGAAGGAGGAAGAGGGGACAGTAATAGTGATGGTGCTTGTCTTCCCACATCAGCATTACATGTGATGGAGCCCTGCTCTCCTGGGGATGGCTGAACACCTGCCTGCCCTTGGAAAGGGGGGAATGAATTGCTCCTGTTGCTTTATTTGCATACACAGCTCCTGCTTTACCTATTTACCTGTCTTCATCTCAAGCCACAGGTTTTCTCACTTTCACTCTTGATTCTCTCTCCTATCCCACTGCGTAGAAGCAAGAGGCTGTGTGGGGCTTAGTTGCCATTTAGGGTTAAACCACAGCATTCCTCATGAAATATTTTCCAATTCAGCAAAAAAGAAGCACCTCAATCTGCTGAAATTCCCATGCAAATCCATGAGCTATTCAAACAGACCTTCCTTACCAGCCATGTCCAAACCCTGCCTGGTTTTGTGCAGGACTGGCTCCTCAGAAGGCCTTCTGGCAGCCCTGGTAATGCTTTGCTTGGCAGCAGCTCTATTTTAGAATTGTTTTTATTAAAAATTATGGCACATACCCCAGAACGAGAACTTCAGCCTCTAAATTATGGTGCTGCACTGATGTGGTGGCTGCGGTTTTTTCTAACTCCTGTAACAGGATCCTTGTACATGTGGTTGGTAAAATTTTTCATAAAGACTTTCCCAACCACTTGAGATTTCAGAGTTGGACGCAGAATTGGGTTTTCCTACACTTCTTTTTTCTATATTAATAATTGCTCAATTGTAGTTGACAATATGCTGGATACTGCTCCACATTTAGCAAGACAGAAGAGCTTGTAAGGTGTGAAATGAAAATAAATGGGTATGGAAATACAGCAGAGATACGGTCCGCTCCTCTATGCTGGAATTAGAAATAAGGTGGGTATGATAACCTGAAAGGAATCCTGTCCCCCTTATTTCTGGATGACAAATGAAATAATGGTGCTCTCTATAGTATTAAATAATGGTGCTCTCTGTAGTATTCCAAAAGACTCAGGTTTGATTCTACCAAACTGGGCTCATGGTGACAATCTGTCATTCAGGAGAGAATGCTGGGTCTGTGAATTGTGATCAGGAGGGTTTTGGCGAAGTCCAGGGTATGAAAGGTGGAAGCAAGAAAATCTAAGACAGCTTTCGTAAGATCCCATCCCGCCTTCTCCACAAAAGGTGAGAGTCCCACCACAGCTCAGTGCTCTGCATCATTTTCCCCCTTGCTCCTAGCAAGGTGAGCTCTGTTCCTGCTTCCCTGCAGGGGGAGATGCAATACAGCG
Source organism: Dryoscopus gambensis (assembly GCA_013389985.1). Classification (NCBI taxonomy): domain Eukaryota; kingdom Metazoa; phylum Chordata; class Aves; order Passeriformes; family Malaconotidae; genus Dryoscopus; species Dryoscopus gambensis. The sequence continues at coordinate 329,628 of WEIT01032515.1, forward strand.
TCTCTCTCAGGCCCAGAGATGGTTTCTCATTGTTGTCTGTGAAAATCAGATGATTTGTGCCCCATTGTAATGGAAATAGCAGAGCGCTCGCAGTGCTCCAGCAGCCATCCAAGCCCAAGAGGAGAGCTGGCAACTTCCCCCTGACATTTCCAAAACAACTTGTTGTATTTTCCCTGCTAAATGATGCTATGGACAGAAGCCCTGAGACCATTCTTCCTGTCAGGTCCAGGGACGGGCAATTAATCACTAGTGATTACAGGTTTTTTCCTCGCCAATAATTGCGAGGCAGTTAAGTTTGGGGAAGGGAGAGCAGGGTGGCAGTGTGGATGGCTGTGCAGAAGGGCACTGTCAGCCCCTGGCAGTGTTAAACTGTCCCACGTCACCTGGAATGTCAGTTACCAAAGCACTATATTTCGATACACAGTAATTATGCTTCCACCTCGGTTTTCATCCCTTTCATTTGTCGCTTCCATTGAATTTCAGGCATTATGTGTCACGGTTCAGAAAGACTTGAGAAATCCATTAAAAGCTTCCACAAAGAGAGCACTTTTTCAGACAAATGTACAATGAAGAAACTGGTCCCCTCTGATGATTAATTCCTGTAACTATTCATCAAGTCAGGTGCCAGGCTTTGCAGTAGGGTAGGAGCATTAAGAGCCGTGATGAGTAAGGTCTTCTAGCCCTGAACCTATGAACTAAATACATCAGCAAACTCCCAGGCAGCAGCTAGCAGAAATATAACATTAGTTTTAGTCACTGTACTGTTAAAACATGTATTTTCACTGGCAGGCTGCAATTGCCAACCCTTCATAAATCTTTCCACGGAGCCAGTGCCATAAGCACCACTGGTTTAGCTCTAATCCTTTGGATTGCTGTAATCTTTCACCAGTGGGATTCCAGTGACCCCACACCCAGACTGCGCCTGGTTGATGTCAGTGGGAGTTTTGGACAAAACCACTGGAGAGGCTTAGCCAACCGGATATGCAGCCAAGCTGTGATAACTTCTACCTGTAGGTAAGTTCTGGTGGTGAATGTTTAATCCACTGGGATTAAACTGTACTGTGTATCCACAGTACAGAGATCAGGAGCTTATTGCAGTCACTCTGGAGCAGAGCTGGTTCAGCAGCTCAGGCTGTGCTTTGCACTGGAGAGCAGCACTGGTTCCGTGCTTTGTGTGTCATGAGCAGCACGGTGACCCCCCAGTATCCAAACAGAAAACCTCCTCCTTGAAATGTCACTTCTTGTCTCTGTCTACTGGACTTAACTTTGTGCTGCAGAAAGGGATGCCCCAGATTTGCAGCTCAGAGTATCCGTTCGGTCAGAGCTCTGTGTATTTATCATAGGAGCTGGAGAATGGACTTTTTGACTCTGGCTGGGCTGAGTGATCTGTTTGATGAAATGTTTTAAGTACATGTGCTGTAGGGTTTTCTCCCTTTCCATCTCCTTCCCAGAAAAGGGAGCCACAGGGAATGAGGCATCCTGTCAGCCTCTGCTCCTGAGCCTCCTGCCCTGATTCCACATAAGCCAAATTCCCCTTGAAGTTACACTTGGGTAATTCCATTGAAATGAATAAGATTTTTACAGTGTGATCAAGAAGAAAACTTGTAATACAAGTTTTTTTTTAAGATACACTTACTTCGTTCTCTTTTTTTGCTGGCAAAAGTTGTATTTAGAACATTCTCTTTCCTTCTTGCTCTATTGTGGGTGTACCTCTTGTGAAACTTTCCATTGTTGGAAATGTCTGTAAAGAAAAGACAAAAAGAGATAAGCTGAATTACTTTTCTTTTCTTTCCTTAAAAAATTCCCCCGCAGAAGATCTTGCAAGAATTGGAGAGAGAACATGAGATTTTAATGCTGCCTTTAGCCATATGTAATTATAAAGTCAAGGTATGGGTGCCTTTAGGGTATCAGCCTAAGAATGAATGGCATTTTTATCAGAGTAGCAAAAGGAATGTTAACTGTTCCCTAGTGATAGAGACCCAAGATACAGAGAAATTAAATGATGTGCTCCTCATTTCACAGACATGAACACACACACAATCACAGAGCTCTGGTCACCAAGCCATGGATTAGAACATGGGCCACTGGCAAGTCTTTATTTGTGGTTAGTCAGCTGCTACTGAGACTAAGCCAAAATACCCATTTCCACCCAGAAAACTGTAGGAAGCCAGTGTTAATCTTGAGCTAAACTGCTGTATTTGATCTCTAACTGCAAAGAAAGGTTTTGATAACCCGTTGATCCAAACCCTCTCACCAGCAGAAGGCACCTTGTACAGAGGCTGTGTCTGCACTAGAGCCCAGCAGAGCCGCAGCCCCAGCAGCTGCTGTGTAGTTCATTGTAACAACAGCAGCAGGACCATCCTCATCCGAATTCTCACATGGGAGGGACCCTGCATGGCTTTGCTGAAGGCTGCAATGTGGCAATCACACTGTTTATCAGAGCCTAAGATAACCAGGCATGGTAAAAAGGAAGAAGAAAGCAATTACCCATGAAACAAACCAGCAAGGACAGGGAAGTTGCACACCTCTGTTACATTCCCACACTCATCAGCTACCTTCTCTTTTTTACTGTTAGTTTTATCTCAGAGCTTTACAGCTAAGTGCAAAATATTGAAAATGGTTCAGTTAATTTAGAATAAAATTTATAATTCACCAACCTGCTGCCAAGTCTTGGAACTATAACTATGCAGCAAAGTCAATCTTTCTTTACTGTCTAAAGTTTGAGAGCTATAAACCCCGGGTAATCATCAGCTTTCTTGATGTTTATTCTTAATTGACAAAAGGAAGATAATGCTTTCAGGAAAAGCAAGTTCCATCTTCTTCCTTAAAATTTTGTGCCAATATCTTTCTTCTACTTCTCAATATTAATCTGTCTCTAAAAAGCAAGATTATTAATTTCTAAGGATCTAAGGATATTTTCTCCATAGTCTAACCTGAATTTGGCACTGTATTTAATAGAGCAAGCTCAATACAGGGCAAAACCAGCTCATTTTTCATAAAAGTTTATCCTTTCTTCCCAGCACAGTAGAGCATATCTGTTGCAGCTGAACCGTGTCAGGCTTTATCCTGAGACTTCTCTCACTAAGAAAGTTTGCCTCTGGCTGTCTTGTTTGCTTTCTTGCTGACTTGTTTGTTCTTCTGTGAATACAACTCTTCATCTGTGAAATTGTCTTTAAAAAAAAACAGCATTAAGAGGACATTAATATAAGTCCAGTCAAGTTCTCCATGTTAGGAGATGCCTGAGTTAAGCTTGCCTGAGCAATCCTAATTCAGTGCCTTATGTGTGTGTTCCTTTTTCTACAACCTATAACCCTCTGTTCACTATCTCAGTGGATCTTCAGGGAGGGCCCCATCTCAGGCTGAGACTGGGAATCTGGGCCAGCAGAGCAGTGCTAATTGGAAGATGACAAATGTTTGCTGATGGACCTCTGATGATGGTTGTGATCCTGGATCCCTGCCGTCTTCTAGGATGACCAATTTATTTAGGCTGACTCAGATAATTAAATGCATGAGTAAGTTTCTCCTCACTCAGCTTCTATTCTTTCCTCATGAGACTGCAGATCTGTGAACTTTCCTTGCATTGTGTTGTCCCAGGATTACCTATTTTCTTTTCTTAGGAAGCACCTAAGTAAACTCAACCGAATATTTGGTATCTGTGAAAGGTCACAAAGCAGATCTGTCCTTCAAAATACCAGTAGCTATTCCCTACCAATGATGGAAAATGCACTACCACATACAGGAGACACTGCATGAGCAGATCAAATGATCAGTATTTGATCTGAGGAGGGCGGCCAGCGAGTCCCTGCCAAATGCTTTTGGCAGATTAGCTCCTGCTTTGAGGAACACAGCCTGAACACTTTCCTGTAAGATCAGGGAAATAGTGCCCTGATCATAAAACATACCCTCACTGCTTCTCTGTTTAACAGCTCTCTTTCCACCTGAGGCACAGACACTGCCTTCATCTCAAAGATGATGAATCAACAGGGATATGGCCTCAGTTCCAGCAAGTGGACATTGCTGAGATGGCATCCTCAGGACTGTGTCCACTCTGCTCAGAGTTCCAGTCCAGAGCTGGAAGAATTTCCTCAGGGAAGAGGAGAAATATTCCACCTTCAACCTCTACAGAGCACTACTGACACAGCAGTGTGCACACCTGTGGGGCTTGGGTACATCTCTCTGCCAAGAACTGCAGGAACCCTCCTTTCCTTACTGTGCAGCACGTGAACTTTGCCCATTGATTTGCAGCAAACCCTGAAGAGAACAGCAGAGAGAAGCTCCCCACACCTGCCAACCCACGAGCAGCCCCTTGCTCTGCTTCCCACCAGCCATGCACACACCAAGGGTATTTCTCAGATATTACTGGGTGAACCAGAGGAGGAAGATGCTTGAGAAGACCCTGGAAACAATTTACAGGAAAAAAAGAAGGGAACTCAGCTCTTCAAATAAAATAGCCACCTAAGATAATAAAATTCTTCATTAATTTATTTCAGGTTGAACCTCTATACAAGTTTATGCACTTATTTTTCCTCACAGAATCATTTCAAGCATCATCAGTTCTCAACTAACAGGAGGTACATTTCTACCAGTGCTGGGAAGTTCCTCCCAGCTGCACCAAAGGGTTTGCAAACCATCACTGCAGTGTAAGATCAGTCCCTGCTCACATCCAGTACCTTCTGTTACTCCTAATCATTTTCCTTTTCTGCTGCTGTTGTGCTCTTATTTCTTCTCCAGAGGTACCAGAGCATCCACGGGCAGCAGGTGCTGGTCTGAGCTGAAGTGCTCTGGAGGCACCAGCACAGGTGATTGGCAGCAGTGAGGGTTTGAGATTCCCAGCCTGGAGAAAGCTCCTCTCAAAGTCCCCCATGCCCACCCTGCAGGCTCCCTTGCTTCTTGGTGACAAGCAAAAACTGATGAGAACAGCAGTCAGGTCCTCCGAGCCACAGCCTTCCTTCTCCCTGGGAACGTCACTGCCTGGTTCTTACAACCAGATGGACTTCAACGTCCTGACACTTCCCTTCCAGCAAAGAAAAACGCTTAATATACAGAACCCCTGCACCAGCATTTGGAGAACATTTTCCAATAAAATAAATCAAATAAAAATAGAAGGAGAATTCCAACTGATAAAATTGGCCCAGTCTGTCAGCGCTGCTGCCCTAAAACAATCAGTCATACCTGTGAGCTAAGCTCTCATGAAAGGCAATTGCATCTCTGTGCTGGTGATGCTTTTTGTCATTGCAGTATGTCTTTGAGGTACCTCGGGCCCCACTATGACTGGTTTAACATAATCTCTTCTGATAGCAAATAGGAATTTTAGCTGTAGTCAAAAAGGCTTTACAGTGTTGCTTTCATCTTGGTACCATCCATGCTAAGGATATAAGCAGAAAAATATCACTAACAATACATCAGCTGGGCTTATATTGTCACAAAAAATTCAAAAAAGACACTACCACTTTCTGATGACACCATCATTAAATCCAGCTACCCTGGAGCATGATTAGTGCACACACAGACAGGACAACACTGAGGATAACAAAATGAACTTGCAATAGCTACTCTTTGAGTAATTCTGAGTCATCACTGATTATCTGGGGCATGATCAAGGAAGGAAACGAGCAAAGCCACGTTGATTTATGCTCCAGATGCCACATACTCTGCCAGGCTCAGGCTAGTGTGACTATGTTGTCCTCAGAATTGACTTACAGCCGCCCCACATCAAGAAAGAATTTGGATTAGCACGTTGAGAAATTAGTGCTTGCCAAAAGCAAACATAGTAAAAACCAAGAAAGGCACTATTTTGATCCATTCTGTGATGTGACATTTTATAAGTTCTCTCAGAAGCAGTTTGGTGTTTGACATCTGATGCTTTCTAAATATGTCGCTGTTTGTGGCATGTTCAGAGAAAACCTGTAATCATCACAACCTCTTTAATGCAACACAATGAGATCTGACTGTAGCAATAAATCATAACTCATCCTATTCTATTCTCATTGATTTTGGTGGAATAAAGGTTTTGCCCAAAGGAATAAAACCACATGAATACTTTGTTAGCTTCTCATCATCTCTTTCTCAATTCATTACAACTCTGCTTTCTCCTTTGATGACTGGTCATGGAAAGTAATTCAGTAAATAATTCTGGTGAAGGATTCATCTTTTTCTTCTTATATGTGAGAAAACTATTTGTGATGCATCTGCAAGGAGATCAGCATGAGTTTTAAATCTTACCAGATTTGTAGACAACAGGATGCTGGCTTTATCTCTCAACTGGCTGAGAAAAACGTATAATTTTTTACTTTTGGGTACAAACATTTCCATCTGCATCAAAATTTACTTGCTGGGAGGCCCTATGTGCACGCAGTGCTCCAGGGACATAGGCCATGGAATGGCACAGCTTCTTATATTAACTCTTTCTGGTTAGATATAGCATGACCCTGTCACAGCTCTATTCACACATATTTCAGGGAACTGTTGAGGAAATACCAGGGTGCAATAACAGAATTTTGCTTCCAAAATCAATTTCACAGCAGCGAGGAGTGATACAGCTGGCTGAGCTAGAAGTGATGGCTGCCTCAGTAAACCAACTTTAATTTCCTCCACAATTTCTTTTTTCACTTTGCCGGACTTAATACTCTGGCACAGAAAGACAGATTGCTGGGAAATAGGCTCAGGTAACCAATGAGAATGGGTTTGATTAGGTTTCTGTTTAAGGAGGGATATTATTTGGGAAATTGAGTCTCACTCCTAGTTAGAGACTGATGCAAGCTTATCAGCTGAGAAGAGGTTTAGGTAACATTTCAACTAAACAGCTGGAAGTCGTGCAATAACCCTCGATTTTAAAGGAATAATTGTTGCATCCAGCTTAGACTTAAAAATGGAGAAAAACAGTCTTACATGGCATAGCAAAGGAAATCTCATTTTGTTTTTAATTTGAAAGCGCCAAGGAGAAAACATGATATCCTGTAGCTGTCAGTGGGATCGCGACACCTGAATCAGAAAGACTTCAAACCCTGTCACGAAGCAGCAGCACCAGTTCTGTGCAAACCTGTGTCTCCTGGGTGGGGAAGGGAAGAAGAGCAATCTGGTACTTCCCTCTCCCCATTTCCTACAGCCTGCCACAAACCCTCTTCTCTGCTGCTCAAGACAGAGGCCGTGTAGCTCAAATGAAAATTAAAAGGTAACTGTTGCATCTTTGCTTATCAGTTGTCGCCCCAGATCTGGAGCATGGGAAAGTCTCCATCAGGGTGAAATCTGTCCCTCAGAGCCTGTGATTCACTGGGGGATAGACTGACATAAAGAATACCCTAAAAGTATCCCATTTAGCACAGTTTTTAAGCTGCAGGCGAGAGATTAAGAGGAATGTTTTTAAAGCAGAGCAAAAGATTTAGTGATGGAACTTCTGTTGACATTAAATCCCACACGCTGCTTTGAAAATTTACCACCTAAGAGCTACCTTAAATCTATAATGGAGTAATGGTATTAAACAAGGCAGGGACGTTAAAGCACTGGCTTAAATCTTGGATTTCCATAATGCTATGAAATGGGACAATAGCAAATCTAGTGCTTGGTCTTGATTAATTATGTGAGAGGGACATGCTGGACTGACCAGCACTATCACAGGCAAATTACTTATAAAAAGGTTATGATCTTTTCTTTTCCTTCCTAAATACCTCTTAAATGCTCCATCAGCTCCATCTGAATAGACAGAGGGTACGTCATGGAGGTCACTTGCAGGGAAGTGTTCCCAGGAAAAGCAGGACCAATCTTCCTTTTACCCACAGGAATCAAATGCTGTTTTCATAAAGTAGAGGAGACCCACTAAATTTTTTCAATTCTTTAGAAAAAGTTGCATTCTTTTTCCCTGAGAAATGCAGTTAAGATTGGTTTAAAGCTTCTGAGAAGCTTAATGGACCGTGGCTATGCCTGTAGCTTTTTCACATTTCAAAACTTTTGTTGCTAATTAACTTCATTAATAGTACTTAGAGGCACAGTGGCCAATATTTACCGAGCTCTGGCATTACTGCAAAGCACCAATGGAGTCAGTGGCTCAGCAAATAGATTCCCTACAGAAAACTACAGAGCTGAACTCATCGTGGTCAGATTGCTTCTCCTCTGTATAAAAAAAAATGAAAACCTGGTTGATGCTGTTGTTTAAAAAACCACAGTGGTGTTAAATGAATAGATGGAACTTCCTAATCCTGCTGGGGCTATTACTGAGAGCTGCATTCCCACAAGGAATTCACTGCGTGCACAGGGAGCTCGCTGCAGGATCAAGGCCTTCAGTGGACAGGGGTGCACAGAGCAGTCCTGCCTCCACAGGGCCCCTCAGTGCTCAGAGGAAGATGCTGCAGAAACATCCCTTTCCAAACAAGCCCCAGACAGAGAGGTGCTTGGTGGCACTGAGGGATGTGGCTGGGGATGCTGGCGTGGCTCTTGACGCCTGGATGATTCAGCGTCCATCCAGCAAAATTGTTGACATCTTGGCGTCCACTAGGTAGTCACTGAGTGCATCCCCTGGGCACAGTGGGATGGGGGGGCTTTTATTGAGACCACCTTTACCAAAACCTACTGCTTCCCTGCGCAGCTGGAGAGGGAGGTGCACCAGACTCACTTTTCCATGGCAGGAATGCCCTCTGAAAAGGCAGAGAAGTTTCTTGGGCACAACTATCTGAAGTCCAGCTAATTGGACATCACTGCAGCAACTAACTGATCTGGAAAATGCCAGAACTGTGCAGTTGTCACAAGAAAAGTAGCTCGAATTATTTCTCCAAAAGATTTTCACAAACTTCTCCCTATTCTTTTTTTGGTTTTTTTTTGTTTTCTTTTACATCTTTCATAACCTCTTATTTACAGTGCATCCTTCAGGGGACACTGTTGAGCTATCCACTATAAATCTAAAATATATACATCTGGGTTGGTGTATATATGGAAATAGATTAGTCTTTCTGACTTATATTTCTAGTCAGTCTGTCCAGATTACTGTGTTCTACCAAGGGAAATCTCCTAAGCTGAAAAATGTTTAAACTATGGGGTTTTTTTTAATATCATAAGATCATTTCTATTGGTATGATGGTTCCTAGATGCTTCTTTCCAGCCCTTTTGGCTTTTGCTGCACTGACAGTATTTGAGCAGGTTCTGGAAGCTGCTGGGGAAAAAAATTGCTGAAGACCCCTGGGAATATAATCCTCTCTCTCTGGTTTTGCTACAGCTCTTCTCTCTCTCTTTTGTGGTTTTTTTTTGTTTGTTTGTTTGGTTTTTGTGGGGGTTTTTGTTTGTTTGTTTGGTTTTTTTTGGCATGAGAGCCCAAATCACAGGAGATTGCTGAGATGGTGAGGGCAAATGGAAAAGGAAGAACACCTTACCAGGCAATGGCTGCACAAGACTTTTAAAATTTTTCTTACCTCTGTGCTATTATCTACAACACCAGATCCTCTTCGGTTTTGCACCAAAAGGGGTTGGTCTCAGGAATTCCTCCCCTGGTGTATTATTTTGTGGATGGCTGAATTCCCCTGAAGTTAAGATTTTCTCTTTTATTGCCCATGAGGATGGGATGTGGGAGAAAGCTGGAAAAAACAGGGGAAAACATCCTGTTGGATGACATGGTTTTGGCCAGTGCTGAAGGTCCCTGGGTGCTGATCTGGAGGAGTTTGGCTCAGCCCCTCAATCTCACGTGTCTTCTGCAGATGATAATCTGTGCCTGCAAGGCCGTGTCAGCATTTCCCAAGGTCCCTTAACACTCCCTGCCACTGTAGCTGGGATCGTATTCCACTGTGCATGAAAAGCAAAATAGGGCTGTGCACAAATGGAGGGTTGGATCTCTGGGGAGCAGTAAACCTCCAAGGTTTGCAGTGGGTATAAACATCCCCTCCCCTTTTCTTTTTTTGCTATTGTGAAAAGTTGGAAGGATTTCATATTTTTCTTTCCTTCTGCCTTTGACAAATACATTAACTAATAACTTAAACCTCAGGGTGTGTGCTGGTACTTTCTTAGGCAAGAAGGGAAAGATCAGTATTAAATACAGTTTGAAATAATCTAAAAGGTATGTGGAAGGAAGATGGGAACAAAGTAAATGATAGTAAAGTATTGAAATGGACTACAGAAGAAGAGTCCTTATGCAAAAACCAAAAGGGGTAAGCACTTGAGCTACCATCTTGGGGCCCAGTTCTGCTCTAAATAACCAGCAAGCGATTCTGCAATACCCTGCACAAGGCACCTCTTTTCTCTCTGTGCTCAGAGGTGCTGCAGATTCTGCTGGGACTGGGACTGGACCACAGCTGTCAATGGGAAACGAAAGAGATGAGCTGCTGCAATCACAGGGGCTGAAAAGGTGCCTGATGTAAACATCAGCAAGACATATGGTGCACTCCTAAGGCTTTTCTATCACTGGCCAACCTCTGTGGACTGTGAACAGGTCTAAGGCTTTGGAATGGTTTAGCCATCTCTAAAGGGCTGTAGGGGTTTTATCCACTTCAGCTCTCTAAGCCTTTAGTGCCAAATCCTTGTCCCTTGTAAGTCTCCAACAAAATCACCAGTAGTTCCAGTGGGTGCAGGATCGGGTCCCTGGAGCACTTTAAGTAATTTAAACCACTCTAAATCCTCGAAGCAGCTTAAGTGATAAGCTACTTGTTCCAGAGTTTTCAGCTTGCAGACCCGGCCTGTAAAATACTCCAGGCAGCTCATCATGCACTCCACTGTGAGCACACACAGATGCATTGCTTTGGAACACAGAGATAACGTGGTGAGACCTTGTTATCAAACTCTCAAAGTGTTTTACTTCTGGAGAAAGTGGGACTTTTGTTATTTTTTAAAGATAGTAAAGAACTTCCAACAGTTACCAGATGAGATGCTGTTCCCTGCACTCAGGCAGGAGAGATGGTGCCAAAGGCTCTGGATTCAGACCCTGCTGGTGATACCATTTCCTGTTATATTCCCAACCAGTCTTTGGGATATCAGGAGCACCAGAGGCTCTTTAATGTTCCCTTCTTTTAAATGATGATTGGAAAATAGGATAAACCTGGGAAACACTTCACAAAAACCCCTCTGTTAAAAAGTCCCTTTCCATGACAGATATTCCATCTGCAGCAGCTGCAGCCCCTTTGGAAGTCCTAGCAGATCATCAGGCAGCACTTGGACAGGACTGCTGCAAACAGGTAAGTGTCTCTAAAGGGAAAGAGAGGTAGTGGAGCCAGACAAAAATTTCACTGCATTCCCATCCTTTCATTTGCATGACAGCACCTGTTTCATACTTTTCTTTTCATCTATTTTTTGCAGATCTGCAAATCAAGGCAATTGTGGCCAGGCCTAGTCATGGGGATATTTTAGGGAACTTATTAAGTCTTGCTGAAATCACAGCAGTTTGCTACTTAGGGCATAATGAGTGACTGAGATGTTGCCTGAGATTTTAGCCAGGCAAAAACCTTGGAGATGGATGTTTTCCCTCCCTGCTGAAGATTCAGTGCTCCTGCAGTGATGTGGGAGGCTCTGATGGTGCCCAGCTCACATCTTAGAGAGCACCAGGAGCAAATACAAAGACTGCAGCTCTCCACTGTCTACCACAGCATGAAATCTTTGGTAGCTCTGCTGTACAGCACCATTCCTCTGCTCCATCTTGTAGTTCTTCTGTCTTCTAGCCCATCTCTCCTCCACTGCTGGTCCAACCTCCTTTCTTGCTCTGACCCCTGCTAACTTGAAGACACTAGAAAATTACCTTCCAATCTTGCATACTCCTTTGCTGCCCCTCTTTTCCCTGTTCTCTTTCCTTCCCATCATACTCCTCACCCTCTGCCTTCCCACTCTCCTGTTTCCGTCAGCCTCTCCCATTCCAACTCTCCTGGGTGTCTAGATAAATATCATATACTGAATTACAGCTGCAGACCAGAGCCCAAGACACCTGGGTCTGATTCCAGCCAGTGTTCAGGAGCTTTTGTGACTCAGCCTCTTTCTCATGCTCCTTCCTCATCTATGAGCTAAAGCTGGAAAAAATATAAATAGGGGCCATGTGTTCCTTGGATTCAGGGCACCATATAAATCCAGGCAATGATTGCTGTTAACCTCTTCTGCAAGAGGTTGAGCTGGCCAAATTTTCTGGTGGAGGCCATTGGCTGCCCTCCTTGGCTGTAGCATATGCCATTTTCCCTGAGTTTATTCCCCCACTTTTCCCTCCCAGGCTGTGGTGTGCTTGGCACAGGAGCTGCAATCCATGCAATATTATTATTAGGCAATAAACAGTGTCATGTTTTACAGTGAATGATTTAAACCCAGGCAGAGCTGCTGATATTGATTTTTTTAAAGTTCCGTAAAGAATTGCATGGAGATTTTCTTTAAATGGGAATTATTAGGTCACCCATGGGTGGATCTTCAAAAGTACCCCTCTGCAACAAGGCAGACAGTGAAACTTTTGATTTGCAGAGGCTCTTTTGGGGCTCCATGCCCCGGGCTGCCATGCCAGCAGCACTGGTAGGGACAATGCACGAGCTCTGGGGGTGTAATTTCTCCAATTTCTCCCCTATAATGAAAACAAAACTGCTGCCATGCTGGGAGGAGCAGAGAGTAAAGCCTGCAGAGGGCATGAGGAACAGACTGCAGACACTGATCGATGCTGTAATATTGTCTGCTCTTCTCCCTGGAGTTTCATGTGCTCAACAGCTTCTGAAAGAGTCCTTCCTCCTCTCCTGCCTTCTTTCCAGGCCTGGTGATCCCTCTCCTTTCCTTTCTCACTTTCTTCCTGCCCTCTGAAACCATCCCTGCTGGCCTGATGTTTCCAGCCCTCCACTTTCCTATTCTCACATCCTATCTCCACATCTCCTTAGTCCTTCAGGACAGAGAACATCCACCTGACCTTCCTTAACAAGCAAACCTGCACTGGTGGAATTTGCTCTGGATGCGGAACACTCACAGGTCTTCAACTCATGCTTTACAGCAGGTGCCTTCCACCCTTCCAGCTCACAACCTTTCAGGAGGCAAAAAACCTCCACCAAAAACTGCTAACAAGCAGGGTGGTTGAGGGAGGGCTCTTTACACCACCACTGCTATCTCCATAGCACTTGTTGAAGTGGGCTGCCTCCTACCCTCTGATTCTTGTCCCTAAAGTCTAATGAAATAACAAGAAATCCACTTTGCATTCAGGTGTTGCCTGTTCATATTAATTTGCAGGAGGTTTGGGTTTTTTTTCTGTGCACAGAGATAAAGAAACATTGCAGAAAAATGCCTAAGGTATATATGGGAATTGGATCCTCAACCCTTATTAAGAGTCAGGAAAACTGGTGCCTAAGAGTGGTTCACGTCTTTGAAACTCTCTCCTTTTGATTTCAGGAGAAGGCAAAAATGAATGCCTCCTCCTGCACTGAAATGTCTTGGTGAAGACAGAAGAGATCCAGCTTTCAACACACCTTTGTGACTTAAGAACATAGAGATTTAGAAACCAAATCCCATTTTAACGGTCATATACACCCCTCCAGGTCCAGCATGGAAAACTGCTCAGAAGGTGCCTCTGCACGTGCAAGCCTCTCATCCTGCACGGCTTTTGGAATTGAGAATTTAATGCACTGGAAAGCAGTGATCCTCTGGGTGTTGGATGTAATCTCCTGGATGCTGTCCTTTGCTCCAGTGAATGGAAAAAAATAAAATAAGCTCCTTTGCAGAGCAAGATATCTGAAAAGCAGGCCTAAACCCCAGACTGTGAGCAAAGCTGGTGAAAATTTGAGTTACGCACGTGTGGAGAGAGGAGCAGGAACATGGAAGCAGGAAACAGGAGCAGCAGATGAGAGACCTGAGTCTCTGTGGCCAGAGACGCTTTCAGTTCCCAGGGGTCACTTGAAAAGAAGCCTTTTGTAATATGAACTTAATTTAATTAATCTCGAAACAATCAGAAGAAAAATCACTGCCAGCTATGTTGCTTTTAAATAAGGATTTCGATGGGCCAAGATTTAGCATTCTTTATAGACCCATCTGCCTAAAGGCCTGTATCTTATCTGATCATTTCCATGGCAACAGCTCTGGGATTAGAAAAGGATGAATGTTTAGGAATAGTTGCTGGAATTTCATGGAAGAGGATGAATTGAGGATTACTTCACTACCTACGTGTTACCATGGAAATGCACATTTACAAATTGCACTGGATTTAAAACCCCAGCATTATTAGTATAAATTTGTGCTGCTTTTTGAGAGAGCTCCAGGAGCAGAAGGTATCTCTCACCTCTCCAGCCCCACTGAGCACATACAGGACTGTGGTGGTGAGAAAGGAAGGGGAAACAAGTGTCAGGTCTTGGGCCCAATTCCTCTTACCAAAAATCCTCCTAAATGAACCCCAGGTAGTGAAAAGGGTTAAATTTTTTTTTTAAAAGTGTACTTTACACACAGAAAAACCACCAATCAAAAATACCCCATTCCCCCCAGTATATATATATCTCCAATGGAATTTGGTAAATGGATGAACAGGTTTTTGAATTACCACCTGTGACTTCATGACTTAGGTTTGCAAGACTGAAAGTCTCCTAAGGTCATTTTTAAGACTGTTTTTATTGCTTTTGTGAAATTCTTATTTTAAGTGTGAAACAAATCTACAGTCTGTTTTGTAAACTATTGATCAAATATTCCATGTTTTAGTAACCTGCTCTGCTCTACCTCCAGGACTGAAGCAGGACTTGAGACTAACTCTTACTAAAGCCTTGGAAAACACAGTTCCCATCTTTAAAGCCCAGAGCAAAAACAGGCAGAGAAATATTCCCCATCCATACATGAACCATGAAAATTCAGAGGGTCAGATAACCACTGGAAATTCTTTTATCACAGATGGACCTGTTCTTCATAGGGCCTGAGGAAGCATCTTGCCACACAAACAACTACAAATATCAAAATAGAGAATGGCATAATAACTCCAGGAAGGCTACTGCAGCTGATCCATGAATTTAATCTAAAGGGGCCAGAGCATGTTTGAAACAAAACTGAGGATCTGCAGCATGTTGAGAAGGAAGTGTTACTCATTCTATTTTATGTATCAGGAAACTGAATCCAGAGAAACTACCCTGAGGGTCAGCAGCCTGGCTGAGGATGTGGCATTACACAGAACTCACTGGTTATAAGTTTTCAGTGAGGGATGTGTGTCATAATGATGGATGGGGCAGTGATGCTGCTTCTTGGGGGAGAAGCAAAGGTGTCCTCTAAGGAGCTGTGTGGCTGAGACAACTCCAAAACAAATTCATCTGCACTGACAGTCCTGTCAACAGCAACTCTGTGTTTAGGCTGACATCCCCACTGCCTAAAACTGGGCAGAGACACCCAGGGCAAGGTGTTCCTAAGTGAGGCCAACTTCTGTTCATGCAGCCACCACCTGGCACTCTGTTATTCCTCATGGCCTTTCATAGATCCTGGGCTTGCTGCAAATACACCATGATGATCCAATAAGCTGTGCTGGCTTAGTGACCTCAAAACGAGATGGAGAACAGCTTCCCCATGGATGGCAGAAGAGGCACATCAGCTCATACCCTCTGCAGACATGCCTGTGCTGCAGTTTTGGTATGGAGAACAAGTCGAAACCCAAGAGCACAGAGGCTTTGCAGTCACATTTCCCACTTGACCTTCCCATAACAGGGTGAAGCACACAGTGGTGACCCAGACATGAAGTCAGCTGTCATTTTTGGAAGATACCATGGTGTGGATCTCATCTGCTCTTTGCAGGCACTGCTAATGCAGCACCTCTGCAGAGCTCAGCATCCTCCCAGCCCCACTGGTATGTGGAGGGGAGACCCTCATCCCTGGGTATAGTGGCAGGTTTGGGTGTTCACACTGCATTACACCTAGCAACAATTTATGATTTTTTTGCCCTGTTCTCCCTCTTCCCACCTCTTTCTTGCAATCTTTTTGTTTTCTTAAGCTACTTTTTTCTTTCATTCAATTGTTTCTCCCCTTTTGTTTTTGTATATGAGAAAAATGACTTGTGGGCTGTGCCTCTCTGGGAAAAGCAGGGGGCAGATCTCCCCATCTGCTTGAAAGCCCTGCTCCCACCCCTGCCACATTCAACCTCCTGCAGACTTTCTTACAAGCAATTAGGAAATTGCTGGAGCAGTCAGAGCTGCAGAGAGGCAGCAAGGATGCATGGCATCTTCCCAAGGGTGAGAAAATCAGAACTGAATCAGCTGTTTAGAAAACCTCCACCCTTTCCTCTAAGATAAGCCTCACAGCTGGACACAGAACCAGAGACAATGAAAGAAAACAGCCTGGCTGAGGTGGGGTTTCCGCCTGCCCTCAGTCCTGACCTTTGGGGATGGCATTTCCCAAGGGAGCAAGCCCCTGGCTGGCTGCACTGCCAGACTTGGATATGGCTCAGACACCCCCAGTGCACTGGGGCCAGTGAGTTATCCCAGAATCCAGACAGCCACCAGCACACTAAACCCACTCCCTGCTACAATGCCACTGCCACAGCTCACACCGGGGAAGGTGCACAAGACTTTAGGTGTCCAGGGGGAGAGACATCCTTTCAGCAATGAGGTTTTGCCCATGGAAATGGGTAGGTGCTGGGCACCCCACACCCATTGCCAGGGGGGAAAGGGAGTGAGCAGCAAGACAAGTTCCTTGCACACTTCTCGATTGCCAGCTCTATTTTTGGCTGCTACAAGCTGGAGTGCCACAGGAAAAAAAAAAAAAGCCTTATTAAAACTCAAGCAATGGGATTCTTCTCATTTTCTTAGGAGTGTGATGGCAGTTTCTAGCTGCTGAAGTTTCAATACTGCAAAGCAATAAAAAGGATATTTTGTGGGTGGGGGGAGCAGTCAACAGCTTGAAGAGCCATTTCCTCCGGTCCTGCACAGATAAAAGGTTTGTAACTTTCCACACACCAGGAACCAAACAGATTTCAATTACTGAAAACATTGGCTTTGAAATCAGTGAAACCAAACCAGGAGGCAGACTGTCTTAGGGATGAGGGGGCTTCTCTGCTCATAGCAGGGGTTTGGGACTAACCTAAACCCAACCATGACATCTGCCAAAGACTTCTTCAAGTCTTGGGCAAGGTCCTTCATCTCAGTGTGCCACGCTGCTGCTAGGAGCACAGGGACAGGGACTACTTTGCACCTGCCTGCTGCAGTGTGACCTCAGTGTCACACACACACCCTCCCCATAAGACAGTCAATCCTCCCTTGGTTACATGCAGATAAAGAAGCAAACCTCTTTTTTCTCTAAGTTGCTTTGTGCAGAAAAGATCTGGGATGAAAACACGCATTTTCACAAGAACAGGTGATCAAATACCTCTAAGATGTTTAACCTTGGAAGATGAAAGAGTTCCCTAGCTGTTGTCACCTTTCCCAAGTCGTTATCGGAGCAATTACATGTGATTTAGTAGTTTGCTCTGTTGCAACACCATTTTCTATATTGTCTGAAATGACAAATGGAACTGCAGACCTGGCCCCTGTATGACTTCTTTGAATCTGCTGCATGGGACAGGTGAGAAATATTGCAGCAGGGTAAAAAAAAAGGTGCAAGATGATACATAGGAATGAGCTGATTCTTGCACTTTTCCCTACATGTCCTTAGCAGTCAGGAAATTATCAAGAGGGCAAGAAGTTATCTACAGGTAAAATGGGAAAGCTGCCTCTGCCCCTGTTTAACAGATGGGATCAGGGTGCTGCTTGGGCACAGCATTTCTCCTTATCTGCCCTGTGTTTCTGAGGCAGGTTCAGGGATTTGTTTTGCCAGTTCTTAGCAATTTGGAATGTAAAAATAACTCAACTCCCAAGTTCTGTTTGTTTCTTTGGAGCCCTCAGGACACCACTGAGAGCTTTCCCCCTCAGCCAAAAGGGCTCAAAATCGCCTATCCTTTCCTTTTTTATTTTTTTTTTTAATGAGATGGCATCCTTTATGTATTACAACTCCAGAAGCTGGATCCCACTACAAATTTCAATACTCAGGATAAAAATGTTGTGGATTTCCTGCTCTGGTGACCTCAACCAAAGAGAAATCCCTCACTGAACGACCTGGAGACATCCAGCAATGCAGAGCAGGCAGGGCTTGGTTTCAGAAATAACAAGGAGACGCTTGGCAGGAAAGAACAACCACCTTGAGATTTACAACTGCAAATTTTCTTCCTTTCAAGCACAGACCTCGTGCATCCCACTGCAGGTTTCCCATACTAGTAACACTCCTACAGATTTTGGATTACTGCTGCAAAACAGTCACACCACCACAGGAATGACTCTACAGTATTTTGAGGTCCCTTGCATCCATGCAGAGGATCTGTTGGATTTAGACAGTGACATTTTGTCCCTACATGACTGCACAAGAGTGGGCATACAGAAGCTGGGGACTGCAGGGAACTGCCCTGTTCACTGATGCAGTACAAAGCCAGCTTATAACTCGTACGTGAAAAGTCCCTGTTCAGTTCCTGGGGAGAACAACAGCAAAAGAGGATGTGGGGTTCAACACACCCCCCAGGAAAGCCAAAACACGCTGCAGGTTGCTTTGCAGTGCTGGAGGCAAATTGAAGAAGTGAAAGGCAGTAATAAGGGCTCCCACTGAAAGGAATGGCAAAGCTCCTGGTGAAGTAAGGGATGCTCGACTGAATAAAAAAAAAAAGTCAGCCTAAACCTTGCTCTTTTTTTGTTTTCTCCTTTCCGTACAGATCCAAAATAGCCCTAGGAAGTGGAAGAAACACGACTCAAAGACAGACTTTTCCTCTTAAGGCCCAGCTTCCTTCCTTGAACAGTTTGAAGAAATTTCAGCTACACATCTCTCTGAGCAAGGGCTTTATTTGAAGCTCTCCTATTGTTAGGAAAACCCCACCAAAAAGCCTGTGGCCTCTACAACAGACATCCTGAGTCAGGCAGGTCAGGCACCGAGTTCAGAGTTTTCTTTTGGGACGCTATTTTATCCAAGAAAGCAGGATGTGAGATTTACCCAGGCCTTTTGCTCTTAAGCAAGAGACTCTGCAAGATGATATTCTGGCACAGGCAGTAAGTTCAGACAAAACCCAGCAGAGGCAGTGTCTTCTGGCACAACCTGTGTCATTTGGGCTGCCAGGCAGGGCAGCCTGAGCCTTGCTGAGTGAGGCTGCCCAGCAGCAGGCACAGCCAGGCTCAGGCTGAAGTGAGGGAGGGCAAGAGCACCACAGTGCAGACATCCCCAGCTGGGGGTGAGCATCCTCCCCAGGGTCTATAAACAGCTTCCACAGAATGAAAAAACCCAGAGCAGGATTTTTGAACTAGAATTTGGAATTTTAAGGTTGAACGAGTTCAAGAGTTTCTAAGAGATCTGGTTTGGGGTGAGGACTTTTTTTTTGGCAGCTGTTTCTGAATTATTACTAAAATATTTTCCTTTTTTGTACTGAAAAATCTAGATTTAAGTGATGTAGAAATTTTGGAAGCCCTTGAACAGTGTCTTGGCGCTCAGATGAAGACAAGAATAGCACTTCAGCAGGCATGCAAGGTTTTAGAGATTACAGGGGTTTCCCATTCCTCTTCCAGAGAACTCACTCTTTTCTTTATTTATTACTTCTGGTGTCAATTCATCCTCCTAGTCAGGCCAGAAGGCACATGACAGGGGAGCTGGAGCTGCTCTGACAGAGCAGCAGCTGGGGGCCATGGCTGACTCATCTCTGCTCAGGGAATCCCCAGCATTCACATCTCTGAGGCTGAGCAAATGTTAATTTCCACAGGCAGGTTAAGTTCCCCTTAAGTTAAAAAGACAAGTAATATACTGTCTCAAGGGCTCTAATTCACCTGGAAGTGTGAGACCAAGCAGAATTACACCAGTCAAATACAAAGCGCTGTTTCCATTTTCGCCCAGCAACTCTAGTTCTTTTCTCATTTTATCTCTGTTCTCTTGGGCTTCTCAACTCCACCAAATGGCAAAATTTTATCCTTTAAAGGACAAAATCAAGTTGGCAGAATTCAGTGCTTGTAGGAATAGCAAAATTAAAGTCAGATAAGCAAAACTTCCTGAAAAGGTACAGAAATCAAGAAAACGTCACATTTTTGAAGTCATAGCTTACTCCAGCTTGCTAGGTTGTGACCCTCTACTCGATACCACAGCCAAGCATAAGGATGCTGTAAGTAAAATATCACATTGTTCAAGCTGAAAATGCCATTCCCAGCCAGCAATGGTCATCACAAGCTCTGAGAAAGATGGATCATCATAAAACGTGCCCAAAAGATAAAAGGCTTAGCAGAGGACACCAGAGAGAACTTTAAGTCTTACTTTCCTGAAGTTGAGAAATCCCTAGGAGAATCTGCAGCAACGCTATTACCCCAAACAATCCCAAATCACTTGCAAGTTGTGTGTAATGCTGGTAATTACCGTGCCTTTTGATTTATAAAGTATCTCACAGGCTGTGACAAGTCAAGGTCACTTTGGAGTGACAACGTGCTTCTAATTGCAGCAATTTGTCACTTGTTGAGGAGGAGCAGAGGTTAGCTCAGGATAGAAGCATCCCCAAATTCAGGTGTTTGTGCCTCCTGAAGGTGCCATCTGTCTGTCAGCAGAGCTGTGTGCAGCCACTGCGCTTCCCCTGCAGGCGCCCCTTTCCACCAGCACCGAGGTGTGGGCACTTGACAGATGCCTGCAGGTCCCCGTGCAGCTCCCGGGATGCTCAGTGCTCCAGGGGCACCTGCACGGGGTGTGACTCTGATGGGAACAGACACTGTGCAGTGCTAAATCTCCAGAAGCCACCTCTGCCACTCTCACTTTTCTTTAACATAACGTCTCTGCTTCTTTTTGTGTCCCTTGGTACAGAGGGAGTTGGAAATTAAGAGTCAGATCCAGTCCTGTGCCACATGCCTTTCCCACACATCCCAGACTGGATACCAGCTCTAAGAATAAAAACTTAGGAAGGGTCTTGGTCCCTGCTGCCTTGGGGAGTTTGGATGCTTGTGAGCAAGCAGTTAACACACAGATTAAAGGAATAAAAACCTTTAAGACCAGGGCTGCAATCAACTGAATTTAATTTTTTAGCATCCAAGGTATAGCTTACTGTGAAATCAGGGAAATATGGACATATCACAGCACTGCATCTGTCAGTCCTTCCCTAGATCTGTATCGGGAGAAGAGCATTCCTTTTTTCCTCAAATCTGGGGCTTTTGGCTTTGTTCCCTGCAGTAGATACCTTGTCCTTGCTGTATAACTGAAGCATAGAGCCAGGACATCTCAGGGGCTCCAAGAACAACTCCAGAGGGTTAAAAAAGCTTTAGTACAAGGATAAGTCACCAAAATATTGCTGAGGTACTAAACAAGCAAACAGTGGGATTTTTCCTTTTCACATTACTTTTCTAACGCCTTTTTTTTCCTTCCTAGAAACACACTGCAAAAGAACAAACATACCATTCTCATACCTGAGGCTCCAGACCTCAGCTCTGTTATTTAGAACTAATTTTGTTTCATTTTCATAAAATTTGATGGAAGTTGCTTGGAGCTTTGGACAAGAAGTACTTGGGAAAGAAAGCATTTATTTTTCAGTTCACAGCAATTTCTTTTCCAAACACTCACTTATGTTTTGCAGATGCACTGGTGTCATGCTGAAGAAACATGAACATTGATTGCAAAGAACAATTAATTACCTGAGCTTTCCACAGCAAGGCAAATCTAACGCTGAGTGTAGGATTTGTATCTGTACAATAGTTCACTTATATTATATCATAGCTCCTTATAATGCTGTACAGAGTGCTCAAAAACTTCCTTCTGGGTGGGTAGAGAAACTGAGTCATGCAAAATAATTGCTATTTAACTCTGTATCCAGCAAGGCATTCAATGAGATGCTTAAGCCATTCTGTTTCATATAGCATTTAAGATGTCCTGCATGGGATAAGCCATCAAACTGCCAGTTGAAGAATATATTTTCCAGAGCACTGAGCACTTGGGAAGCTCCAATTGAAGTCAAGTGTGGCCTTTAAGATAAATGCCATCTTTTTATTTCCAGCCTTGTGTTTCCACTGTAGTGAAGTGAATAGGGGAAAGCACGGTAAGCCCGGCAGGGTTAACCAGAGTTTGAGGGCAGGGAAGAAAACCGCCAAGAGAGTTCCAGATTAAGCTGCAGAAAGTCTGCTCTCCACGTTAAGCACAAAGGGCTTTTTCTGATCTGAATGGTAACATGAACCTAGAATATCCTGAGCTGGAAAGGACCCAAAAAGATCAAAGTACAACTCCTGTCCCTACACAGGACAGCCTCAAAACAGGAAAGAAAAAACATGAAAAGCAAAACTCCTTTTTACCAGGCTTTAAACCTGGAAAGTTCACTCCAGCTTTTCATTACCCTGTCAAGTCTAGCAGAGCCTAACTCAGAAGTTACATCTTTCAGCAATCTCCTATTTCCTTAATGAGCACCACAGGGTGATGGATCTGTATAGAGTAATAATATTTTCTCCAAGATGATAACTCCGCAGCTAAGCACAGCCTATATCCTTTTCAAAGTGTAAAATACCCCCCAAATTATATTTGTCACTATCAAACAAGACAGTGTTTGCACACTTGGGAATAAAGTGAAGGCAATTAACTTTTCATATGCTTGAAAAGATGTTCCACTGCCACCTGATTACTTTATCTTCATTATTTTTAGCTGTAGAATTATGTAAATAGCAATTTAGAGAGCCCAGAGGATTCTGAAGATTCAGTTTAATGACTTGTAATTGTTTAATTGGACTGTAAACTGGCCCCTGCAGGGAGTTGAGCATAGGTACAAGTGTTACTTCACGTCCCTACCAAAATTTGCTAATTGCCAGCTTTTGTGTAAGCAACAGCTTCTAAGTTCTCCCAGCAGCACAGCAGTTCAGCACTGCTGAGGACTGAACCTGCATGAAGTTCAGCTGGGGAACAAATTGCAGAGCCTGTAGCTTCAGATGGGATGTGCAGGAATTCACAGGTGCAGAACCAACCACAGTCTGCATGCCGTGAGCAGAGGGCAGCATGTGAGGGGAAAATGCTGTTATTAGCGAGAAAGGAAGAGGTTTGGCTCAATTACATCACAAATTCCACTGTATAGAAACATCATACAGTTATTTAAGAAAGGAGGAGCATGCTGAAACCAGTTTCTGGGAGATGTTCCCAGTACTTTTGAGATGTGCTGTGACAAATCCAACTCCACACAGACCTGGAGAGATATTTCCTATATGCTGGCCAAGAGCCCCCTGAAAGAAAAGTCTTTAGTTTCCCCACAGAAGCAGCAAGGATCTCAAACCACAATCTCAAACAGGGGCAGGGTTTGCCTCTGAGCCCAGGCAAGCTCAAAGGCAGCACTGAGCTTGCCTCTGAGCACAAGAGGACAGCCCAAACCAACTTTTCTGCCGTCCCAGAAAGGAGGAATGGGGCAAGGAGATAAATCACTGCAAAAGGGCAGCAGATGTCCAGGGTAAAAAAAAGCAGAAACCTGACATTATTCCTGCAGCAAGACTAACTGGCTTGACAAATGGAACATAATGGAAAGGGCTGACTCTGCTCCACTCTCCATCCACCTCTCCCCTGGTCATTTCATTTGCCCTTCTCTCTCTCAACAAAATAAAATGAAATGCGTATTTTACTGTAAGCTTCTTTACAGTGCAGGCTGCAAGAAGCTTGAGGACTTCCCTAGGGGGAATGAGCTAACCAGTGATTGCTTCATCCTTTAATTCAAAAGGCCAGGGACTTTCATTTTCAATTTCCTTTTATACAGGGTTTCTTATTATGTTCAGGTTGCTCCTCCACAGCATTTGCTGAGTGACAAGCGTGTGCTGGAAGGTGACAGACAGACACCACGTGTGGCCAGTGGCAGAATGAAACATCTCAAAACCTGCTTTGCAAACGGAAAGATCTTGATGAGTTTCTGGATTGTCTGATAAGGTTTGTGGTTTTTGAGCCATACATCTGGGCATCTCGCTGTCAAATGTGATTAAAAATATCACTCAAAAGCATCAAGGGTAGCAAGAGGTCAGGTGGGGGGTTATCGACACCCTGTAACCAGTTTTTATTAAACAGAAAGCAGAGCAGACGGTTATGGTACTGATAGTTTTCCTGGGACTTTGTGACCCCCCTGCTTCCATCACCTGGTTAGATAGGAGAGGGCAAGGGAAGTATGTCATAGGTATAGAGGATTCAATTCTTGGATATCTGCTTCTCCAGAGCGTTTTCCTTTTCAAACTACCCATCTTTGCAAAGTATACACTAACCCAAAGAATGTTACATTAGCTCCTGGTGCAGCCTGGCTGAGGCACTTCGGACCCTCACAACAGGAGGCTGCAGAATCCCTTCCCAGCAGGGACCAGCTTCCTTCCTTTCTGTAGGAAGCAGCATTATAATTGACATAAAAGGAAAACAACCATAACAGCTCAATACCATTCAGTGTGCCTCTCCTTAAATCGATTATTGGCCAGGCAGGCCAAGCCTGAGGAGAGTGTGTTTGGCTCCAAGACAACCAGGAAGTTTCCCCTCTGTAAATTCCTGTGGCAGACTTCTGGCTGTGAGCTAAAGTGTTGACAGAAGACCATCACCCACTGCAATGCCATAAGATGTCACACATACAAGCCATCACCTTCCTCTGTCAGTCCTGACTGGCAACACCTTCTCTTATCAGGTGGGTTAATCATCATTAACCTCTAGTTAGAGGTTGGTCTTTTTCCTCCCTTTAATATATCAGAGACCTTCATAATTTATTCCATTCAAGAGTAATATTCTCAGGAGTGTTTTGAAGTGGCAAAACAGAGTATTAGAAAATCTTGACTGTCAGACAATACTCTGCTGAGATGCGAGTTCTGGGATAGAACCACTTGAGAACCAGCACTGAGACAGTGTTAATTTAAAAGGACAATGTAGTCCAATCCTCCAAAACAATTATGCACTACATATAAATGTATGTACATTTATATAGATACACAATGAAAGTGTAATTTTATGGAGGTTATTGTCTTTCTCTGCTGACTTGAGTTAAGCAGAGGTCAGCATCATGTGCTGTCTCCAGAAGCTCACAGTCATATCATAAATATGCAGAGGGGAGTTCTTACTTAATGTTCTTTCCATAATTAATTCTCAAAAAAAATTTTTGTTGCCTGATCATCATGCAATTATTTGTAAAACAAAAAAGGAAGCTACAGTCAAATTGTATTTCCATGAATTGAAGATGCATTGCATCTATTAGTTTATGTTTGAACAATAATTGAATATGTGAAGAACTAATCATTGTGATACTGAAAACATCTGCAGCCCAAAAACTGAAATCCTTTTTGTTTTAGTTCAGAGAGACTTGGACTTCCCCTATATGTGGGAAGTGTTTTTTAAATTCCTTTTAGTTCCCCCTTTAAACATGTTGTAATTGTAAACATATTGGCTTGTTGTGAGCTTTAAGGAAATGACAATTTAGCAAAGTCCAGAAGATTTTGCTTCAGATTTTCAGGCCTTTAAATATTTCAGTCCGAATATTGGAAAGCCCATGAAAACCCTGAGCTTTTTTCAGCCTTCGCTAACACACTCCAGCCTGACTCTCAGTGTAACTGAAGAGACTTTAAGCAGCAAGGGCAAAGGAAGGACACCATCCAGTAAATATGTAGAAATGTGTTCTGCCTTCCAGCTCTGCTCTCTCCCATGGCTCTGGACCTGTTAAGATACAGCTGAAGAGCCAAACTTATCTGGACCCCACCTGGCTCAGCCTGGATTAATGTTACAATCAAGCCAGGAACATTTCCCCTCCAAATTCCTTTCAAGACAGTGAAAACATTGTCCAAATAAAGAGACCAGAAGTGAAGCTGCTTGGTGGCCAAGCTCACTCTATTTGCTTTCAGTTACAAGCATCACATTCAAGAGCCAAGTAGCAGGAAAAACAAAAGCAGCCAGCCAAACCCCGCCACCAGTTTTCAGAGTATAAATCCTAAACGAGTTAACACATTTATACTGGTATAACCCCTTTGTGACTGGTCAAAATAGGAATAAAAAGCTGAGATCTTCCATCCATTTCATCACTAAATCAGAAACAACCTGGGTGCTCATCAAAATGCTTCTCCACATTAACGCAGCAGAGGATCCGCTCCAGTTTGTGTCCCAAGCTCTGTGACACCCTCAAAGTCCCCACCAGCTGAGCCTGCCCGGATCACTGGAAAGACTCACAGGGAAACCATTTAAATGAAATTATTCTGGTCTCACTTAGTGAAGGAGGAGGAAATGGACAGCCATGCCCTGCCTCTGCTGTGCAAGCCTTTTAGTTTTAGCACCATTTCCTGATCTGTTATTGAGCTCCTCGCCCAGCAGAAGCTGCACTACAGCAGGAAAGTGCTGCCCTAAGAGCATTACAGGGACTACAATCACCAAGCTCCTCACTCATCAGTGATGGAGTGTAACTGCTAATTCCTCAAGGTTTTGTGGCTGCACATGTGCTGTGATTTCTTATAATGGGCCAGCGCAGCTGCATTTCAGAGAGCAATAAGCTGAGAAGTAATGAGGGTTATTCCATTTTTCCATCCCAGATCAAATCCTTGATCATTCTAGCTTAGACAAAACTGGCTCACTGATGCAGACTCTTGATATTTTTGGTCAAACACCCATGATGCACCATCTTGCAGTGTTTACACAGAAGCAGGCCTGCATGGCAAGGCAGTTCCCTGAAGCATAAGATTTGATTAACCTCGTTAGCTTGCCTTGCAGATCTGCAAATGTTGTTAGACATCACAAGATTATCCAGCCCTATTTAAAACCCAACCAGAGTATTTGGCCTGCTGACCTCCCCCAGAAACAAATTCCACAAGTAAAATTAACCACAGCTTTCACAGCCCAGAGTGGCTCAGTCCCTGATCCCAGCCAGGAGCATCTCTTTGAGCTTCACCTATGGGAGCTCAGGGTTTCTCCTACCACTTTACCTTTCCCCACTGAGTCCCCAGACAGTCTCCATTTCAGTCCTTAAAAGCTAAGTCAGTCCAGACTATCTTTAAAATTAAAGACAATAAGCAGCACCATTAAAATGATCACAAACAGCACGTGCATGAAAGGTAAAGAGAGAAGAATTAAAAGCATTATTCTCTGAACCCTCTCTCAAGGGTTATCCAGCATTATTGGGACTGATGTAAAAGATTTTATCAGCAGTGACATCCAAGGAAATGCAAATAAGACCAGGCACCTTGGTAATACAAGCAGTCACATGTGCATTGACTTAACTGGCATATAATAATGGATTCACTACTGACAAGCCTCAGTTCTCTAGGTGGAGACCCAAGCAGGTGCTTCACAAGGCAGAGGAGTAGACCTCACCTGAGAGCTGGAGAGTTTCTAACCTAAAGAACAATCCTAGAAATCACAGGAAGTTTTCAGCTGGGCTTGATCTTAGGGGTCTTTTCCACTTTAAGTTATTGTATACAAGGAGCAATAAAGGACTGGAAGCACTAAACACACTCACAGCTGGACACTTCCACGTGACTTGGAGCCAGTTACTCCCCATCTCACTGATTTTCACACCACGACTTCCCCACTGATTTCCCCTGGATGCTCCTTCGGGCCCCTTCAGGCCCCTTCAGAGCTGCCTGTTGCTCTCCCTGGCTCACAACAACAATAAGCATTCAAAGCCCCTCTTGCTGAAGGAACACACAGTCTCAATTACAGCAACATCATCCTTCTTAATCAAGGTTAATTTCGGTAGGTAATATTTTTCTCTGTTGGAATATTGTCAGGTGTTTTTAGATCTCCAATTTTATATAAATTTAGCCTCTGAATTCTCAAGGAGAGAGTTGCTAAGGTAACCAGAGCCAGCCATATTGCTGTATGTTCTCCCCATGGAGCTTCATTAGGGCCAATCAGTCATTTCCAGGGTAATAGAATATGTTGCTTTCAGAGATAAGGATACAGCTTTTTATAGTGTCAGAGTATTTTTATTAAGCATGTTAACCCCTTGCCCTCTTAAGAATCAGGCACTGGCCCTTTCCTTAGAACTGTAATACCCAAGAAATGAGATTCAGGCAGACTAATTGCTGACAGTTGAGCACCTACGGCCAGATCAGAGGAAGTCAGCATGCCTGGAGTATGTTGCCTTGTGATAAGGAAAGCCAGGGGTGGTTGGGGATTGTTTTCTGCTGGCAGGGAGCCAGATCAGCTTTATATTCCAGTAGCCAGGCACAAAGCCTGCTTCTGAAATAGATCTGACCTGCATGAACCAAGGGGTTTGGTGTATATGTATTTCTTGTTCCAGTCTAGACATATGGACTACCTGCTATGTTTGGTCTCTCATGTGAGCATCATCATCTTTCACACCTAAGAGCTACTTTACACTTGTTCATAGAACTTATTAGCAGCTACTTTGGAGACCGCTTAAAAAAACCTCTGGTATCAGATCAATTCCTAGAGATGAGACTTGGATCTACTTCCCCAGAACCTAGAAAGCTCCCAAATTTCAGCTAGCTGAAAACAGCACAGCCAAGATTTGCACATTCTTTAGTTAAAAAGACTTTGCCTGTTGTTCTAATTGTCCCCGCACCACTCATTAACTATTAAAGACCAACTTCAGAACACACATTCTCATTTCATATGCATGCTAGCTTCCAAAATTCATTTTCTCCAAACTTTCCAGTCAGTACTAAGGAAACCCCACTGTACCAGAACAGCTGATGTTTGTGTGAGTCACACTTGCTGATCCATCTCCTCAGTCTGTACCTCCAGCATGGAGCTGCTCCAAGGTTATTTCTTCAACTCTAAGTAACAACACATTATCCCCCTGTGCCTCTTGCTCATCAATAGTATCAAGAACACCTGAGCTGAACATGACTTGACCTCAACTTTGGCAGAAAATTTTTGAAAAAAGATAGTACTAAGAAGGAAAACACATTTGCTGCCAAAGTGGTGAAAAAAAACCCAACAACTTGCTAGCAGCTTTGTACATCTCAGTGTTCATCCAGTAGGACTCCTCCAGAGTCCTGCTGGCAGACCAAAAGCTGCAGTCATAAGACAGCAGAAACCCAAAGGAAAACTCTTCCCCCTCCTTCCTCCTCCATGAATCTCTCAGGAGGTTCCTCCTGGTGCAGAAAGATTCAGTTACACCTCATCGCTCCTGCTCTCCTGACCATCACGTCCATCTTACTGAATAATGGATGTAAGAGTGCAGTCAGGAAGGACAGCATCTGTCAGCTGATACCATGTTTATTGTTTTCTCTTGAAAGAGTCCATTATTGTAGTCCTGTAGCAGGTTCACTTACAGGCAGAAAGCTTTACTTAAAAGAAGCAGGATCTTTTGTGCTGGAGAAGTAGAGACAGCTGGGCACTGGCATATTTTTGTCATCTTATGATTTTTTTCTTGCTGTTATATATTCACTAATAGCATAGGAAAAGTAATTATGTGGAATTTGAATAAAATTAGTGAGATAATGGCAATACTTTTAAAAAGACACCTGAAAAAACCCAGCATCTGTAGCAGAGAGGTATTTAATAATCATTTGAGTAAAAACTCAACTTGTCCCAACATGAATTCACAATTGATACAAGCACATGGAAACAAATGAATTTCAGAGCAATCACCACACTTACACTTGGTTTGAATTTGTTTCTTTTAAATAGAAGTGTAGGGCATGAACACACATTTGAATACAAGAACAGCAGCAGTGATGGATGCCACCCAGATAAAAAAGCAAAATGGGCAAGGTGTTTTATTTTGGTAATTCTTTCCTTTTTTTTGTTCTTTCTTATGACATTGTCTCACTTCCCTCCTAAAAACAGAACCTGCTCCTGTAACAGAGGCTACAAAGAGCCTGCAAGAGTGAACTTAGAGCATCATTCCAAGGGTCCCTGTGCATAGATGTCACTGCAGTGGAGGACAGGAGTGGTGTGTATATTTGCAAGGGAAGGATTAGCTCCTCGCCCCTCTTCTGACTTCCCTTGAGGTCAGTCCTGCAGCCTGCATGGGGTGGGCAGGAAGGAGGGTGAAGATGAACACCCTTCACATGGCTGCTGCATCCCACCACAAGGTGTGCGACAGGGCTGGCAAGATGTGGATGCAAGTTCAGTACCAGCCCTCTTTCAGTTTTCCAGAGGCAAAACCCACAAGCAAAGAAAAGCTGAGGCATCTTCCTCATCAACATTACCCATACTAATGAGAGTGTTTAGCTTGCAAAGCTTGACTGCAGCTGCTGTAACACGGAGCTCAACTCAAACAGAAAAAACCCAGCGAGCTGCAGGGAAGGTGCTCCCAGCCCAGGCTCCAAGGGAATACCTCTCCATTAGTAATCATTAAGCACTGAAGGGGGAAATTAAACAGAACCCATTCTGCTTTAGTCATCGATGCTCAACTCCCTGATACAATGGCTACCCAGGTTCTCTTTAGCTTCTTTTCATCAGTACTCCACTGATCTCCAGACAGGCATGGAAATCCCAGGCAGGCTGCAGCTGCTGGTGGGGAGCAGTTTTGTGAAGGCTCCACTCCCTACAACTGTCCCCTTCAATAGCAGGTGAAGGCTTTTCTGCTTTGCAAATCAAAACACCTTTCTAGCAAAGGAAAAAATAAAGCAACAAGAAGGTAAATTAACCTCCTGCAGGAAAAAATCTGTGTTCCTGAGCCTGAACATCTGCCTTGGATGCTTTGTGAAGCAGCCAAGTACTATTATGAGCATAATCAGCCTCAGAAGCTTTGTAGGGTGAAGCTGCTTGACTTGAACTTGAATCCTCCCTTGAAGCCCTCAAAGCTCACGTTTGAACCCTTTTTGAACCTTTTACTGTCTCTTCACCTCTTCCTTCCCAACCACCAGCACTTCCCATTTGTCTTTTACCAAGGGCTCAGTTCGGTGCCCACCTGACCCCATTCTCCCCCCAGGACTGTTGCCTCCCACCCAAGGCACGCTTCAACATCCCACACCACATCTTGGCCGCCTGTTGTAGCCCCTTTGAAGCAAGGATTCCAGGCACCTAGAGCTCCCTTCCCTGCAAAGCCACCTCACCTCCAGGCTGCCTGCTGCTAAACTACATCTCTGCAGATTTTCCCCATCAGCTATAAACACTGTTCATCATAAGATGGGAGCCCAGGATAAATATAAACTAAAAAATACCACTTCAATACAAAATGCAGCACCTCCCTCCCCTCATTTCTACTCAACCAATCCATCACAAAAACCCTTGGGACAATAGGATGTTCTTTGCAGCTTGATGCTGTGGAACAGGTAGCAAAGCTCACTGTAATGATGTGATTGACGTCAGTTATCTTGGAGAGAATACCCATTAAAAGGGTTTTTTTCAGCCCCTGGTTCAGCACAAAAACAAGTCATCTCTAATTGCAGTTATGCCTGCACCAGCTAGGAGAAGTGTACAAAATCTCACTGCTTTGCCACATGAAGATGATTTATCTCATGAGGCCTGACAAGTAAGATAACAAAGATAATAGCCAAATACAGGCAGAGGAGAAGACAGAAGTGTTTTGAGGAAGTTTAATTCATTGGAGACAAAGAAGAGAAAGTAAACTAATCTATTATGCTTCCTCTTTTCCAGATGTGGAAGTAAAAAACCATCCCACTGTCTGGAGCTCTGCATATCAAAAAATGCAGCTTCTTAGGAACTGTTACTCAGCTGGAGGTTAAGAACAACTCAACAACTGTTTAGGATTTTGAGCATCCTTCATTCCTGCTGGAGTTAACATCATGCTGATAAGCACCACGGAAGTTTGAAAGCTTACGCAAAACTTGCCCAAGTAAGCTATCTAAACTCCTTTGATCTGCAAGCCACAGCAGGAAAATCACAGGGAAATCAGTTTTTCTTATATTCCAGCACTTGTGCTTCTGGCTGGAATTAGAAAAATGCATATAAACAGAGCCTTCTCTAACCTCATAATATGATACTTGGCAGAAAAAGTGCCACCTTAGGCCACCTTCTTGTGGCCAGGGATAATCTCGCAGCCACCCTGTCCTGCTTTTCCCTCTCCATCACACTGAGGGCTCCCACACCCCCAGCATGGGGGGGTTACTGAACCCATGCTTTGGGTTCCTTCATGGGTTCCACCCCACTGCAAACTGAAGCTCCTGAGGAGATGCATCAGCTCCAGCAAGGGATTACATATTAATAATGTACATGCCTGGGGCATCAGATTCCCTGGGGGAAGGTGAGTGGTAAATGCTGGGAGCAGGGGGAACCTGTGCTTCCCTCCGAGCACATCACTGCACCCTGGTCCAAACCTCACCACACCGCCCCTGTCAGCTCCAGAGAAGCCAGCCTTGGCTTGCTCCTGCCTTGGCTGGTGCTTACTTGTGAGCAACTTGCTCCAGGTCAGGGCATCCCATGGCTGTCAGCACACACTCCAGCCACCCTGCAGCAGGGCATTGGGCTGTGTGAGGCAGAGCTGTTCCTCTAAAGGCTCTTCAGCATTGCAGGGCATGCAGCCCCTGAGTCAGAGTCAGTTCAGTGAGCTGATCTGGCAGGAGGAGGAAGAAAAAATGGAAGAAGTCTTCCAGGAGATCAGTTTCTTGATCTAATTTGCCCTGAGTGGATGAAGGGAAGCAGGGGGAGGGTGATGCTGAGAGCTGGTAGGGAAAGGTGATGGCTGCACTTTTCTGTAGCAGGGTCCTGGTTAGATGCAGCAACAATTCACATCCTAAACCTCAGCCAGTGTCTGTTTTCATGTCTGGATAGCATAACCAATGCATACCCATAAATATGTGCCTTTAGCCAAAGCAAATTAGAATTTGGGATAAACAGCCCTTATTTTTATTTAAGCCTGTTTATGTACTTCTTAGAGCAATAGAAACACTTCAACCCTCTGCACAAGATACTTATTAATAGCAACAAAACCAAGTAAACAAGGCAGGAGAAACAACTAGGGTGTTTTATTGCATCTAATCCTTCTTTTGCATCATTCATATTTATACAGGCCAGAGACTGATTTTCTTGGTCTGCCAAGCATGGCTGGTAGATACACTGCAAGCACAGAACAGACCCTTGCTCACAGCCAAGTTTTTCTGTGTCTCACTAGAGTGGTTTTGTTTTATCTCTCTCCACACCTTTGCAGTAAGACAAAAGATTACAGCTCAGATGGGTGGGCAATTGTTAAAGGAGGGAGAAGAAATTAAGCAGTCAGGCCAGTCTGAGAAAAGATGTAGGCAGAGCTAAGGCATAGAGACATCTCTACTGGATTTAGGCACTAAGGACCAGGCAAAGCATTTAGGCCCTAGCAGCCACCAGAATAGGGAATTTGAAAAAAATTAAACCTCTGCCAAAATAAGAGGTGAGAGAACAGAAGAGTTTTGTGCTGATGGTAAAAAGGTGATGTTGCATGATTCAAGGCAGTAGCTTTTTGCTCCCTAGCCCTCTTTGCACCTAAGGGGACCTTCTGGACCAGGGCCCTGCAAGTAGCCAGAGCTCCATAAAAGCCAGCCCAGCCAGAAATGGTACATCTGGTGGTGCATGCAACTGGGACCTCCTCTAGCCCATCCAGCAGCAAGGTCTGAACTTGTATCTAAATTCATGCTGCCTTTTTCTCAGTTTGCAGTTACTTACCCAGCTGAGATGCTCTTCTAGAAAGACTTAAAAAAACATTGTTTTTTTCCCCCCAGAACCAGTAATCCTACCTTCTTTTCCCCTTTTACTGAATATCCTTATGTGCTCAAGGCACACAAAGCTTTTAAATGCTGAGTCTTTAGGAATCTGAGTAGCAAAAAGCAAAACCCTCTTCAGAGATGTGTAACTCAAGGTGGCCTCAGTCTTATTTTGCTCTGTGTTTGACTTAAGGCCCTCCCCAGACAACACCAAGTGAACTGCCTGGTGCTGCAGAGATGGATGGATCTGTTTGTACAAGACGTGGATGATTACTCAGATAAAATCTTTGTCAATACTCTCTATGGCCACATCCACCTTGCAAGCAGAAATAAGTCCTCCCTCGCTGGCCCATCTTTCCCTTTGCTATTATACCTGGTGTAAGGATAGAGCACCACGTGCTTTAAAAGAGCCTACTGCAACAAATTTACACTGCCAAAACCTAATTCTCTGAGAGAGGGAGAGAAAAAAAGCTAAGCAAAAGAAACTGGATGCTTTACACCTCTTCAGTGCCCTCTCAAGAGCCCCTGACACCTGTGGAAATTGCACATGTGGGGCAGAACTCTTGGCTGTCATGCCAGAAGACCAACCATCCCAAGTGATAACTCTGAGGGCAACATGGCTTCAGAGGAGCAGATCCAGGATTTTCCTGGTTCAGGGGCAGCAGGGCCATTGTAGAGCAGGCTAACAGGGCGCTCTGCAGAACAGAAGTAAACCTGTGTTACACCATTCCTCCTCAAGACACCATTATTCAGGATGGAAAATGGGGTCACTTTTCCTGATGTGAAACACAGCTGATTATGCTGGCACTGTTATGTGTCAGCTCCACGTGTAGGATCCGCTCTCTGCTCCGTCAGGATCACCTCTTTAAGGGCTGAAAACTCAGTCTTGGGGAGCAGGCAAATCTCCCAGGGGATAATAGGAAGGAACCACGCAGCAGAGAAGTTGTTCAGGCCGAGATTTAACACAGAAATACATTTCCTATCTCCTCCATCTCAAGTGCCCAGAAAGCAGGAACCATATCAATTACCAACCAGCCCCAGTAGAATCCTGCCTTCTTTCGTGTGTCCTTAGGGAAGTGCAGCTTCTTAAGAGGAAAGAAATATTGATGCTCAACAGCCACAGCATAAAAACAACTTGGGCAAAGGTCTCTGCTTTTCCCTCAAATTAGGTACTTCCCATTACACTGATTTATCCCTTTTGCCAAGTCTCACATTCTCATTTTTCTTAATTACTCCTGTCAAGTCAAAAGAGCTATGAGGGCTTCCATGAAGAAATCTAAAAGAACTTTCTCATGCTTAAGAAAACAGGTTAAGTTCAGCAGGCCTGTGGGCTTTGGTGCTAAGAAGGCAGGGAGGGCAAAAGGGAGTGGAAGGAGGAATTCCTGCATTGCCTTGTAGCACCAGGCATACACTATGGACATGAGACCCATCCCAGTTCTTTAGAGAATTATGATGCACAGGAGATAGTAAAAACATGTCCCTGGCACCAGGTCATAGCTCATTCCTACCCACAGTAAGGACAAGAAGGTAGTGACAGTCAAAATGGCTTCACCAAACATCTGCCCTGATAGCATGATAGCCCAGAGTGGCACAGAAATCCCCGGCTCTCATGTCTAAAAATATCCATTCTCTGGAGCTACTTTGGTCTAATTTGCCAGGGGCAAACTGCACCCAGCAGCATCAGCGGGGACTGAGCACATCACTCTCTCTGTCCTGGGCTTGTTAACACAGGCAGGCAGCACACACAAATCAATAGCCAGGGTCTGAAGTTTCACAGCAGGTCATCATTTGATCTGGTAATACATCCTCTATGGTTTATTACTGGGGACAACAGAAGTAGAGGGAAAACACAGTTTTCATCCTAGCCGTGACCAATGGGTTATAGGGAAGGAATGTCCAGAGTGAGGGACTGAGTTATTCCATTAGGGCACACAATAAACACTGATTTTGTTCTCTGCAGGAGGAATGCTGTCCAATGAAAACGTCAAATCACTGCAAAATGAGTTCAAGAAATAAAATAGCCTGGAAATAGGGAAAAGGATCGTAAATTGGCACTGTTAAAACATTCTTCAGGTTTGTTACCAAAGAATACCAACCCATGTCCCTCTTTCCTGTCCCCTTTGAGTTGTGGGGAGAAGAAGTAAGCTGTCCAACCCTCTAACTTTGCAGCTTCAGTTGAAAGCATGGGTTTTTGGCCACCCCATTTTCCGTGCTGTTGCTGCAGCCCCTGTACTCGCATTAAATTGGAGCCACAGCTGGGCAGTTTTTCTCCTTTGGTACCCAAGACGGTTTCAGTTCAAGGTTTGAGTGACCCGTGTGTCACCAGCCCTCACAGCAGCAGCCTACCTGGCAGAGTGTACCCAGCCCCTAGAGCAGCCCAGGGCTGAGCACAGGGTTCTAACCCCACTGAAACCTTTAACACCACGAGGTTCTCACTGCTGTTGCAGTTGAGGGCTGGATAGGAGTCAGATACAATTTACACCTCAGCACACTGACCAAAAGCCCCTCGCTTCTCAGTTCAGCCACTGCTAATACTCTTCCTGCAGACTCCCACTCAGGAGCACACACAAATCCCAGTGAGGCAGGGCCCTCCAGCAGCACCAGCGCTCACACAGTAACAGCACATAAACGCTCAGCTGCATGGTGACTGCTGCTGTCCCCAAATTAACCCAGCACAGGCACTCCCCTGAGATGAGAATAATCCTTCTTTTACTCTTTTAGCCTTCCCTCAGCGCAGATGAAGGCATAGAACCAGGTAGGGAGCAGGTAGTTCCCCCACTGATACCAAGAGGAAGAAAAGTACCAAGAAAGCACCACTTATTGGTAAAGCTTCCCAAAATAAACAGAAGCTACTCACCAAAGGTGTAATACAGCAGGCCTCTGCCCTCCCTGCCACCCTCCTCTCTGCTAATGCTTCTTAGGTGGTTACAGGTGCCCTTAAAAGCACTGTGGTGTGAGCTGGTTTCCTCCCTCCTTAACTGAAGAAGGTTGGAGCAGCACCTGAGAC
This sequence comes from Dryoscopus gambensis, assembly GCA_013389985.1. NCBI lineage: Eukaryota > Metazoa > Chordata > Aves > Passeriformes > Malaconotidae > Dryoscopus > Dryoscopus gambensis. The sequence goes on from WEIT01032515.1 coordinate 366,048, forward strand.
CAGTTTGGAGCCGCACAGAACATTATTTTTCTTCTGCTTCACAGAGCAGATGGCTTCACTGGTCCTAACAAAGCCAGTCAGGAGTGTGTGTTTTCCAGAGGCGTTGTGGGTGATATCTCTGAGAATGGCAGAGACAAGAAGTTATTTTCTTTTATACAATTTCCCCCCATTCAATTAAATTTTTAGATATGATTTTTTTTGTTTGTTTTTCAAATACAAAATGCCTTATGGAAATCAGTGAGCTGGAGATAAAGAGTTGAAATCTCTCTTTGTCCGATACCTGTCCAGAGCACATGAAATCCCAGGCATCTTACTGACACAGAAAATCCCATGGACCCATTAAAGTGCACAAGCTAGATCTTAAAGGTTTTGGAACATCTTGGCAGGGTAGAAATTTTGACCCAGTGACACCTGAATCAAATGATTTCAATGTTTTGTCTTACACTTCTCTTAGAAATGGCCACAGCAAATAAAAATATTATAAAGAAATTATCTTCCTTCAGTATTTGCTCTGAGTTTAATGGAACTGTTCTCATTTGGAAGGTTTCCTGCCTATGAAAATGTTTGCTAAGTCCTAACTCATGGTCTATGGCTATTGCAAGCTGCTCCCTGTCAGAAAAACATCCATCCCATTAGTGAAGAACCCAGCACCCTCACTGAATCAGTTTTCATCTCCTCATGTGGATGCAGTGAGATTTGTTGGGAACTGGCATCACACATATGAGAACACAGATGTCCCAGTATTCCTCCCAAAAGGTGGAGAGCAAATGCACAGACTGCCGAAGACCTAGACATAATAACAGTATGAAATTAATGAAATATTTTTAATAACTAAGCTGGAGGCTTTCACTCAAACGAAGTCTGAAATGTCACACCCAGCTTGTATGCTAGGGACGGTGAGAGAAAACACAAATAAATCTTTACAAGTTTTATTGTGTCTGGAAAAGGGTTTGTTGGACAAATCTGTGTGTGTGCATAAAGGTCCATTCCTTATTTAGTTCTTCAGGCAGCTTTTAGTGGGAGACACTTTACAACCTTGTTGGATAGTAAAGAATATTGTGACCAGACAGCTGCACAAATAACTTACCTTGGGAAAACCCCACCCGACATTTCCTGCCTCCTCACTCCCGATGAGCAGGGAATTTTCACAGGCTGGTTCACCATCTCCAAAGCTGCCTCCAGCCTTGCACTGCTCACACAGAGCTGCAGAGGACCTGCAGACCCACGGGCACTACAGGGTTAACCAGAAGCCAGGCTGTAAAAGCAATTCCAGCCCTCGCTAATCCCATCCACGGAGCTGTGAGTCTGTTCCCAAGCTTTCCCGGCACAGCTCACTGCTGCATGTGCCTTCATATTATAGCAGAGCGCTTTATCTCTTGGCTGAATTTTTGTAGGGCTGTTGAATATAGTGATGTTTCAAGCTGCTCTGTCCAGATAAAGGACTGGGGCTGGACTTCTTGAAAATGAAGGATTTGTGTCCCCAGTCAGAGTGTTTTTCCTTCTGGCATGTGCTCAAATTGCCCATAACCTGTGAGAGCAAAAAAAGTTTCCAGAGAAGGATGCCCTAGATTTTATCATCACAGCTTGATCTACATAGTGGTCTTTGTGCTGCTGACAGCATTATAGTCTCAGATATTTAGATATGGTCCTTTCTCTTCTGGGTTCACTCTTCTGGGACTTCTCTGGCTCACTTTTTCTCTTGGAACATCCCTTGTGCTGTACTGGACATCTCCTCTGCTTGTCACACATGGGAGCTGCCTCGGGGTGGATCTCCTCTGGCCACCTTGTACTGGTGCAACTGGAATAACCGTGCTGAGGATGCTGATGGTCAGACTCTGATCTGTAACTGGGAAATACTGAGGGACCCAGGAAGGTGGTGTGAGGGGGGAACAGGCTGGTGACTGTCTGTCACCCAGCTGATCTGGATGCTGAGGATCCAGATTGACTCAGAAAGCTCCCAAAACACTTTTTCCATCTTCTTATCCCCATACCCCTGATTGCATCTTTGTCACGGCTGTAAATGCTGGCTTCCTTTCCTCCCCAAATATTCCATTTGCTCTAACAAGACATGGATTGCACTTAATTGTTTATCTGAACTGAAGCTGTAAACTCTTTAAATGATTCATCCATTAATATTCAAGGTGGATGCTGCTTTCACACGTTGCACCGTGCGGAAAAACAAGAGACACACGTGTTATTTTAATGAATCAATAATTACTGCTCATAAAATGTTATGAAGATAGGGCACACCACTATTTATTAGACAGGTATTTTAGGTTGTTTTGCTTAATTTGGTGACAAACACTGGAATTTATCTGTGAGAGGAAGGTGCTTGTCCCCAGACCATTGTGAGTTTGTTTCTGGTACCCTGTGCAGGGAGCGATGCACTGGAGCAGGGTTAGGAGAGGCAGGATGCCAGCCCACAGTAGTGATATGCAGACCAGCATTTTGCCAACCTAGCCTGCAAATAACTTTGTTCAGACCCAGTAGTCTCTGAAGAATAAAAAAGGGAAAACCAACCCTGATTGCTTGCTCAGGCACAGTGCAGGGCAGCTGGACAGAAACTGTCTCTCTTGGCAGAGCATCTTGTTTCAGCCCCACTCACCCCTCCCCGTGCTCACTCCACACACTTGGCAACGGGACCCCTCTGTGTCCTGGACAAGGATCACTTCATCATGTGAAATAGGAAGGCATCAAGCCCACTCCCAGGAGTAATTGCTGGGAACATGGGAATTTAATGACTAAAGACCCATTTAAGCGACAAGAATTCTGCCTTTCATTTATGTGTGGCCAGGATTTACTTGCAAGAAAAGAGGGGAAAGTTCCTAAGATTTCATTCAATTTGGATAAGTACCAGCAGTTTGTTTGGTTATCCCAGAGCCTTATATCTGCAGTAAACACAAAAAGAAAAGGCCTTTGAGAAGACAGATTGAGAGGGTGTTAAATAAGTTGTTACCCTTTCCTTGTTATGAGTGCAAGCAGACAGTTTTCATGGATAGAGGCTCGAAAAGGCTGCCTACATATGATCAAGAAGTAAATTGTATTTAAGACTTTAATGATGGAAATTTAACTTGCTACTTCTGGCTTACCCTGGCCAAGCCAGTGGATCGATGCACGAGGGTCATGCATTATTTTAGCTGAAGTGCTGTTGACAAATGATGATGAGTTTGCAGAAAATTATTCAAGAGACATATGCAGCTACAGGCAAGGAGTGCTTTTCCTTTATAAGAACTTGCCAAAATGTGATTCTGAGAAGCCTGTGCTTCAGTGAACTTTGTCTCCTGACGTCTCACCCCCAAGAGTCTCCAGTTTTTGCCCAGAATGGAACTCTTGTGATGCAGACAGTAGTCTGGTTTCAGTGTAATTCTTCCCTGCTCTGGTGCCAGAGATGTTTGGTAACAGCCGTGGGACTGAATCAATATTTGCAACAATTACAAAGGAACTTTACCTTCCACCTTTCTGAGTTCTGCTGGGTTTTAAATTTGTCAGAAATAATTCTCCACCATCTCCTTGCGGGTTTTAGCAGTAGACCTGACCATTCAGTCATGTGGAATAGGTGGATGGTCCTACCCCAGCTACCTGTGCAAAAGTGACTCTGAGTTTGCATGATGCCACTTTAAAAAAGAAGTATGAGACTTCTGAGAACCTGAAACACATCTACACAATATCATTTCAGTCAGGTGCTCTGAGCAACAAATATTTTCATGCAGCTAATTTATTCTCCTTAAAAAATGTCCTATGGGAAAAAAATATCATATGGTTGATTGCTCATGAACATTTAAAGAGTTTCCTATCTGGCAATTCTTTCTCCTCCTGACGGAGCATCAATCCAGCCATTCTGTGCTTTAGTTTAGTTACTACCAGAGTTACTGCTACAGCAGTAAAATTTATTGATCAGACATTCTTGCTTTACAAGGTAGAAGTGGAGGGCTGTGACTGCTCATTCCCCCACAGCATGCAGTAACTGTCTTCGGAGGTGAAGAGTTTGAACATTTATGGAGCTGCAGACTGTATTTTCCAAACTGGATGCTAGGAATGACAACCAAAAAAAGAATAATTGAGCAAGCGAGAAAGGAAAAAAAATAGCGTTTGGGCTCTCACTAACCACTGTTCAGATATCACTGTCTGCTCCTGACTAGTGTGGAACTGGCAGTGAGCTCCATGGGATTCTCCCTTTCCCTCCCTGCTTTAGCTCCTTCTCTCCCTGGAAAGTGCCGCACAAGCCCCGTGAGGCAGCTGGAAAACCCCATTCGTGTGAAGTAACAGAGCTGCAGAGTGGAGCCACTGGGGTGAAGGTCTGTTCTGCTCCCAAGGCCAGGGGACTGCTTTGCATCCTGACCCTCACCACCACCACCATCCCCAGCTCTGCTGCCGTGCTCCTGCTGCCGGCACCGAGAGCGGGAGGGAGCGAGGGGCACTGCTGGCGTTTGGCAGCTGTTGTCTCATTAGTTCTCCATTAACTACCAGGAACAACATGTGATGCATTCCTATACCCCTCTGGCTGTCAAAGGTATTAAAATGCCCAGTGCCATCTGACTGGGAATGTGAAAGGCAGTGGTGGAAAGACAGGACACATTAAGCAACTCAGAAACCAAGGGGCCAGCTGGTATCTTAAGAGGGTGTCATTTGTAAGGCACAAATGGGTCTAAGTGAGCACAAGGGAGGCTCTGACCCTGAGCACTGAAGCACGTACTTCTCTTAAAGCAGTTAGTAATTCCACTAAATTCATTGGTAGCAATATTTTTGACCAACTCTTTTCTGTGTCTAATGTTCCCTAGATAAAAAATAGAAGTGATAATATCAGCTTGCCAGTTGTTGAGGCTTACAGGCTAAATGTGTGCAGAGTGCTTTGAGATAGGAACCTAGGAAACAGGCCCAAAGGGGACTCCAAGGGTACCAAATCTCATAGGCACATCCACCACTTAATTTCTTTGACAAATTTAGCAAGCTCCATCCTGAAACCTGTTAAATTTCTCACGCAAAGTATTTTGGCCAGCAAACTATTCACAAATGTTACCTTTCTGAGGATTAGAAGCAGGGCTGTTAGTGTGGGCAAATGATGAAAAGAGAAGAAAACGCATTTAGGAAAAGATTATCAGCTGCGTTATGAGCCAAAAGGAACAAGTGTGCTCTGAACAGTCCATTTGCTTCCTGCCTGCTCTGGGCACTGTTCCCCTGCCTTCTTCCATGGTTTACGTCACTGTTCTCCCTCCAGCCATTATTGCCCCATTACTCCTTTCTGGTCTGCAGACACTGCTCACTCCCCACCTTCTTCCTACCGATTTTTGTATCCTCTCCTCCTCCACCACCTGATTTTGAACATCAGAAATCCAGTCCCCCCCTTACAGTCCAGGAGCACAGGCATTTACCCTTTTGCACGGAGCTCCTGGAACCCTGTCAGCATTCAGCCACACCCCAGGCTGGGGTCAGGAAAGTCTCTGGCTGCAGAGAAGACCCTTTGCATTCCAGGAGATAGCATTTCTTCCCTTCGTGCTGGCTGATGGAATGATCTGTATGGGGGAAATGGAGAGCCCTGGGGAGGAGTGTGGGAAGAGTGGCTGTACCAGCACCCCCAGGCTGTCAATAACCATCAGGATGATGGTGACTGAGCCAGTGCTGGGAGCCACGAAAGCAGGAAGGAGCCAAACATGCAGCAGCAGAACATTATTTTTCTTCTCTTTTCAGTAATTATTTCTTAGGGTGAGAATTTGCTACGTTACAACATTTTAAAATTGGGGCAGCTCTCTGTGCAGCGGTCTCAGTCTGCCCAACATTCACTTCTGACAGTGGGGACAGGACCTGGTTTTGGATATCATCCATCAACGACAGATCCACACCACCGTGTGATGGAGGGCAAGGCAGGGAGGAAAGAGGGGGGGAATGGGAGGTGCAGAGGGCTGGTAAACAGCACAGAAAAATGTCATTTTCAGTTGCCAGCTCAAAAACAACCCCAGCTTGCTGTGGCCCAAAGCCATTTCCTGTTGAGTGTAATGACTTTGGTACTTGCTCTGCACTTATTAGACAGGCAACCAAAAGAAAACAACAGCAAAAAGTTGTCTTTGAAAATGAAGCAGGCATTGCTAACAGCAGCTATCCATCTTAGTCTCCATTTCCCCCTGGAAACAGATCCCAACAATTAGCAGGACACCCATATCTTTCATGGAAATAAAAAAAAAAAACGTTAAATAATCTCCAAACCTGCTTCTGTCTCTCTGTGAACATCAACAGAGGGAGTGAAGGGACCCTTCAAGCCTATGTAGTCCAGCCCCTCTGCAATGAGCAGAGACACCTTCAACCTGAGCAAGTTGCTCAGAGCCCCATCCAACCTGGCCTCGAATGTCCCCAGGGATGGAGCATTGGGCAGCCCATGCCAGTGTTTCATTGTCTTCACTGAAAAAAACTTCTTCCTTGCATTTTATCTAAATTGACCCCTTTTCAGTCTAAAACCATTTCCCCTTGTCCTCTCACAACAGGTCCTGTAGGAAGCTTTTCCCCATAAATACAGGATTGTGCTCAGATTCTGAGCTCACAACAAACCCACTGGCACCCCGAAGAGACAATTTGCTCCTTGGCAAAAACACCACGACCGCCCTGGTGTGGAGCCCCCCGCAGCAGCGAGAGCCGCCCCACCGCAGCTGAATTCTCCTGCGGTCGGGAGAATTGCAGTCCCACAGCCGACCCCTTCCTGCACGAGCTCGGATCAGGGCAGTGAAGCAAAATACCCTCAGCCCTGACCTGGCAGTGTTTGAGGGAGGCACTGCGCATCTGTGCTGTTTTGCACACACCACCTTTACTTTTTCTCCACCTGACGAGCCCCAAAGTGGCAGCCAAGAGCGACAGCGGATTCTTTCCGCGTCAAACAGCTGTGCTGGCAGTGCTGATGAATGTTTCAGCATAACTAACATCCTCCTCATCTCGGATTCCTCTGCACCTCTTAGCCTGTTCATGTGGAAATGGCTTAGCCCTGGATTTAAACAGCACTTCTTCTGCAGACTCACTTTCCCTGGTATTTGTCCATGTTTCGGCATGTATCCATGTGAAAGAAAAAGTATGTTGAGGGTAATGGAGCAGAAGGACAGAGGGTCATCATTATTTTTTAAGCTGCTTCGAGGATTCCAAGGAAACTACTTCCAATTGACAATTACGTAGGCATTTTGTTGTGGCTGCCCTGTGGGAGGAAGTTTGGCTCCACCACACCTTCCCCTCGCTCAGATTGCTTTTACCTGAATTTTAATGATCTAAAAGACCCTTCAAACTTGAAAAAGACAAAAATCAATAAAATGTTTAATGTGGAGAGATGGCACAGGGTGACCCTGAGTGCTGTTCTTTGTGGATGAAAAATGCCTCATTTAAAGTTTTTCGGTTTGCGGGTCTCCCCCAGCAATAAATTTGATTTCCTGCCTTTTGCATTTGCTTTTGATTTCAGTAGAAATTGGCTCCCACAATCAGGGCAGGGCAGGGAGATAGATCTGGACTAATTTTGTGCACAGACTTCACAATCATCCAAGAGAGGTGATGCTGTTGGAGTTTTCCAGCAGCACAGATCGGCTTCTCCATGAATAGGAGAGCTGGCATGATGAATACTGAAGCTTTCATCACTACCAAAACATCCACAATAGTCCTTAATTCCTTCCTAGCTGAAGAGGTGGCGTGTAAAGGATTGGAGCTCTTCAAGAGATGAAAAGATATTTTGTCCCCAGCAGAAAGCGGCTGATAACGAAATACAGAAGCACAGCCCACACCATGCTGAACATCTGCATTCGGATTTTAATTCTCCATCCCCTTAGAATCCTGTTTTAGTATTGTCCAAAGGGAGAGAAAAAATGATGCCTTCTTTTATTATGTCTGTGAGTTTTTGGCAGTGAGGAGAGCCTGTATCTTGCGAGCTGAAGTTCTCTCTGAAGTGAGGCATTTGGCTGCTTTGGGCTCCTGTAACTACATTGGCTTTTGGCCCAGAAGAGGCAAGAACAAGGGAAAAGAACTCACCTTGCTGTTTCAGGTAATCGGGAGCCAATCAAACAGGCTGGAACCCTGCCCAGAGCTTTTCGTGGGGACCCTGCCCACGCAGAGCTTGGTGCTCTCCTGTTCAGTCAGTGGGATGATCTCTTATCACGTGGTTGCAAAACACTTGAAATAACCTGTCTGGATCTCTTACAACAAAAGTCTTTCCCATCTTTTTTATACATTGAAATACCCTGGAATAGTATTGCAAAACCTGCATCCTGGAGGAAAATGGCGGAAATAGAGATTTTTCTTCACTGCCAGAATGAAACTCACTGACTCGTATGATAGCTCCTGTTTTTCTCAGCACTGAATCTCCTGCAGATGCATGATTAGATAGAAATCTCAGCTACAGGATTCCACAGAAAAGCTTGAATTCCATGCTAGGGTTTAGGAAGCAGAAGGTGCACTAAAAAAAAAAGTTAAAATATCACGCTTTCTTGGAATCTGACTCATGCATTAGGGATGGTAGATTGTGGAAATGGTTAATTAGTAAAAACACTTGGGATATTCTCAGCTAGAAAATCTTCTGTGCCAGGATCACAAAGGGCTGTGGTTTAATCTAATACACAGCAGCAGTGGGAATTATGCTCCCTGTTGTATTTAAATATCCAGTGAGCCATTGCTTGGATGTGTTTGGATACCTCCATAGCCGTGCACTTATGAAGCACAAGGGGATTTACTTTCCTCTAAACCCAAATCATCAGTACCTGTGGAAGGCACAACGGATTTAAATACATTTTGTTAATATACTAAGGGTCTTTTTTTTTTTAAACTTATTTTTGAGCAAATGACTACTGTCAATACTCACTGTTATTGCATTTAGTTAACTGTGGTTCCTGCCTATAGAGAAATCACACAAGTGCTGAGCACTGGACCATTAGTTCTTGGGTGTCGTGCACCAGAATGTCCCTCCTCACCAAAGGGTTGTCCATCTGTTATTGAGAGTGATGGTTAAAGATCAAAGGGAGTACACTAAACCTTATTTCTATTTTCTCAGGAGAAGTTCTGTGGGAGTAATCAACAATCTGCAAATGCAAGAGACTCATATGAGTGGCTGAGTGACTCTTAGAGATTTGGATCAATTAAAAATGTAACCAAACCAATAAAGAATAGGTAAAAGAATTCTACTCTTTTCTATATAATATCAGTTTAAAACCTAACTGGAGCAAGTGAAATAGGAAACAAAATCTTTGACAAGTCATTCCAGAGCTACCCTTATGAAACAGGAATCCTGTCAGTTATTTGCCTTGTCCTTGATAAATACACACAAAAGCAGGGAAGATTTTACAGCAGAAAATATCAATAATATCTTAAGGGACTGAGGCAAAATTGGTTTGTCTATTTACAAATCAATACATAAAACCCTCCATGAAGCAGGTACTTATTTGACTTTGATGCCTGAGCATTACTGAGGGTGTCAAGGGTTGTTCTCTGCGCTGTGTAATGGCACAGAGAGGCAAAGCTGTCCTGCTGTGTTGGTTTCTGGTTTCCCACGTGTGTCCTTGTGCCTGCACCAGCCAAGAGGCTCCATGGGGTCATGGGCTGTGGAGGTGTGCTGAGCATCACTCCTGATGGGAATCCCACAGGGATATTTTTCATCTGCCCTCCCTGCCCCTCCATGCTGCCCTGATCACTGCTCTCAGAAGTGAAACAGAAGAGCTCAGGCCCTCCTGGCATCAGCATTTCCTGGAATATCAGCAGGATTTTGTAGAATGCGGTTTCCTCCTCTGCTGTATTCCTTAGGGCCTGGAAATAAGTGGAAATGGCTATGCAGGCTCAGCTGGGACAAGTGAGATGGATCAAGAAATTTGCACCAAAACACAGGGAAGATATTAGCCGTAAACTCTGCTTCCACTTCCCTCAGTGGAGGCCAAGATCTGTCCCTGGAAAAGGGCTGCTTTTGTATCCATGCAAGATTTTAACTGGGAAAAGATGTCCAGAAAGCCCAAGGGCATCCCCCCTGCAATTCTCAGGACTTGGAAATGTTTCCCAGAAAAGGACTGAGTGAAGATGCAGAGTGAAGATACCTTCCATTAGTCAGTGGAGCAGAGCAGTTGTGGCACAGCAGAGGAGCAGCAAAAGACAGGCAGCCCTTGTGCAGGGCTGAGGCAGCGATGGCAAACCAGATAAACACAGCCACTAAACACAGCCAGGACCCCAGCATCAATCTAAATGCTACAATTACAAAAATATTGCCCTTAACAATTTGAAAACGTCACTTGCAGGATGTACAATTAACCCTAAGAAATCAGCCAGAGAAAAACTGATTGAGTAGAAAGTCCATAAAGTGGAGGTCAACACCTTTTCTGTTTTCTCCATCAGGATTTAAAAAGACATGGAATTAGGGATATAAAGGCCAGCAGCAAGAAATAAGACTCTTTTTTTTTCTCAGCCAGCAGTAAACAACACACATCTTTCAGAAAATGAGACATGTCCCAAGGAATTTGAAATGGATCATTGCCTTTTATGAAACATTAGATGTGTCTGGAAGTTAACACTGAAAATTAGAATGCAGAGAATAGACAGACCACAGAAAAACATCATTAAGTGAAACGTATTGACTTTCCTTTCACAGTGGGGATAAGAGCATTATTTTTTAGGTAAGTGAAGGGGAATTCAAATGGGAGACCAAATCTACCTAGTTTTGTTTTGGTGTTTATTTTACAAGATGAAATTTGCTGCAATGTCCTGTATTACTGTATTATGCATTACTGCCTGGAGGAAAGTTTCTCTCTAAACAAATAGATGAAAATATTTTGAGAGAGATCACAAAGGAGCTTAGAGCAATGAGCAAAAACCAAACAGGCAGTGTAAGCATGATTAATTTGTTTCTGCCCGCTCCTCCATTCAGAGAGGGATGAGCTGGGGAAAACATGATTTATTTGCAGAAGGAGCAGATTCCTATCATGAACAGAATGGGCCAAAACTGCTTTGATTTCTTTTTGTTTTCTTTTATGCAACAAATTCTCTGACACAAAGATGTAAAACTTAAATCCCCTGCGTGTTGGAATGCTCTCACATTGCTATTTCCAGCAGTGGGCTGTGCTCAGATGTCTTTTTTCTCCATATCTCCCTTCTCTTCTTTGTGGGCTCTTTATTTATGGTCTTCTACCTGTTGTTTGACAAATTACTGTGCTACATGAATGGGAAAGACTGGATCTCTGATAAAGGACTTCGACGAGCAGAGATAGTGCTGGTGGCTTGTTCTACAAGGTGCTTCCTAAGCAATTTGTGCCACAACAGGAACAGCTGCAGGTTAACAGCCTTTTTTTGAGTCTTAGATATCGTGGTGCACGGTGCCCAGGTTAGGAGGTGAGGTTGGAAGGCGAAGGCTGTCTCGACTCTGCTGGCACAGCTGAGAGGGCCGTGGGTGGTGGTGAGAGGTCAGGGACTGACTGCCATGGTGCCACTTCTCAACCTGGTTTTGCTGCTTAACTGGAGGTGTAAGAACCATGCCTTTCAGGTAACCTACTTTCCACTCACCCCTGTTCTCATGAAGAAGAAACTGTGGTGTCTGACTTGGACACACTTTGTGTGCAGCCTGGCTGTTGCAGGAGTTTTCCTGAATCTGACCCTCAGTTTTGCTGTGCTGCTGCTCCTGGGTGAGCAGCGGAGATGCTGCTGCTCCTTCTGCTGCCCAATGGGGCCGGGGGCTTCCAGGGCAGCAGCAGCCCCATCTCCCTGTTCCTCAGGAGGGACCTGACCTCAGTGTCATTTTGGTCTCTTCCAGAGCTTTGTTACTCTTTTTTGTCCCTGGGAATGAGTCCTGATTGTGTTGATGATAAGTCCAGCAGCAGCTCCCAGATGAATGGGAAACCATGTAAACACCAAAGATTTGGAGGAAGGCAATAGATTTTTCTCAAGGTTTGTGTGCTTTTATGAAGTGCTGAACACCAGTAAAATTTTTATTTTAAATTATATTTAACCTGTATGGGGTGAGATGAAAAGAGGTTGAATGCACCAGCCACAGGGCTCTAGGTTATGGCATTTTTGTTCTTCAAATCACAATATAACCAGCTCTAAAGAAAACAGAAACACCAAAAACAGTTTTCTGGGGACAAAGTGCATTGCTTATTGCTCGGCTGTGGTTTAGAGGTTTTGCTCTCTTTTCTTTCCCCCATTCATTGCTAAGTTATGTCTTCCCTTCTGGTAATTCACAATAAACACCTCAGGGATGGAGGGAACGATTGAAAAAGCATGAAAACATTTGAAAGCCTTGACTCACTGCCAGCAAACCACCTTCCACTGCAGTTAAATATCTGTTTGCATTTGAATATTTGATGGAATCTGGTTGAACTGAAATGAAACAGTTGCTGGGAGAGGAATAATGCTACGGCAATCTATAGTAATGATCTGAAGTGGTGCCATTTGCAGCGATAGCCCTGCTATGGCTGCTGCATTGTTAATGAGACCACAGAAGCACACAGAAGCCATTAATGACAGGGAAAAGCCTGCAGGGAGCTGGGCACCCGCAGCTCCAGGAGGCCCTCAGCTCCCATCCTCTGTGCCAGATGTGGAAATTTCCACTCAGCCCCTGACACGCAGGGATTGCCGCCCCCTCACACGTCCCAGCTGAGGAGCCCCTGGGAGCCCTCCCTAAGCCACTCTGGTGTGCAAAGACTGGGATTACTGAAAGCCTGGTCCTTCTGCAAGGGGCACACTGAGGAAGAAGTGGAAAGGCAGGATTTCCTCTCTCCTCTGATGGCTTCTGAAATGAGTTTGCCTGCATACCACTAATCCCTTTGCTACTAAACAGTTTCACTCTCCCATACTGCGACGGTTTTCCCTGCTGCTTTTCTCATACAGCTACCACAGTCAAGGATGGATCAGTTATAGACTCCCTCACAAACCATAAAACCCTAAACAAAATGAAAAGCTCACTTGACTTAGTTGAAGATTCTAAGATTAAACCTGGCGCTAAAGCCGACCCAGAGGTCATCCCTGAACTCTGCAATGGCTAAAGATGTGCATCATTCACTTCTGAGCTGGATGAGATGCTACAGAGGTCACTGAACCAGGGGAAAGCACAACTGGTGAGGTGACAAATGGTGCCAAAATTCTTCCTCAAAGAAAAGATGAGCCAAAGGAGAAGGGTAATCACATCTTTCGAGCAGCTGGCTTCATGCCAAGAGATGTTAGGCTGTCACCACTTCCTGCAGCACTGCTGAGGGGGTATTGGCAGGGAGAAGAAAGCAGGCATTGCCTCACAAGCTCGCCTTGATCTTCTGAGTAATTGCATTTCCATGAAGTGTCACTTCCTGCCAGCTCACAGGTGTTCCCATCTATGTTTGCTGCCCGAGCACTCGATACCACCTTAAAGGGGCTGGTTGTGGAAGCTCTTCCATTGAGCTGTTGCCAGGCTGAATGGAAAAATTCTCATTTTTCCCATCTTTTCTCCCTGCCTCCATTCTGTGCACAGCACCGCCGGTCAAATTGCTGGGAAGAAGCTGGGCCCATTTAGTTTTTGTTATTGGCAGTGTAAATAGATGTGAGGAGTTTTCCACTCCAGCTTTCCCTGGATACAGGAGAGGATTTAACCAGCACAGTGACTGCCCAAAGGGACATGATCTTACCTCACAGGGCAAAGAGCTGGTATTGTACCTGGAGGGAGAGTCCATGAGTAGGTCACTTACAGATCTGCTCCTTGACAGGCTTCCCTGTGTCTTCTGAATTATCAGGCTCTGCCCCTCACCTGTCAGGGGATCTGAGATGAGACAGGCCCTGGTCTAAGCTGATCTGGCTATTTGGACACTGGTTCCCAACAGCCGAGTCCTGCCATCAGAACCAAAGAATGACATTACTTTCAGTGGTGACCATTTAAACCCAAATTATTTATTCAGGGAATTTATTAATTTAAAGAAGAAATCGTTAGTGGATCTGATTCTGAGAAATAGCATTCACTCAGGACTTGCAAATCTGATGTTAGCCTTGTGCTGGCATGTGGGGTGTTTATTCAAGCTTGGCCCTTGAAAAGGGTCACCCAGACCCTGTCCCAGGGTATTTCCATTTGCTTTCAATTGCAAATGAACATCTTATAAGGACTTAATCTCCAGTTTGCCTTGTAGAAATTGATTTATCACTTAATAACACCCTTGCTGTGATGGGGCGAGAGCAGGCAGAGCCTGAGCAATAGCTCTATTGTGCTGTCAGTATGAATTAGGGCTAAAGATGTTACTCTTTAACCACAAGCTTTGGGGTTTCTGTGTTTTTTTACAAGTGCAATTTTCAGCTGACAAAAGGCTTCTTGCACAACAGATTCTTTCCTGTTTAGGGTTTCATCCCACACAGTTTTCACAGCCTGGCTGCCCTCTGAATCTCCTGCAGGCAGCAGCATGCAGAGGAGAGGGGATCAAACTACAGGAAAGGCAGAGTCTGCTTTCTGCTCTGGAAATTGTAGTGTACAGCTATTGATGATAATTATAGGGAAGAGGCTCATTGATTTACACTCAACTTTGTGAAAACCCAAGGTTTCAATAGAACCAGGGAAAGGAAAAGGTAATAAATCAAGACATCTGTTCTACTTTACCTGTTATTAGAGATGATAGAGCTGGCTTCAGGTGCCTGAGAGAGTCATGTTAAGCTCCAAAACAGAGTTAAGTCTAAAGAAGGAGCTTTACTTCTAAAGTACAGACTGGCTTATTTTTACTAGGATCTCACCCCAGGCTGAATAGCTGAAATCTGGAAGAGGAGTGCATCAGCTCTGTAGAGATGGCCTTGTCCTGAAACAAAGGTTCAGATGGAGCCAGGAGTAAGAGCAGGGTGCAGGGACCACGCCTGGGTTTCATTTCATTCACTGTCAGCCTGAATGTGCTGTCGATCTCTTCCTCTGTAAGGAGACTAAAAAGAGGATACAGTGAGTAATGCTCAGTCAGTAATACTGAAATGCCAGATATAGATAGATGGAGTGGTAGCAGCTCTATCTGAAGCTGAGAGTTGTTGATCTCCTGCCTGACTGCAGATGGAGGGATCCTGCTGTAGCTGTTGGTACAGGCTGCCCATCCAAGGGAACAGGGAGTGCCACTTTGGCAGCCTGGTATTTTTATACAGAGGAGCTGAATTAATAGGAGTGGTGGCTACGAATCAAGGAGGCCAGGTCTAGCTCAGGGGTTTTCCATGTCTGAAGACTCCTGTCTCTTTTTAATCCTGCAGCTTGTTAACATCAGTTTTGTTTTTTGCATTCAGCTTCTGAGAAGCTCCCATGAATTGTAGATTCCATAATCCCTGATTTCACCCACTCCAGGATTTGAGTGTGGCATCAACGAGCCTGTAAGTCCCTTGGCATAAACAGAAACTGTAAAATAAAATTAACCAGGGCTTATGGGGTTAACTTACTATGGCATAAAGGCTCATAGAGGAGAGGAAGACTTATTTATAAGTTAACATTTTTATATACACACATGCATATATATATATTCATTAACTTGCTAGAATGTATATTGGGAGCATTTAATACATTCTTCAACAGCTGAGAAATTTCTGTTCAGCTCACGAATTCATCACCACAGTGAGTGATAATGAGCCTTTTGCTGTGGGATGCAAATCCTACAGCATCCCTGCATCCCTGGTGAAGGAGGGACTAGGAATCCAGGCTCTTCCTGATATTAATGTTAGACAGAGAATGGAAAAAATAAATTAACCCTTGTCATTTTTGCTGTGTCTATAATGAACCATATTAAATTTGAAAGGTAGAGGCATTTTACACAGAAACTTATTTACTATTAATCAATTAAGAACTAGTACTACTCAAAGCCTTTCTAACATTTTGTTAAATCTTTCATACTCACAGTCTCTTTGGTCTGGCAGGACAGAGAATAAAATGTTGGGAATATCTTCCAAATCAATTTCTTCTAGAAAAAAAAATGAATTTGCATATTTATTTGCCATTATTTCACAGTACTTTTGGGATATCTTCTTTCACTACTTAGTTAATTCATTTGTAGTAACATCTTTTCTTTGTTCTTATAATGACTCACATCATGGTGATCTTGGAAATATTTTTCAAAATCACTTTGGTTGTCTCAGTCATGACTTACCAAAACCTTTGCACTCAGTTCATGTTCTAATCTACGAATTAACATTTAACAAGCATTCAAGCTCTTTTATACAAATAACAAATAAAAATGGGAGGGTGGGAGGTTTGTGTGTCAACGTAACTTGCTTTGTATGGAGGAAAGAAGAGGGCAGAGAGAGCTGCCCAGAAAAGCAGCCTCTCAGCAGCACCATTTCTTGCTGCTACAACCACTAGTGACCAAGATCCTCCAAAATCATACCTCTCCTCCTGTCTTATTTTTCCAACAAAATGCTAATCTATTTTTTAAAGAGGGCTTTACTGATTTTTATGATCTTTTCCTCCTTTTCCATTTATTTTGAAAGGAAAACACTATTTCTTGATAATAATTAAAAAATCAAGTATATTGGCGAGATACAGATTTGTGTCTCGATGAACAGTTTGGTATTCTGAACAAGGAAACACTGACTGTATGCAATTTTTTTTAGCCTTTAGGTGAAAGAGATATTTTCTTTTTTGAAGTATCCCATAGCCTTAAGAACACTGAACAGAATATTTCCCTCCTTGCACTAATAGGACAGACATTCCAAATCTATCAAGCTAAAGGGGAAGCTGCAATCTTTCATTAGCTGCTGAAGAATGCACCACACCATCCAACTTCAAACATTCTGTCAAAAATATAATTAAGCCATCCTCTAAGTAAAAGTAATGATGTCTTGTATTCTCCCAGATGCTTTCATCCCTGAGAAGAATATATTTCAGAATTCATAGACCTCCTCCTGTCTCCCTTTATTAAAATAAATTTTTTAAACATGCCATAGCTTCTTTGATGAGATAGTGATTTTATTTATTTATTTATTTATTTATTTATTTATTTATTTATTTATTTTTGTATCTCACTGTTTTTCAATGAGATCATTTTAGTGAAGAATACATGGCTGGGTCGTGTGCACGTATATTCATGAACATGAGTTGGGGCTGGAATTTCTTTCTTGAATCCTTGAAGTGCATCAATCTCTTAGTGCCACCCTGCAGCTTTGCAGAACAATTTTTGTTGCTGTGACCCTCACAAATTTTAGCCCGGGAACTGGAGGCTCCTTTGTTCAGCTGAAATTCAAAATGTGCTTCACACCTTCCAGGTACCGCAGAAGTACCCCAAACCCCTCCAGGTCAGTGACAATCTTTTTTTTTTTGCTTTTAATACTGGAGTCCTCCTGTTAATTTTTTAAATTAACACGTTTTTAGAGAGGGCTGTGAGTGCTCAGTGGAGAGACCTGCGTGGACAGGAGTTGGCAGCAGGAGCCCCGTGAGGCATGGACAGCACTGGGAGCATCGCTGCAGCCGCGCTCGGTGCTGGTGCCCAGCCCACGCGCCCGTGGCATCTGTTCGTCTCTTCATTTCAGCTCCTCTCTCCCTGCAGTCCCTGGGAGAATGATGCCTCCATGCAGGCAGTGCTGGAAAATCAATATAAAGTATGCCCCCTTCTATTTTATTTATTTATTTGCTTTTATCTTTTTAAAGGGAAGTTTAAAAAGCCCCCTGTCTCTTGCTTGTTTGTCCCTTATGAGGGATTTTCAGGTAATCTTTTATCAGCTTTCCTTACCACCATAGGAAAAAATTTCCTTCTCTTGCATTCTTACTTCAGGCAACTGAAGCATGAAATGGGAAATCTCATCTGCAGTGGAGAGCAAATGTGTAACCTTATTTATTAATTTCATGATCAGCTGAAGACTTTAATTTATTGGACAAGCCCAGCCAGAGTGTTTTTGAATAAAAGCAAGAATAAAGACTAGCTCTGGAGGAGATTGCTGAATATCTTCTTTGGATTATTTACACAGAGATGCAATGAGAAATGTAGTTTAAAATCAAAAATAGAAACACAACAAAACACTACAAACCCAGAATCCCTTATGTCTTTTTCCCTCCTTTGGGAAGTTTGAAGGGCTCTCCCTTTTTCTTTGCCAAGTCTCTCATCACGCCCTTGGTCACATCACATTCCAGCCCACATCTCTACCTGCAAATTGTGGAGTGCTGTACCTTGGATCTGTTTGATTTAGCTAAACTTGGCTGCCAACATGATGGGTTGAGACCCTGGAGTCCCAGCTTCAAGGTGCCGTTGGCAAAATGAGCAGAATTTAAAATATTTGCAAAGCGCTCACAGAGTGCCGTGAGCTCTTGGGCACCGTGGAAGTGCCTGGTATTTTCTTTGCAAATGGGATTTGCATGTATCTGAACATTTAAAATCTTGCAAGTAAAGGTGAAGCCACTACAGCCAGACAGGAGACAAACTAAGAACTTCATATTTTTTTCACTGCATTTGGGAAACAGAATACATGAGCACTATCTCTCAAAAATCTACATTTTCCTCTTTTCTAGAGCAAAACATACACTGAACCAGTTTCATATAAATTACTTCAAACTTGCAAAAATAGTAATATATCCAGGAGAATGGTGAAGGAGTTCCCCATGCAGTGCTGGAGCCCAAGGTCTCAAGCATAAAATCGTGAGAATAGTAAAAGTAGAGAGATGGACCAGGCGTGGATGTTGGATGGGTGGATGCGTGTCCCAGAATGATATTCCTGCTTCATTTCCTCCGGGCTGTTAGTGGATTATCTACTGATGGATAGGTTTTCATTAAGAGAGGACATGTTTTCCAACATCTGATCTTCATCCAGATGTTAATTCAGAGAAATATTCTGGTCTGGTTTATGCAGGGGAGTTGGCTAAGATCATCTTGACAGCCCCTTGTGGCACTATAATCCATGAGCCTTGCCAATAAATCACACCACTGCTCCAGTCTTCTCCGTGGAATCACACTTGCAAAAGATGTGATGAAGAGGATCAAATCTAGCCCTGATCTTTGTTCAAAGCTCCCCTTTCAAGAGGACGTGCATATAATGAGTGATTCACCCACCCCATTTGACCCACTGTTTAATCAATTAGGGGGGAAATACAGACTGTCCTTATGGATGTGCACGTATGCAAATCTCCTGTTTTATGTCTGTAAGACAGTGAAGCTCATAGGTATAAACCAATTTTGCTGTACGGTTTGCTTTTTCCTTAAGGGAAAGCCTGTGGCATTTAAAAATGCACATTTAGAATCTTAAGGACTCTTTTTGGTGATGTTTAAGGGGTGTGGGGCCAGAGGGTTAACTGAGTTAGATGGCTTTTCAGTAGGCATCAAAAAGAGCAGGAATGAGTTCCCGTTTGACAGCTTAGAGATAAACTGTAAATGTGAGACATAATTTAAATGTATTTTAAAAATTCAACAACAACAGCAAATAATTCAAGGGACTCTAGCCAGCTGGTCTTCCTTCTAAAAGTGGATACGGCAAGTGGGGAGTCTTTGCACAGCGATGATGACATGCAGAAGCTTTTATATAAATTTACACATTTATCAAGCCTTTGTGGAATAATAAGCTACAATCTAGCCAGCCTGGGGCAGTCTGCTGTAATTGTTATGATTTGTTTTCCAGATACAGTACAAATTCCTTGGTAATCTTTCCTGAATTTTAATAAAGGGAAGGGAAGACTTAATTAAAGAATCCTTTGTGCTCTTCTATGGCAACTGCCATCTGCGAGTGCTTCGTTCTGGGTCTTATCTCCATCATACAGCCCCCAGCTCTGCCTTTGTACAGGATGCTGGTAACTTAGACTCAAGGAGTGAAATACCCAGGCTGAGCGGGTTTTGGGAAGCATGAACCACTTTGGCATCTTCAGTGGAGAGGCAAGGACCCTTTGATCAGCCCTTCTGCATTAGAGGCTGCTTAATGGCATTTATTTCAAGAAAAATTTACATATGAAAGAATCACAAAACTTTTTTTTTTTTAAGGGGTATGTATAACATAATTGACTTCTGCCAAGAGTAGTCTCTGGTGTCAATAGTATTTTTGTATCCTGACATAAATGGGCTTTTATTTTTACAAGGAAATAGGGAAATGTATCTACCCAGGGACTCCTAAGGCATATCCCAGAAGCTGTCAGTAAAGAGGTGAGCTTCTCAGATGCAGACCTGTATAGGCAAAATTGATAATTGATTTGGAAATAAATCCTCCCCACCCACAGTTTTGGGAATAAGCAACTTTTATAATGGGAGTTTTTAATTAAGGCTGGCTTCCCCAGTTCACAAGATCCTGAAAATCCAAATAATATGATGGATTTCTTCACAAGTATGACCCAGAAACTGGCTGGGATTTCAGAGCAGGATGTGTCTGACCACAGGCAAAAAGAATTGTAGAAGCTAACTCTCCTTGACTTGATAGAGCAAGGGCAAGCTCCAGAGGCATCTTATGGAGCCCCCGCTCCCTCCTTGCAAGTATATATATTCTTATGTACCTTTTGCTGTAAGAAATTAAAAGTTTGGCCAACATCTCATTCTTTCTGTTCTGTTTAATGATGCCTGGTATAGTTGTGAAAGCTTTACTAATTTCCTCTCTTTGTAATGTTCCTACTCCCTTCTCTCCTATCCATCTACCCTACATGCCTGTGGGCTGAGAAGCTGCTTTGATTCGGGAATCCTCACCACTTCAATTGCAATTGCACTGTGAGCTCTTTCCTTCCACGTTAATCCCCCTTAGGAGCAGCCAGGATGCAATTATTAATCAGTCACTGGAGAGCCAGGAATGTAATCTCTAGATAACATCCACCCAACTTAAGCCTGCCCTTAACGTGAGTGTTGGAGAAATGTCTTGGGACTTTGTGTCTTCTGTTACACCTTGATATGATCACACAGGCCTCCTCATGGGAGTGGAGAAAAACACTGGCAGACCTGATAGCCAGGGTTTCATTTCTTCCTGTCTGACTGCACACGTGGTGTGATGCCATTGCTTTAGCTGATGGGTGTGTGAAAGCCTGAACTGTGGACGGAGGGGTTAATCTGTTAAAAGAAAAATGAATGCCCTGATGTCTTTTACCTCTTCTCCTTTTATCCATTTGCATCAAAACTCTATCAAGAAAACTACTTTCCTCTACATCTGGAAAAATTCAGTTTGTATTTTATTTCTATGGCACTTTTGTGTCCTTCCAGCTCTGTTAGCATAGATCAAAACAATCTAGGAGCATATGTTCCTATCAGATTTAATGTGTAGACTTTCTTAAATGTCTCAAAAGACCTTTCAGATCTAAACCTACATTTAAGTAAGCAATTAATTATTGCATAACTCTTCCAATGAAAACACAACTTGTTTTCAATTTAAACTGCAGTTCCAGCTCTTTTGAAGTTTCCTGTCTGTTCATTCCAAGCTAGAGATTGTGCAAATTTGATCTCAGGCAGTACCTGTCAAATCATCAAAAGGCACTGGGGAGCTTCCACGTCTCAGGAAGACTCTCCAGTTCTTCACTCACCCCCGTGGAGTTCAGCAAATTCAGTCACACATCAGCGTGTGCAAACCACTGAACTAAAACCTCTCTCTAAAACACTCAAAACACAGTATCTTGCCTAAAAGGACACAGCCCTCCTATAAAAACAGGGGAAGAACATTTAATTAATCCTATGACACTATGAAATGTCAGGCAAGAGGGTGTCCTTGGGGAGGGAGAGGATTTGGGAATGAAGTGTTTCTTGTCCTGGTTCGTGAGTCAGGGACAAAAGTCAGGAGTGATTTTCTGAAGGGAGGAGGTATCTGTGATTCAGCTGTCACGGTGTCAACTGCTCCTGGAGACCCAGTGCCCTGACAGGGCGGGGAAATACTTCTCACCAGGGCTGGGGGCGAAATATGTCTTTCTACTGGAAAACTCCAGGCGGTACCACAGCTTGTCGTGCAGTAAATTGAGTTCACCGTGCAGAGCATCACTTGCTGCCAACCCAAGAGGAGGCTCCAGAGCCAAGCACAGAAAGCCCTATAAATACACAGAAAGAGCAGAGGATTAACGTAGGGCTTGTTGTGTTGGTTTTTGAAGGACGGTGTATAATTCATCACTTGGGGCAACCACAAGAGGGATGCTTAAATTCCTCAGAAAGCACAGAGCTTATAAATAATAATGAACAGAATAAAATGCAAATGGCCTGGAAGGAATCAATAGTCATGAATGAAATCAGCCCTCAGATCCTAATTGAAATGAAAATGAGATGCATATTCAATATGTGCTTAATAGAATATACATAATATGAGCATCCTGAGCTAATGAACGAGACCTTTCCATCATGCAGATACATGCAGGCCCCCCTCCTAGGAGGAGAATGCCAACAGATGCACCCAGCCTCACCATACCTCCATGAATTGCTATGTCTATATACATATAGATTGAGGATAATGGAAACGATGAACTTTTAACCTCTGTTAGGTCTCAACCACAACCAGCCACAAAAAGAGCAGCTGTTGTTTCTGAACATCCATGGAAATGTGATAGGTATTTTGCATATTGCTCCAATATTAATTGAAGCTTTTGTTTGTGTCGGAAATAGCGTGTGCCGATGCTTTATTCTCCTTTGTATTTCAGGCCATTTTGCAGTAGCTGATTAGGTACCCACATGCTAATTGCTCTGGTTCCTTGGTAGCCCTTCCTAGGACCTCACTGACCCACACAGAAGAGTGGGACCTGCTGCCCTTCAAATCTAATTACAAACAATTGAATTATTTCCTGCACAAGGCTGAGCTGGGGATCTCATATTATCTCAGGAGAAAGCAGATGTGCACTTCTGTGGGGATGACTCACCCCAATATGCTAAACACTGGCACACTCCCTTGCAGTAAGGAAAGAGCTCCCTGTTTAAAACCAGATTTCAGGTGTTTGAAACTTGGAAGAACGAGCAGCAGAGACAGGAACATCAGTGTCATGTGCAGTGGGTCTTGGCTGGGGCTGCAAACATCGGCTGTCATGAGCACAGCACTGCTGAGACAGGAGCAGGAGATGGTCCATAGCCCCGGGACCCGGAGAATCCTGACAGCTGGGTAGGCATGAGCCACCATGGCTCATGTAGGATCACCTCCCTAAAGTCCCACTCATCTTGTGTTGGAGAACACAAGCTAAAAGATGTCCAGCTCGCTGCTGAAATGCTGATTACCCTTTGCCATGCTGGATGCTTCACCCAGCAAAACCGAATTAAACATTCTGCTCCTGGGATAAAACTCCAAAAGCCAAGAGTCCTAACTGGAATTCTGCCGCAGTTCAACCTCTCTGCCTCCAATTCCTCATCTCCACCCCACATCTGTCCTGGGGGTTGAGTGTTTAACATTGCAATGTTTTGAAAATGTTCTAAATGTTCTGTGCTAAATCCTATCTGGAAGTACCTATCTGTTAAACAGATGGAGCTTATTTTATTGCTTTGCAAAGCAAATGTCATCTGTATTGAATTTCTTGCCTTGTCTGCTAACAGAATTCTTCTCTCTGATTTTATTTTTCCATTCCTGTGGAGACAGGGTTGTTGGGGAGGGAGCCGAACACAATAATTTAAGGGCTAAAAATCTCTTTCTTGCTTTAGTATCCAGCATTAATGTTACTGCCTCATCACTACTGAGCCAGAATCCCAACTGGATATCAGACTGATGAGGTCTTTATCCCAGACCCATTACTGCATGGAAACACATTCCTCTGAATCTGCACTCCATGACTGGATGGGGGCACTCACTGACAGGGAAAAAAGTGTGTTCCAAGCGTAGCAGAAAGCTGAAGTAAAATCATCCCTCCCTTAACACAGCACAACAGCTCTTCTGACACAGTGAAGGCTTTGCTGAGGGCCACTCAGCTAAGCTAAGGGCCATTAGGCTGCCATAGACATCTCCGTGGGTTTTCCTCATGGGAAAAACGGCTGAAAACTACCACTGGTGTAAACTACAAGGGTGCAGCTTGTGCTCCTGCCCCTTGCTGACAGCCCAGCACAGGAAAATGCCTGCAGAGAGCAGTGCAGTGCTCCTGGCTGGGCTGCCTCCGGGGATTGCTCTCGCCCATCACACTCTGTCCCTCTGCCCTGTATCAGCATCTCCATTCTCAGACGTGAACACAGCAGTTTGGGAGCACCTTTAAACAAAAGCTGTTCTCACAGCCAGCTGAGTAATTCTTCCTGTTGTATTCCTTTCTCTTCCAGCAGATGGTTGTCTGTAGCTGTTCCTTTGTGATTTTTCTCCTTAATTACTGGCTCCAGGCAGTGGAAAGCCAAGAAAAGGGAGAACATTGAGATGATGGACCTGTCTTCATCACCTGGCTGGCACCCTCCTTCCCAGAACTGGTCCAGTGGGTTCCAATCCTTCCTCGCTGGCACCCTACAGTCTATGCACCTTCAGGAGTGTGGTTTTGAGTCATAAGCAATAAGCCTGGAAAGACTTGAATCTATCCTAGGCTGCTGCTGCCAGGTACAGCAGATGCTATCCGTTAGATTTTACTTTCCCGGAAATTCTTCTGATTCATAAAACATTCACAAAACATTGTGGACCCCTGTTTTGTCAACTCTTTCTCTCCTGCTGTGTAGCTTTTGGCAGTGGAAATGTGTATGAATGACTGCAGAGCTGGTCTTCTTTATTAATATCTTGGTTGGCCAGAACATTGTTGGATAACCCACTGATAGTCCTGGGGAGACTTCAAGGCATCAGGAAGTGATTTTCCAGATGAGAAGTAGAAAGAAATAAGCAAAAAGCTGTTTTGAGCTATACACACAAATTCCCATGGATGGAAACAAACAAAATGGAGAAGAATGAATTCAATTAAAGAGCATTCAAGCTTAAGCCTTGTTTTAGGATTTTTTAAGTGATAACTCATGCAGTTACACTGCATTGGAGTGTCCTTGGATTTTTTTCTTTGTATTTCTTTTTCCCAAGTAAGACAATCCCTCAGTTAAAAGGATCAGAACACTCTGAAATAATTGTTGAGAAGTAATTCCTCTTGCTGATCTCCTTGGGGAGCAGCACTCCAGGGCAGACGCTGGTCCCAAAGCAGCTGGAGACATCTCAGCTCTCAGGATGTGGCTCTCAGCACATCTCTTAGTGCTGGGATGAAGGAGAGGAGAACCACATGGACTGGTCTCGAGCAGGTATTGTTGATGCTGACCCCGGCAGGGGCAATGTGAGCCCAGGCTGAGTGCTGGCAGCTGGGAGTGTCACAGCTTGCAGGGAAGCCACATTCCTGACATCCCTGTCTGGAGGGGCACATGGCAGTGCAGCTGAGCCCGGGCCTGGCACCCTGACCCCACATCTCCCCTACCTAAGGGCCACTGCTGCCACTGCTGGCAAACTGAGGCATGTGAGAATGGCTTTGCATGAAACACATCGACTACTTAGCTGAAATTTCCCTCCTTTTTGGCATATCAAATATTCACATGTGATAGACACAGAAAAGATACACCTGTTTCTAAATCCACCTCATGCAATTTAGAATAGGGGCAGGAGTCATTCACGTTATACACAGAGGTCAGTGGAAGGGGGATTCTGGGAGTTTCAGGGAAAATTCTTACAATAAAACCTGATCTAGAGTCAGTAAAACATTCATCATTGTCACCCCTTCCCCACCAAGTGGCCCTCATCTTCTATTTCTACACCTTCTGTGAGGATTATCAACTTTTCACTACACCAATATCACCCATATTTTTTGGAAGACTTTTGTTGCAGTGACAGTATCAAGATCAGTTTAGCACTTGTTATGCTGGTTTCAGGGTTTTTTTAAGCACCAAAAAAAATTATTTTAAACAGTAAAATTACCAGATGGGAAGCTAATTTAATAAGTTGATAATATCTTTTCATTTTAATTAGAAGACTGCACATAGAGCTGTCTTCTTGAAATGCAACCTGACACAACTGCAAGCTACCTAAACTGCCAGATCTGATTTTGTTTTCCAAGTAGGAACTTAAGAGTACTTTAATTTCTTTAAAAGTACATTGGAGAGGATAACATTTCTTTTGCAAGGGCATTCTTTGAGGAAGACTGACTCAGGCACTCTGAGACATGGAAAATGAAAAAGTTAAAACCAACTGAGTTGAAAAACAGTTATTACCATCAAATGAAATAAGCAAATAAAAGCTGCAAAGGAACAGTCCAGTTTTGCCACCTACACCTCTGTTATTTTTCTACAAGCCATGGGTAGAATGCTACTGCAATTCACAATACAGAGCTTGTTTTAATATTCTGCTCTGTCTACACATATTCCACGGTTGGGAGAACTGGGCTTTATCTCAGTATTGTCAAGGTCTTTCCATCTTTAAAATAGTGTACAAAAACCAGACTGACTGGAACTGAATGCAGAATTCACAGAGAGAACAAATACCCACAAAATTTCAGCAATGTCTGATGAAAATCAAGATATACTCTCTAGAAAGAAGATTATGTAGACCACCCACCAATCATAAATGAATATTCTATTTTTACGTATATCTACTTCCTACTCTGTTTCCAGTGAAGGAAAGAATAAATTACTTTTTAAATTCCATTTTTGTCCACGAGGCAATCTCAGAAACTTATTGATGGATAGGAAATGTTGGCCAATAGTAATGTGGTTAAGAAGCACATCACTTTATAATCATTTAACTGGGTTTGGATTAAGATTATAAGGTCACAGAAAAAATGATTTCTTACTCTTGTCAGAGATTGAGTACCCAGAACAATTCAGAGAGGAGACGATACTTGCTGTGTTTTACATAGGGAAAAGGTTGTGGTAGAACATTTCACAGAGAAGTTTTGGGTAAAGTTTCATCTATTTTTTTGTGTGGTGGAGAGAAAGAAAGGTCTCCACCTCCAGATATGTTTGAGTTACAGGGACAACAGTGATTTTATCAGGAGGAAAGGGGAGCTAGGGAAATATTCCTTGTTTCTAAATAAAAACATCAAATTTTGCCCCCACTCCCTAATGCATGCAATGTAGTCAATATGAAATACTGTTCCTCAGCTGCCTCAGCATGCCTGTCTGCTACACCAGCACTTTCTTGGCTTGATTTCATTTCAAAGCCCATGCAGACTCTATTCTCCCTCTGCTATAGTTCTGTAACTGATTCAGGTTTCAAGTAATATTTTGCTGTTTTCCCTCAAGAGTGAAAATCAGAGTTGGCTCCTGTGGGCAGTAGCTGATTTTCACATGAGCTAGAGGCAAACCTTGGGGTTCATTCCACACACACTTTGTAAGTGTGTCTAGCTTGACTGAAACATGCAAAAAAGCATCACCTACACCTGTCATCAGCACAGCACTTATCTAGGAACAAAGGCTTGCACATGAAAATGATCCTGGGAATAATTGCAAATCCAAGATGAAAAAAATCAAGTGACCTCCTTTTAAATACCACAGAAACATATTGGCAAACCTTTACCATTAGGCTGGAAAATAAATATCCATCCACTCATGGTCAAATTTCAAATGAACATGATTTAACTAATCAATTTTTGTTTATTTAGCATGCTCTAACTACTCGAGTAAATCTAAATTAATGGCATGAGTAATTGGATTCATTTAAGACCTTGCATTTCCTTTCCTTATGCTCTGCTGCTCGCTGCTGCTTCAATGGGAGCAGCCAAACCATTTTCTTCTGTGGGCCACACAGACAATACATTGATCAGCAGAACTTGGGTCCCAGGTGCCCTTTTCAGAATTATCCTCTCGCATGTGGCACAGCCAGTGGTTAAACCTGCCAGATAGCTTAGAGCTCCACTACAATTCAAACCTGAGATTTCTAGCAAAGAGAAGATCATGTGTACGGAAGAGAAACTACCCAGCGTTATTCCCACTAGTGGGAGAGGGAAGAGGTTAGTTTTAGGTTAACAACAAGACTTTGGAGGCCTTGGCATGTGGTATAAATGTCTTCTGGCACACAGCTGAGCCTCTGGGCTGTACCTCAGCCGAAGTGGAACGTGATGTGTTCTCCTGCCTCTGCTGTAATTCATGGAGTGAGGCATTGCTTACTGGGGATTGCGCTGGAGCCCTGGTATGCATGGGATGGATTTTAGAGAGGCTAAAGTTGATAGTGGTTTGTACCTCAGGGCCTGTGATCTCTTTTTTAATAATCGTCTGCTCTCCTGCAGGCCTCCTTCCTCCTCCCAACACATGAAACTCCTCATGTCTGTCCTGTCCCAGGAATACATGACCAGTGATGGTTCTACACATGGACAGTGCTTACCTACTCCACTCTTTTCTGGGAATATGGATCTGCAAAGCTGTTGGCAACACAGGGGGACTACAGCAGCTTTCTTTGCTGTATAGCAGGTAATTTGTGTCAGCCTTTGTCTGAGGAGCCTGGAGCTTCACATGCTCAAAGCAGGTTTTCTTGGCAGGAATTTAAAACATTTTTTATGTCTTGGAGGAGTTTTTCTACTTACAGTTTGCTGAAGTGGTGTCTAAGGACAGAATCACTCCATTTTGACTACTCTTGTTTTTCACTGAAGTGGCTTTATAAGTCAGCCCATTCCTGTCAGTCCTTTTCTGCCACACTCATGGACGAGATCCGAAAACCCACCTTCCACCGGTGGCCTCCTCTCCTCACATGCCCTGCAGCCCTTGACACTCCTCTCATGCAGCAGCTTCTTCAGACAGCAACAGGGAGCCCTCCACAATCTGCTTTCTACAGCTGCTCTGTCCCCTTTCTAAGCCAAAGCACACAGACTCCAGGCATTCTGCTTTATTCCAGAAACACAGAACATACCTTCTTGCCTTTTTCTGCTGCAGCTCTAACCAACCTGTTGTAATGCAGGTCTGGGCCAGCTCTTCCCTGCTGCTCCTCTCTCCCCCAAGCTCTCCAGCAGGTGTCAGTCCAGCCTGGAGTCATCTTGACTGCCATCCCTAGGAAAATCCCTTGGTGGACTGACAGGAGTTCATGAACAGGCCTAGTATGGTTTGCAAATTGCATCCAGCCTCTGCTGCAGGAGGGAAGATGTCTGCCCAGAGAAGCTGACGCTAAATACACAGTTGGCATCGCTTCCAGAGCCTTGACTGCAAAAATGAACCTCTTTCTCCCTTGAGTCCTCACTGCCAATGCTCCTGCACAGAACTGCTGAAAACTAGGGTCCTTGCTTTTCTGGAGGTGAGGAGGGAGAGGAGGAGAGCTCCTCCGCAGCACCTGGGCATCATTCAACCCAGCCCTGGGGATTCTGGTGTGCCTGTAATTCAGTTATTCAATTAGTAACCAAGAACAACTGCATTGTTCCTTCATCCCATGGTAAAGAAGGCTGGTGCTGCCTGTTGCAGCTCTATTTATAACTGCCCTACACTCCCCTGCTCTCTCTCACAGGCAAACCAAGGAACAAGCTGGAGGCTGCTGCATGGAGAAAGGGAGTTGTTTAGGTAGGGGCTGGGATGTTGGGTTTTGATAATACTGTGTCACTACCCAGAGAATATCTCTTAGAGACTGTCTCTTCTCTCTCAACAGGCTTTTTTGATAGACTAGGCCTTTTTATGGAAACAGAACACTTTTCACCTAAAATGTTGAGGGTTTTGCAAGGCAAAGTTGGATCCAAAAGGGAAAGAAAAAATAATGTTACTTCTACCAGAGTATTTCCAGGAGAGAACCATCACCTTCTGGGCCTTCTCAGCAGTTCTGTCCCCTCTGTGTTTTGCTTAAAAATTGCTCAGCAGCGATGCAGATTCCTGGAGCCCTTAGCCCAGATGAAAATGGGGTGAAGTGCGTGAGGGTGGACAGGCAGGGAAGCAGGACAAGGCAAGGGGGTTTTGGACCAGGAGAAAACCGCATTGTTAAAATGGCATATTTTCTAACTAGCAGCAGAACTCCTGACTCTGGTTTAGATTATTGTTCCTTGCCTTCCATGAGCACTAATAGGTTATAAATAAACCCTCAAAACCTTACTGCCAGGGAAAGTTAATTCCTGTTGCATTTACTGATGTTTAGGGCTTTGTTTTCACAGCAGATGAAATCACTGGAGTGTTTGCTGTGATTTGGTGTAAAGCAGTTTGAATCAGAGCTTTGCTTGGACCAGCTCCCAGCATTCCCTTTGTTGTTGGATCAGCGATCCTAGCGTGAATTTGCAAGGGGCCAAAGGAATTAAGTGCCCACACTGACTTATTTTGGTCATCAGGATGCCTGCATTTGCCTTACAAATGCAACCTCTGAAAAAGTACACCCTGTTTTCAACAAGAAACCTCCTGAACAGACTTCCAAACCAGGGAGATTGTTTTTTCCTTGGGCTCTAACTTGAAATCTTCCTTTGGCTTTTGGTCTGTGCAGCAGGGGAGAGGTGCCAGTGTTGAGAACACCTGAAAATCAATTAAAGGCAGCAGCTGCTGAGGGACTGCTTCTTTATTGCCCTCCACTGAAAAGGTTCATGGAAAACTATTTGCTTTCCCGTAGCTGCTGAAGAAAATGTTAGACAAGCTGTAGCTCTGTGCAGAGGTTTGTGCCTGCTCTAACCTCTCGCATCCATTTGATATCTGCAAATCTATTGACAAATTATTTCCTAGCTGCTTTTCACACTTGCTAGATTCCTGGGATGCGAGAGTCTTTATTTCTTTGCAGGGCAGAACTGTAGTCAACTAGATTAGAAAATGTTACTTTCTGATAGATTTTTTTTTCCCTTTTAGCTGCCTACAGAATGCTATACCAAGGTGCACTGAAAAAAATAAATTCCACACCAGAGATATGATTTTTCTATTAACCTTCTCACCCCAAACTTCTTCAGAGATGTTCATTTTTTCTCCCTGGATTTCTATAGAATTTTTCTATAAGACCTGAAGAAGTTTGCAGAAATCAGCCATTCTTAAGAGAATTTCTTCATGCTCATATATTTGTACATTGCTTTTAAAATCCGATTCCTTGTAAATATACAGTTGAATTGTAGATGAGGCCTTGTGAGGCTCGGTGGATACATTACAGAGCCCTTCATCAGCAGGCTTTGGTGAAACCCAGCTCTGTTGTGTTACTGGTACAAGCTGCAGGGAAAGGCGTCTGGGAGCTGGTATCACACATGGTTCTCTACAGAAATCTGGTGTTTGACAAGAACTGGAATGGCAAAAGAAGTGTTACTTTGGGGACTGGGGATTCACCAGCCCATGTGCGGTGAGTCTGCAGCACTTCTTGGCCAAGCTCACCAGCAAATGAATCTGCCTGTAAAACACTGCCACTGGTAGGAGCAGGGATGTGAAGGCAGGCACAATTAATCAAATTTTTTGAAATATGGAAAGAATCCATTTCATATGCCGCTGGAGACAGCCTTGCAGAGGAGTTCATCCCCATTCCAAAGGGAGAGTTCCCACATTTTGATTGCATGAGTACTTGAAGAACAATATGCAGAGCGCTGCCATCAGAGAGGTATTTGCAATCAAACACAGCCTGTCTCTTGGGGTTTTTGTTGGGTTTTTTTTGTTGGCCCCGATATTTTCTCTTTCTTTCACTCTTCCTTTGTAGTTTATTGTGTCCTTTCAAGCATTAATTTCACCACTGATAAGTAAAATTTCCTACTGACTGGGGTGCAACAACACTCAGGACAGGATTTACACTTCCAGTTTAATAAAACCAGTGAGAATGACTTGTTAAATCAATGCAAGAAAAATGCAGGAAAGGAATTTCAAGGATCTCTGGGTTCATGGGCATGATTGCGTAAGATGGAAGTAATAGCTTTGATTTCTTCTGATATGAGCAGTGTTCTCATGACCCTCACACAGTAGCAGTGGTCCTACTTTCCTTCTTTATAATGGATTGATGTTTATTGCCTAGGATTTGGGATTTATATCCTGAAATCTGGAGAACTATTAATTTCAAGAAAACTTATGTCAACACATAAATCTTATGATTCAAGACAGCTTTCTGTAAAGGGCCAACATGGTAATGACTCCTTTGAATTTTGGCTGTGAATGTGAGCAGGCTGACTTATTTCTCTTCTGCAGGCACCCAACAAATTTGTTAATCTTACTGCAACAGTTATGTATCAATGCTTTGTGTTGTTAACTATTATATTAGAAAACTGGGGATTCAGAAATCTCTCTAATTGTTAGTGGTTGCTGTGGATAATGGACTAGCCCCTGATTTTTACCAAGGTAGATGTTTGACTTCACACTGTTTTTCTTCTCCCTGGTGTGTTATTGATGGTGCTCTGTTGCACTCATTCTTTGGAGAAAAAAGGATTCACCAAATAAAACAGTTTTCGCCTGTCCACATTTCATTGTGTTGTAACGCTGTTATTTTTCCCCTAAATTTTATTCATCCTCTGTCTAGGATGTGTGGGACTTTGAGGATAAGCACAGCAATAAGAAAAGGATACTCTGGAGACTCTTCAGTCTTCCTTAGTTATAACTAAGAGCAGAACTGTACGTAGGGGCTGCAAGGAGATGTGTAAAAGGGATCATGTTTTGGCAGACAGATGCCTTGATAGGTTTTCTTATTCCTATGGTTTTTAAAAAACTTATTCCCTTTAAATGTATCCCACACCCCGTCCCACGGCAGCTCAGGATACACGGGCAGACATACACAGGCGCTGTTACCACGGCAGCAGCAGCACACAGACATCCTGCTGCTACCATGACAGCAAATGTTGTATGGTTTTTATATACGTATTTGTGTGCACACATCTGTCCTGGCTTTAGGCCTAAATCCCAAAAGACAATGCCAGAATTTAAGACCACGGAGTCAGGCTGAGTGTGGTGAAAGTTAAGCACGTGCTTAAACTTGCTTCTTGATGGGAGCTTCCTTATCCAAGTAAAACTGGGAGGAAAAGGACAGTCAGAAAGCCAGGAGCAGTCAGACCAACCAGGGAAAATGAGTGCAAGTTGTCAGCCTCCATAACAGCTTCCCAGGCAAACAGGGCCAAATCCTTGGAGCCTCTGTGTCCTCCAAGGAGTCTCCTAAGTCAGGGTTTTCCTTGGTCATCCCCAAGTATTTACACTGTATATAAATACTTTTAAATTTTGCCCACAATCCAGAAGGCTTGTTGCATTATGTTTTTGTCCAAATAGATACAAATATTGCCTCTCATTACCCATAACCCCTGAAATTTTGTAGGTTTTGATTTTTTTTCTTCAAATAATTAGGCCTGTTCTCTCTTGGCAGCCATCACATTTGCGTACACGAGGCCAAGTCTTTCTAAGTTTATTAGATTTATTATTTCCAAGAAATAGCTTTCATAACCAGAGGTGCCCATTAGCTCTCCAGCTATTTCCTCTCTTATCCCCAGGTTGTTGCCCATGCCAGATTCCCATGCAAGGGTGGTCTCGTTTTACAGAAAGAGCCTCCTTCTCTCTGGAGAACACCAACTTCTCTGACCCCACACAGATCTAATGATGACTTTAAAGCACAGAGTGCAGCAATTACCCATGCACGTGTCACAAACCAGGTCCACAGAATAATTTACTCTCTCTCTGCTTTTAATTTTGTCCTGGTTCTGCATCCTATAAAGATCCCTGTCATGCTGCCAGCATTTTGGTGCCTGTTACTTATTTTATTTACTGTTGAGAAATGAAAATATGTGTAAATCCATAAATAGCTAATACAACAAATATTGCTTCTGTGACATAAGTCTTTGAGTCTTTCATGGCTCTTGCATCAAGTGAATGGTCCAGTGGGTCAGGTGGCCTCAGCCAATCTCAGCCAATTTCCCAGCACCCCATGACATTTAAATATAATTTAGCTTTCAGGGCTAGGGGGGAAGAGGAACTGAGTGAGTTATGAAAATACAAATTAAACTACACTACCATTGCTTTACAACAGCCTGCGCCACATTAAACAGCTGACGTGTCTGTTCCCAGACCTTGTCATGTCACTTTTGCATTTATGTAAACTTACTTCAGTCAAAAAGAGAGCAGGAAAAGAAAAATCAATTGAAACAGAAGACAGAGATTTAATTTAGCTGGGGGAAAATCAGATCAAGGAAGGCAAATGATGAAGATAAAAGTAACCCCTGTCCCAAAGTAGAGAGAGAGTGGCTGTCTGATGTTCATTAGAATTAATTAACAGCATTCTGCTCTTCTGGGACCTGGGGGGCTGAGGAGGGTGGGATTTGCTGCTGCTCCAAGAATAAATTAGAAACACAGACCAAATGAAAAGGGAGCCAGGGGTTCTCACTCTTTAAGACTACAGTGGGTTGGTAGATCTAGGTGTGGATGGACGGGAGTGAGGTGGTTTAAGCAGAGCCCTTCCTCATCACAGCTGTGGTGGAAGAAGGCTGATGGATTATTGTGTTGACCATGTACCTGGGAAAATGAGGTTTATGTGATCCACACTGTGTATGCAACTCTGCCTCTGTAAAAATCATAATGTCCACTGGCTGACTTGAGTGGGATACCTAAATACTCTGAAAGATATTAAGTTCCCAGAAGGAAATAGGCCAGGAGGTAGAAAAGTGTCTTTATCTATGTTCAGGCTGATACTAGGACTGAACTCAAATTCCTTATGAGACTTAGCAAATCAACATTATATAGAGGTATTATTAACATCCCAGCACTGCCAAGCCCACCACTAACCCATGTCCTCAAGAGCAACATCTACACATCTTCTCAGTACCTGCAGGCTTGGTGACTTCACCACTTCCCTGGGCAGCCTGTTCCAGTGCTTGACAACCTTCACTGAAGAAATTTTTTCCTCATATTCAATCTAAACGTCCCCAGGCACCACATGAATCTATTTCTTCTTGTGCTTCTTGTTACTTGGGAGGAGATCCCGACCCCCACGTGGCTACACCCTCCATTCAGGGAGTTGCAGAGAGCAATCAAGTCACTCCAGAGCCTCCTTTTCTCCAGGCTAACCGCCCCCCCAGCTCCCTCAGCTGCTCCTCATCAGACTCATGGTCCAGTTTTTTCACCAGCTCCATTTTTCTGGAGACACTCCAGGCCCTCAGTGTCTTTCTTGAGAGAGGGGCCCAGAACCAACCCAAGGATTTGAGGTGCAGCCTCGCCAGTGCCAAGTACAGAGGGACAATCACTGCTCTTGTCCTGCTGGCCACACTGTGGCTGATGCAAGCCAGGATGCTGTCAGCCTCTTTGGCCACCTGGGCACACTGCCAGCTCACATTCGGCTGCAATCCAGACGATTAAACCCGGGGTAATCCAAATACCAGACACAAAATGGCAGAAGAGAGGTTTCATAAATTCATGTGGGTTTTTTTCCCCTCATCTCTCACCAAGAAGCCCTGCCAGGAAGCCTGTTCATGCCAGCCCTGAAGATCCTGTGCCTGCACTCGGCGTGTGCTAGAGGAGGAGAGGCAGCCAGGCTGGGAGTGCGGGCAAACCAACAGACCTGCTTCCAAGAACACGGGAGGCAGCTGAGTGTGGAAGGACACAAACTTTGTTTGTTTGTTTTGGATTGAAAAGGAAGGCTCATTTTAAGCTTCATAGGATTTTTTGAGGGATGGAAGAAATCGGCCTTTACCAAATGCAGGGAAAAACTGACTCTTCAAAACCTGGAGGGGATCAGGGCTTAAACAAACAGAGTCGCTGAAATTAAACCATGCAAATGTACTTGACAGATTCCCTGTGCAGAAAATGGTGCCCAAGAACAAATAGTTCTTTGGCTGTTGAAATGTTACAGGATATTGGCAGCCTAAATAAATGAAAATAACCCCCTGAATAAAGACATTCTGCATCCCCTGAGCTGCTGTGCTCCTGCCCTGTGGTCAGGGGGTGTGAGCACTCTCAAGATGGTGATGACTGAATGATTTATGAAGTCCCTTTTTCAAAGGATGCCTTGATAGGTACATCTGTATAGCTGATCCCAGCCAGCCATGGCATCAGTCTGTGAAGACTGTTCCACATGTTGTCTGTTCATTACATAAAAGCAGAGTGTGGGCCACTATAATCTTCATTTACTGCCTCTCCCAGCAGTTTAGAGAGGGGACAAATGCGAACAAGGTACATGAACTGCTCAACTCAGCATTCAAGAACAAAGCAAAGACCAAGGGGATAGGGACAAAGCAGAAGATCATGTTGATACCCTGCTTAGATCTGTCCCTCCAAATCTGCTGCAACTTCAAACCTCCAGAGCTGATCCTTCCAGGTGAGCAAGCTGATTCTGATCAGATTGGGAAGTTATGATGTTGTTGGGGAAAAAGGCCTCTTCATTAGGATCATTTGACCACAGAACAATTTGCATAAAAAATTCCTTAGCTGGACACACTGACTTGAAAAGCAGGAAATGGAGGGAAGGGAGCAAGAAGCCTCTTGGACTGCACTCTGACAATCTGAAAATTCACCAGGCATTTTGACTATCAGGCTACCCCAAAACACATGAGCAGTATGAAACATGAAAGTAAAGCAAGATCTGAACTTGATGGGTCAATCTCTTCAGTGATTTGATTGCACTAAATTCAATCTTCAGTTCAGAGAGGTGACACAGAGCTGAAAATTGAAGCTCAACTGCAGAAATTGAGTCTCAGGAAGGCAAGAAAGCAGCAAGGCATAAAGGGAAAAGAAAATAATTTCTTAAATAACTTCCCTTTTGATTCCTCTAGCTAAAGCCAGTGTTTGCCAAGAGATAATCCATGCATAGCTTTGCCTCCTGTGCTTTGCAAAGGGAGTCACTAGGGGCCACACTTGGAAACCCCAGCACGCAGCAGCCAAGTATGAACTATATTGCTGAGGAATTTCTTTCATGACTAATCCTGCTGGCTGCTCTGGTAGGAGGGGGAGCCCTTCCCTCCTTGGGGGAAAGGAAACTCAGTCTGGGCCATGATTTGCACCCATCAGAGATCCTGAGGGCCATGGTCAGTGCATGATAGTTTGATGCCATGGAGATGTTCACCTACCAGGAGCAGGTGCTCACTTATCACTGGGGCTGAAGAGGGAGTGGAGAGAAAATAAACAGCTCTTAATATGTTAGCAGAGACCCTAGCCAAACTGGAGGTCTCTACAGGCTGCTTTGATTTCCAGGACTGTCACCTATCTTGGAACAGTTGTGGTTCTCCAGGAGCCAAGACCATGGCTCTGTGTGGTCCTTGGAGCCAGTTCATGTCTCAGTAATGAGGAATTCTGTTCTGTCCTATGAAGATATAAAAGTCTGGTCTTTTCTGCACTGAAAAATATTCAAACAAGAGAAACTCAGAATTCACCCTTCAGCAGGAGCTTTGGGATTTCCTCCCTTCCCAGCCTGAGAAAGCTCTTACAGGCATGGTAGAGATTATCAGTAGTAGTAGTTACAACAGTATTTATGCATTTTATTTTAAAACATTTTGCTTGAAGCGTTCTGCAAAGAACCAATATTACAATAATAAGCAACAATTTAGAAATGATCATCAAAGCGGAAAACCAAGATAGATATAATATAAAGAGCCAAAGGGCATCATTAGAAGGAGGGGGAGGATTCCCTTTGAAATGCAGCCATGATGCAGAAAATGCCTATTGAGAGCTAGCTTTCACCTGGTCCTTCTTCCCTTCGAGAAAAATGTGCATTAGAATTTAATGTTGCAATTTCTATGTTAGAATTCAAAAACCAAACACAGCTACGAGCTTCTGCTTGTTTTGAGATCTCGTTCACCCTACTTCTCTCCT
Source organism: Dryoscopus gambensis (assembly GCA_013389985.1). Lineage (NCBI taxonomy): Eukaryota > Metazoa > Chordata > Aves > Passeriformes > Malaconotidae > Dryoscopus > Dryoscopus gambensis. The sequence continues at coordinate 403,385 of WEIT01032515.1, forward strand.
CTTAAATCTTAAATATCTTTAACAGGTTGTAAAGGAGAACACAGCTCTCTTCACTGCACCAGAGGTCAAAAGTGTTTTCTGCTCTTGCTTAAGTGAAAGATCAGGATTTTCATGGACTTGGGCCACAGTTGTACTGTGTATGACCACATAGTCCAGCAGCAGTGACACAAGCAGAGAAGAGGAATAGCTTTAAAGTATTATAGACACAATTCACCATGCTTCTTAAGTTACAGTGACTGTACAGATTCTTACAGCAATCAAGGTTTTTCATTAAAGCTCATTTTTATGAGAACAATCATTTTCACTGGATATGTTAAAGACATATCTGTTTTCCCTAAAGTCTGGGCCCATTATAAAAAAAAAATCTGGAGTCCTAAAGGAAAATATTTTAATTTTCAGCTGGAAAATACTGGCCAAACTGCCAAGATCTCAGCTTCATACAGAATACAAAAAAGATATTAAAATGTTTGGTGAAGTCTTTTCCTCTTCCTCATCTTTACTGGGTCAGTGCTACAAGCCACGTTCCTTTTCTTCTCTTCCTTGACTGCTTCAGGACATCCCTTCCCAATTCTGCTCTTTCCCTGGAATTTCTCATCTCTGCAGTTTTAACTCCACAGTCCCTCGATGCCACAGGAGCCTGGCAAAGCCCCAGAGGCTGCTGATTTGGGGCAGCAACTCTCTCGTGCTGTCAGCTGAGAATCCTCCCACCAGCACTGAGCTCTTTCTAAGGCAGCTTTTACATCAGTTTGTATGTGAAGGTGTCCTTCACTCTGCTATTTACAGAGTTCAAGGATAAAAAATTTAATATTCTCATCAAACTTCTCATTTCAGACTTCTCTAAACTTTGTCCAGTTAAGCTGAAGTGGACGTACAAACTGTTCAGCTTATGTGAAATTTCTGATAGAGTATCCAGTTTTGTTTTAAACAACATGGGAGATTGGACAACTGTGACACTAAATTATTCTGCTGCTTAAGCATTCTTCCTGTTTAAATGTTTGTGTCTTGTGTTCAGATTGAATTTTTTTAGTATTTTGACATTTATTTTTAAGATATTTTCCCCAGAACCATACACAAATCTAGAAGCTCTCTGTATTGTAAATCATCCTTTGGGTCCTAATGTATTTTGAAATATCTGAGTTCTGCCAGCTGTGGCTTTTTTTCCTTTGGTCTTTTCATTCTCACAGAAGTTTTTCTCAGTTTTTGATGGGATGATTGATCACACTTCTTATTTTCAATATGTAACACTCTGTGTATATATACAGCATGCACATATATATTCTAAATGTTTATTTTCTGGCAGCTGGCTGCCACTAAGATGCCCTAAGATGACAGCAGGAGCTCCTCAATTTTAGGACTCTATTTACTTCTGCTAATCTGTGTCTGGTACTTCTGGGGATTGTGCTGGTCATTGAGTAAATGCTGTGGATAATTTCAAAGTCATTGGCAAAATATCTTCTGGAGGTACCAGGATGGATCCTTTGTGAGGCAGCAAAGACAGCATCAAGGGCTGTCTTTCCTCCTCATCCAAGTGGCTGAGCACACCTCTGCCTTGAAGAGCTCAGTGTGGGAGGCAGCGGGGCTGGCAGGCAGAGCCAGCCCTGTCACAGGGCGCTGGAGAAGGCTGACCAACAAGCCACAGGTTCCCCAGTGCCACATTGTCAAAAGCAATGTTCCCATTTAGTCACTCGCACTCACTGTCTTTCAAGCCTCATTGAACTCCAACAGGGGTAAAAAAGTCTCTGCGAGGAACGTGATCTTCATCTGCAGGACAGAGACGTTTAGAGGATGTCACTGCCATCACTCTGGCTTGGGGTGAGGCTGAAATAACTCCTGTCAACCCCATGATGAAAACAGGACGGAGGAACACTGCTAACAACAGGCAGCCGTCAACACTTCTGAAACTCTCCTCTGAAATCAGGCCACTGGGCTGCCTCTAAATCTTGCTGTGGGTGTGCGAGGTGCTGTGAGCTGCAGGTCTCTGGGTATTAGGGGCTGTCTGGAGCAGTGAGGGGCCCTGCAGCTGCCAGACCCCAGCCGAGGGTGACAGCTGTAGAGGCATCATTACTGCTCACCTCCCACTGCTCCTGCTCCCAGCTACAGCCGCCTTCTTGGTTCCGTTTAGTTTATGTGTGACATAATTTCCCCATAAAGGAGGGCTGATTGTAAATCCAGATGGAAATGGATTTGCATGAAATGCACTTTAATTAATTAGCTAAATGTTTGCAAAGTGCTTTGAAGATGTAAAACTCCATACAAGTGTTCAACGGTTCTAATAATAAAATAACAATAATTAATTTCCCCAGGAAGCGTGTGTACAGCATGTGCTCAGAATATTCCTATCCAAGAACATTAAAAAAAATAACCCCACTTTACCTCTGACATTTTACTGAGGACTGAGTACTGCAATAAAATAAATTAATTCATTTATTCATCCATGGAGACTTCAGTTTGGCTCTAGTTTAAAAAAGAAAATAGCAGCCATAGTGCCCATTAGTCAATGTGACAGAACAGAAGTATAATTTAGAGCAGTTAAGCAAGACAGGGCTGTTTAGCAACGAGGCATCTGATAAGGGGACCGAGTATCTCTGCTTTCAGCTTTCCCATAAAAGCAGTATGGCCCTGCAATAAGATGGCCTGCAGTGACTCAAAATCTGGATGTTATTCTGAGTACATTAACTGCGGAGGAAACAGGCAGAAACCCGGGCTGTTGTGGATGCTTTTACACATCACTCCTGGATCGAAAACTCTGCTCGCTTCCCTTGGAAGAAGTGTTCATTTCGGTGCTTGCATTCCCTAGGATTTGATTTCTGCAAACATTTGGTCAGATTTCCGCATGCAAGAAGTTAGTGAGAAAAAAAGACCATTGCAAAAGTTCATGCAAATATGCATTTGCCAGAGGATTTGCTCCTCCAGAAAATGCTTCTGGCATTTCAAGGTTGCCTTGAAGGCTCTGTGGTTTACAGCAAACCTTCAGCTCAAGAGTCAGCCTTCCCTGTGCTGCACCACCAGGTTTGTGTTTGCTAAGGGAAACTGGGCTAGGTTGTCCTCATTCTGAGGAAGGAGTTGACAATGCAGTGCTCCTCCTTCAGCTTCCTGACAGGTTTTCACTTGAAGTCTCTCAGACTTGTTAATTTACCCAATGCATCTGCTGGAGCAGGTCACTGCAGAGGCTCAAGGGCAGGGCAGAGAGGATCTGTGGATGGGCTGATTCCTCCCTGCGTTTTTCATGCTTTATACAAGTGCAGAGATGAGTGGTGAAAGTTTGTGTCATTAATCAGTAGCTCATACCCAGAGCATTAGGGATTTTAAAGCTGAGGAGATAATGTGACAAATGAAAAAAATGATGTGAATTAGCGGAAAACTGACTTTTCCCCTCGATACGAATTCATTTCTATGGCAAGGGTGCACTTTCAGAGCGCAATCAAATTCATTAAGAGGTTTTGATGGATATGGAGAGACAGGAAAGCACCATTTATCACTCAGAAAAGCTTCACAAAGCACAAGAAGGGCCCCTTTATGGAGTCATAAATGCAAGAGATGTCATCTGTCAGGGAGCCTGCATGATGTCTCTCCCTCCCCAAGTGGGGATGTGCAGATTGCAAGTGAGGCTTTAAACTTCTCTCCAGAGCCTGAGTTCAAGAGTTTGTTTTTAGTGTATTTTAGAAATAAAATCAGAGAGGAAAAGTAGGAGAGTTGGGCTGCTTTCTGCAGAGGGACTCTGCCACCCAATTCAGCAAGGAATTGCGTGAGATTCACCTGATTCATCTGTCTCAGAACAGAATTTTATGACAAAAACCATCTGTTTTGTTCCCAGTAGTTATGTAGAGTATTATATAACAAGAAGCACTGAAATGAGACACTCAAACGAAAACAAACCTGTACTTTATCTTCATGTCTATAAACAAATTGAGTGAGGGCAAACGATTTTAGATGTATCTCTACCTCCTTACCAAAGCAGAGGAGATATTCATGCTCCACCAGAAGTAACAAGAAGCATTCAAAAGAATAGCTGAGGCCAGCCATTTTCCCTAAAGTAAATACTTAGCTGTTTGCTAAAAACTGGAGGAATATCTGACAGTCATCAGCATGAATTTTCTTGAAGAGGATGCCTGGAGTAAGTAGAAAGACCTGAAGGTTTTGACCATGCAAAAATAATATAACTTTACCCTGACTCTGAATTCATCCTGCTTCTGGAGAGGAGCAATAGGGAATTTGAAATGTCCATACAACCTCAACGCCCTGACTGGAGAAAAAGAACATGACAGACCTGCTGAATTTGACCATTATGTTATTGAAAAATTCCCACCTATGGACTGAGGGATTTAGCCCTTGGAAATCCAGCTTGTATTTGCAGAGCTGTTTCCTGACCTTTTCTGTAAGCCAATGTAGTCACGAGCAGTAAGATCAAAGGCCTGATGAATGTCTGATGTGAAGAGAAAAGAAACGGCTTCAGGCGCTTTCCCTTAGAGGCTGATGAACACTCATTTCCGGTTAATTTAATAGGATATATGCTGAAAAAGGGACTCCTGTATACAGTACATTGAACACAATCTCTTATATTTTCTCTGCTTAAGTGGATGGTCTGTTCTAGTGAGGCTCTGTCTCAGCAGACACTAAATATTATGTTTGTCAGATGAGTGTACCTCTTCAGGAGCTCAGTTTGCAGGTGCTGAGTGTACTTTATACAGCAGATGTCAATTCGGGATGGATACAGAAACCCAGAAACATGCCTGGTTTGTGACAAATGGAAGAGGTGACTCAAGCCTCCAGTGGGGTAAAACAGCCAAATTTAATTGATTTTGGTGTAGCAGCAGTGATTGTGGTCCCTGATGATCCAGGCTGGATGCTCCAGACCAGTTGACTGTGGAACAATTAAAGCAAAGGGATGAAGAAGGAATGTGTTTTAAGGCAGCAACACCAGCATCAGGCTTAAAGCTGACAAGTGAAATTTAATAATGCATTTCATGACATGTGAGCATTTTATTCCTGAGCTGTCACTGAGGACTGTTTTTTGGCGTAGTAACTGAGCCTTGCACCTCGAAGGAGCAGGAGTGATCCCGAGGGGAACAGCTCAGTGGGACCAGCCCTCCCTGTCAGCCCCTCAGCACCAACTCCAGCACATTCCACAGGAGAGAGGAACACACAAATATTCTCACTGGTAGGTCCTATCCCAAACCTCCCTCTACGAAAGAAAAACTCAGCTAAATTTGACAAAGACATTTCGAAAAAGATTTTTGCCTGGTTCCTACCCGTGAAGTAATAATCTGTCTCTACAGAGAATGACTTTGGGAGGGACAAAATGAAAGGGAGGAGGGAAAGAGTTGACATTATTTAAGGAAATCCGTTTAGTGAAGCTAAGCACGTCACCTAGATCTTCATTTTGCATGTGTCAAGTAAGTATAAGAAGATTGTATTTGCAGTAGGCAAGAGCCCATGCTCAAGCCCAGGTGTCTACATTAATGTGACCAACTGCTTTAGGGTTTTCTTCACTGGGACATTATTATTATTATCTAACCCTTTAAGCTGCTAATTTCCTGTGCTTTGCAGGATGGTGAGCAAGGTACAGGGACGGGAGGAAGTTCTTAGAGGGGAATGGGGCATTTTACTGCAGTAAGTAATTACAAATTTAATTATTTCATATACTCTCTGCCTTTGGTGGTTATCATCAACATACAAATACTCTGCAAAAGCATAATTTCTCAGGCAGCAGCAAATAAAGAATCAAATGGTGATTAGAACCATCAACTTTGTCATCTGTGTCCCTGCTTCTTTTGTCAAATTCCTTTGTGGAGCTCAAGTTTGTGTGGATCTCTTCCCTAAATCCACTGAGCAGTCAGGACCACAAAGTAGACTGGTTTCTGTTCTTTTAGGAGCTAAATGAAGGCTGGAAGAATAATAGAATCATAGAATGTCCTGGGTTGGAAGGGATCCACAAGGAGCATTGCTAATCTATTTCATTGTGGCTGGGGTGGTCAGGGCTGTAAAATAGTTCAGTGCTTAACTGCACTTTTATAACCCTCTACAGGAGACAGAGTGATGTCAGAAAGCCTCTGCATTTACCACTGCAGAGGAAGTGGAAGGAGACATGCTCCTGAAAGTGCAGTTTACCAGGGGAAGCTGCAGCAGCTGTATCTGTGCTAGCAAAGAGCTCTTCCCTCAAGTTCAGCCTAGGATTCAGTCTCTTTCCTGGAACTCAGACAGTTCCACATTGGATCAAATGCATGTGAGATGCTACCAGGCTGGCCTCTAACAGCTGGAACAGCTCCAAGGATACTATAGACTGCTTCTGTTGTAGCAGCTCTGACTTGCATGAGGAGGAGCTGAGAGTTGGCCATGATTACCCTCTGCAGATCAGGACTGAGAAGCTGCTCTGCAGATGTCCCTGCCTGGCCTGTTCACTGCTATCACTTCATTATTTTTTTATCCTCCAGTCTGTTTTCTCTCGATTTAGTCTTCAGTCATGAACACTTTCATGCCACCTTTCTTCTCCAGGGATGGTGGTATAATGTGGCCCTTGGTTTTAAATAGCCACCCTGCCCCACAGGATACCTGCTGTGCCTCACAGACACTGTCCCCATTAACCAGCTGGGACAAAACTTCGGCTCCAACCTGAAAAATGGAGGTGCCAGCAAAATGAGGATCTGCAGCTCTTCTTCTCTCTAAATCCTGTTGTTGGTCTCTGTGGTAATAAATCAGTGTTTAAAACACTTTAGCTTTTCATCATCCATTAGACTAAACATCCTGTACTCATCTATTTTCCTTCTGCAGTATGGTCTTCACGAGTCGGAATTAATTGATTTCTTTGTATTGGGTTGGGTCTCATAAGAAGACTAAATATTCCCAAGAGATGAAAACATGAACTGAGTGGTGTGTGTGTGCAAAATAGATTTCCATCTAGACAAGAGGGAAGTGAGAGATCAGTACAGAGCTACTGTTAGAATCCTGGAGACACAGAAAAACCACAAAACTGCCGTGTGTGCAACATGGGAACAGGCTGCTCGGAGAAGCTGTGGCTGCCCCATCATTGGAATTGTTAAAAGTCAGGCTGGATGTCCCTGCCCATGACAGAGGACTAGATGATCTTTGAATGTTCTCTTCAACCCAAATCAGTCTGTGATTTTATGGGGCCGTTCTTGTAGGCACAGAAATCTCTATTTCATAAATAAAGTAGAAATCCATGGTGGAAGTTAAATTGTTTGAGAGAAATCAAACAACAGGCAAACTACATAATCTTTAAGAAAATTGAGGAATTCTGGATGTCACTCTTATGGTCTCCCTTCTGAACCATGTTATCATCTGAATGTGTAAGAAAACAAAATCTACAATAAAATAAGCTTCAATCATAACTCAGTGAAGCTGAGGGGGCAGCAGGTCTCTCTGTTTTTCATCTCAAAATCAAAACCCAAAAAGACAAGGAAAGTTCAATTTCTGTCCAGTAAAAAGCCATTATTGTGTCTGACAATGACAGGTTTTGCATACACAGACCCACAACGTGCATGCACATGCATACAAAGTTGTTCCATAATAACAGGTTTTCTGGCTCAGTCTCAAAGCTGACGTAAACGAGAAAGCTGGGAGCTTCTCCTCTGCTGTTTTATGGACTATGAATAAGATTGCACTTGTCCTGATGATCCTTCCATTTGGCCATCACTCATAACCATCAGGCAGACTGCCCTTCACAAAGAAAGGACACATCCATACCCAGGAGTCTGTCAGACAGAGCCAACACGTCACTCTGAACATACCCACAGTGACCTAACATATGTTTTTCTCCCTTCCTTCTTTAATTTAAAATAATTTTTCTCTTTCCTTTCCCTTTCTGCTCCCTGGATGGAAATTACACTGCTAGGAAGGCAGGGACACCAGCTGCTCTGTAACTCTCTCCCATTTATCTCTCTTCGGTCCTGAATAAGCCAGGTGCTTTTGTGCATGCTGAACAAGAAGCACCTGCTTGAATCCACGCTTGTTCAATGAAACATTCAAAACTCATTGTGAGCTCACTGATACCAAGCAGAGTTAAACACAGTTAATGCCATGCTTAAAATTCAGCCCAGTTGTGCAGTGCTTTGCCAAATCACTATTCGGCACTGGATAGCAATGCAGGCCTAAGTGACCTCCAAAAAGCTGCTCATTACAGTTGTTCGTAGCAGCGAGGGGCAAATACCTTAAGGTGTAGTTAAGGAAATGTACCCAACTTCAGGTCTTTGCCATTCACAAGCAAAAGCTCAAGGAAGCTGAGAGAAGAAGGTTCAATTTGTTCTCCAAATTTCACATAAGCTTTGAGGAATAAATGCACAAAAATGCTGCTTTTAAAGTTTTGAGGTTAGAAATCATTCCCAGCTGCCATAAAAGGCAGCCAACTTCCATATATTTCATTTTAGCTGCCTAAAAACTGAATTTACATGTTACAAAATCTACAGGTAATTTAGGGATGTTCGCTTGTAGCTGCCCACCTATGATTTCCAACACTTGAAAATTCATCATCTAATAAAATAATTTGAGTGGAAACCATTTAGTGTCTCAGTTATGCTCCTGACTTGCCATGACCAACTGAGATAACTCATCAATAACACAAACAGTCTGTGTGCACATCAACAGCAGCAGAAACAGCCCCTGGAGGATGTGCAGTGGGCTGGTTATGGGAGTGAGGAGTCCAAAGCTGTACCTGCACCATCCATATCCTCAAGAACAAAAAGGCACTAAAACTGCCTGACTCTGGTCTACAGAAAATCTGTCTGAGCCATCTGTTCTCCAAGAGTTTGTTGACCAGTGCACAACTGGAGTGGCAATGCCTGATGGGAATTGCCTAATGGGCAGATGAAGAGAGCAAGCTGAACAGCTCAGCCTCTGACTATTAAAAACTGGCTTTGGTTGGGCTGCCTGGCTGAACTGCCAATGGTTCAGCTATTAGAGAGCTCAAGATGCTTATCTATAAATAGGTTTAGAGCTTTTTGTCAAATTTCAACACTTCGGTTCTTTCTAACCCTCTATAAAATCTGCCTGATCTTTGGATCTGGTTGGAGCTCTATGAAGCTCAAACTAAGGCAAGGAGAGCCACAAAAAACCCAATAGATTTAGTAATGGGAAGTATTTAAAGCGTATCTTTTATCTTCTCTTAGATGCAGCCCCTAGTACTGATATCACTGGAAACATCTGCAAATTCTTCCATAGTGCAAGGAATCTCTGAGGTCGGACATTAAATGGAGGAAGCAAGACCTCAGCACCAGCCATGCTGTCTGCAGGCAGCATCCCTCAGTGTCCCACTTCCTCCTGCTCTTGAGGAAGCCTTATGCCTTGAAAGAACTCCAGTGGAGCACAATTCCTCTGCCTAGAAGTACACTCATCATGAGCTCATCAGAGGTGACTCTGCACCATTTCCCTGGTTCAAAATACCTGCTGAGAGGTTTAGGTTTGGCTCTGTCTGTGTGTGAAACTCCTCCTCAGCCAGGACCCTGCAAAGAGCTTTGCTGCAAGGCATCGGTGAAGCCCCAAACCGGTGAAATGAGCGGAGAGACAGGAGGCACAACCTCCACAGGAGGGAAATCATGACAACACAGTTTGCAAAGAGTAGCAGACGACACCATGCTCACCCAGAGCTTGCCAAAGACCTTGTTTGTTAGTTTCTTCCATTGCCTTTTCCCATGTACGCGATTGCTCACGCACACGAAGCCAATGAGCGACTGCACAGGGATAAACACACACATGCTCAAACCCAACCACGCTGTGCTCCTTCTGCCAGCTGGAAAAAGAGGGCTGGAGTGTCTCTTCTTTTCTCTGTTTCTTACCCCCACAGAAAAGTCTGGGATACCAAACAGCAACGTGTATAGAGAAAATAGAGCAGTTTAAAATGGACAAAAATACCTGAAACAATCTCATCTGCTTTGCCCAGGAGGAGCTGCTATTTCACGTCAATGTCTGCTGAAGCTGTGGATGTCTCCCTTAGTCTCAGCAGTGATTTTCGTTCCTTAATTAATCAATTACACATGTAACTGTGGTCCATTAGCAAGGCAGATGACTGTCTTCAGACGCTGATTACTGGTTTCGGAAGAGCCCAAAAATATTTCAGTAGGATGAATGAATTTCCTCTATGAGGTTTTAATGAGACCATTTAGCTTTTTTTCTTTTTTTAAAAAACAAGAACTGAAATGGGCATCATAAACCAACTCCACCTACATGATGCACAGGGGAAAAACAACAGGCCTCAGTTTTAGACCCTGTCTGCACTTAATTGTACTTGGAAGAGTATATAATGGAGAACTAATGGTACCTATGTGTTTAGCTCACTCAGCAGTGCAGAGGGGATGATTTCCTATGCGCAGTGTAGCACTTTGGTTGGCTGTTTTATAAGACAATGACCAGGACACATACATTAGTAATAGGCTGCCATGACTAGTATGTCCTGAGTTATAAACCCCAGCTGGTCGTGATCATAATTATTAATAATACCAGTAATCTGCGTTTCTAAATCACAACCCCAAGAGCTACCAGAGTCTGTTTATATCATATACACATTGCAGTAAGTCTAATTTCATCTGTGTATAAATATAGGGGCATTTTTTCTGTGTGGTGGCACATTTTCAAAGAAGCAAAAATTCAGTTCTTAGAGCAACTCAGTCTACTGTGCTGCGCACAAAAATACAGCCAGGATTTCAGTACTTAATTTTCTGACATCTTCCCATAGTATGAACATTGTGCCTGTTCATTTCATTAATCCGTTATTGACAAGAAGAGCTCAGGACTCTGATTTTAAATCTCATCTGAGAGTCTGAAAGCCTCCCCTCTCCAGCAACTGCTTGCCCCTGGGTCACTGCTACTATTATATGCTGATTTACATTTACATACTCTTCTTGGGGGTTGCATTGTATTTGCTTTCTCCTGTTATTCTTCCTGACACTGAAGATAAAAACAGCAATCAACACAGAACATCAGCAAGGGCTCACAGCTGGCCCCATCCCCGTTACCTTCAGCCTTTCTCAATGTTTCACTGATTATTTTCCAAACCGAGAGGCTTAAGCTGTGAAATTCCTGAAAAATTAGTTCTGAGCTCAAGTGCTAAAAATATACATTTCATGTAATGCTGGAAAGAAGACAGGGTGATCCCCACTCTACGTTTGCCAAAGCATCTCTGAAATCCAAATAAATTAAACTTCTTATTCAATCAGTGTTGCCAAGTGGATGCGTAGAAGCAGCTCCAGCAGTGAGCAAGTAAATTGGCCATATTCTGGGATTTATTCTGGTGGGCTTTTCACTGATAAGGGAGGCATCAGAGTCTTTTATTCCTGCTGGACCGGGGTCCTACATCCCCTCTGGACACATGTCCAGAACTCCTGGTGCTGCCCAAAGCTGTGCAGTCAACTGGGCTTTCATTCCTCTTTCCTTTAAGGATATTTAGATAACACTCAGGAGTCAGAAGTCAGGAGTACATGGATAAAACATCCTCTAAGCTGGCATAAAGGCAGTAAGAAGCAATTTGCATTGTAAAGAAGTTTTATAAGTATGCAGCCTATTAATAACTGCCTCCACTTGTGACAAATGTCACTGGGCTGATTTGAGCTGCTTTGGAGGTGGAACAGATACAATTATCTATCACCCTGGAAGATACTCTCAACAAATTATTCACATTTGAAGGGTGTTGGGATGGCATTTTCTTTTGTTTGGTTTTCCTCATGAGCAATTTCAACCCAAAAGTCCTTTTTTTTTAAAAGGCTTTAGACTCAGGGTCACTTCTGCAGGGCATTTGCATCTCTCCAACCCATCAGACCTGTTGCACTTTGTGTTGCACAAACTTGAAAGCAAAACATGAAAAGTATTAGAAAACAGTGGAGAGGACTTGGGCATTTACATTGCTTCAGAGTTGTGATGGCCAAGGAGAAGTTTGCTCTGGCATCTGGAAAGACAGGAGTCTGTGAGCCTTCTCCAGAGAAAAGTTTTGCAACTACTTGGGCCTCATCATAGTTTGACACTTCGGAGCAATCTTCTGTGGAAGAAGTGCTCTTACTGAACCCAAGGCATTTGGAGGAGAAAACAAACTCCCACACAGGCATAAAAACCGCTGTAAGTCACCTGGTGAATTCACTCTCAGCAAAAAGCCCATGAAACAGATCCCATTACCTTGTCCTTGAGCTGGGAACAAGGGGAACAGAATTGGTCACTTCTCTGGATGTGACTGTACTTGGGAACTGTCAGTCCTCGAGGCAGCACGAATCATGGAAAACAGACAGCAAAGCCAACAATGAACATTTCAGCTCTCTCCATGTGTCCCTGCAGACGCACTGGAGAGCCCCATCTCCTGCCTCCTCCCAGGGCCTGACTCTCCGCATCCCGAGTCACGCCCTGCAGCAAGCTGAGATCTTGCCGAAATCAGTGAACTTGGGTCTTTGCAGGATTTGGCTTCCATCAGAAATGGCCGCACAAGGTGCTGTGACAAGTATCAGACCTCACACCTATCCCAGTCCCAGCAGGCACTGACCACAGGCTTGGGCCACGTGAATGGCTTTGTGCCCGGTTACAAAGGCACCCGTTCCTCACTGTCACCCAGTCCTCCCCACCTCTCAGGCAGTTTAAGAGACAGTAATGGCACAGTTACCAACACCTTCACATTTTCTGTTTTGTTACCTCCAGTACAAATATCAATTACACAGTCTGACAAGGAGAAAATGAAATTGCGCAGTGTTAGGCTGCAGGTATTTAGTTCAATGATTGGGGCTGTCTTTAAAACACTGTAATGACACCATCCTGGATGGATAAGAGAGAGATGGGGTATTGTGTGCATTCCTACACTTTGAATTTAAATTAAAATTTGCTGTGATTTAAGATGTTATGTCCTCTGAAGGTCTATACTTTCCTTGGAGAAAATAATTATTCTCAGCTAATAATGTGAGTCGCTAGGCTAGTTATTAGTATATTTGCAACAGGGTAAATTTGCTTCCTATTGACAAAGACCCAGGTGTATTATTTATTGCCTGATAATTTCAATCTGGAATTAATCTTTGACTTGAAAGGACACCTATTCTTTAAAGCTCATCATCCCCTTGCCCTGCTTTTGCTTATGCCTTCAGTTTTGAAGGTACATTTTTCTTCATGATTTGCAGAAGTCATTACCAAATGCTTGGAAGTCCATCAGCCAGGTTACCTTGATAACTTCTTTTATGAATAGTAATAACAAAAACGTCAATAAATAAAGCTAAATCATGCCCAGAGGAAAACAAAGTAGTCACTTGTGAGTTGTGTTTGCAGATATTGGTAGTAAGAAGGTAGCGAGGACATAAAATAAGTAGGCAGCATTATCCCCCATGTCTAATTTAGAAATAAAATTAATCAGGCCACCACCCAAGGACTTTATTCATAAATGTAACGCCAAGCAACAGGTTCTGTTACAGACTGTAAGGGGAACACAAGAACTAATAGCTCAGGGCTATGACCACTGAGCAGCTCAGGACAGAAGATTTTAGTGCTTTATCCCTAAATCAGCTCAAGGGCAGACATCAGATTAGACCAGGATCCCTTTGTGGCAAACAGAAAGATCTGGATTCTCCTCCACATTGTCTTTAATGCTTTGTGCAGCTATTCAAGAGGCCTACAGAGAGCAGGGTCATTGCACTGGAAATCTATGTGGTACAAACATTTCACCTTGAGCTCATTTCTTGTCATGTACAAGGAAGCCCTGGCTGAGTTATGCCTGGTGATTAGCTCAGCCCTCACTCCTTCCCTGCCATTATCTCACAGACTGGAGGAATTCACTCAGTGATTATGTTGTTGATAAGGGAATTCCCGGGACTACAGTGCCTGAACATATTGGATTTACATAATCTTGCTTAAAAATCAGCATTTCATTTGCATCATGTCACCAGATTCCAACTGCATCAAGCAGGGGAGGATACTTGGGGAAGTCATACCTGGAGATGAAGAGAAAAAAAACAGAGAGAAAAGGAGACAGAAGGCGATTTTCCCAGATTTTGCTGTGCCGTGAGACACCTCCTGAGATCCAGTTCAGAAAGTCTCCTTCTGAAGTGAGAAGGAACTGTCAGCTTCCCAGTGAGCCACACCACCACCCTCATTTTCATTCAGAGAACCTGCCACCCACACCTCCACGAGCCTGGGGCTTGCACACACAGCAGAGATCTGGGCTGAGGCCTCTGCCTTTGCACCGTGACCAAGTGTGGTGCAGGGAGAGGGCTGGATGGGGCCCTGAGCAACCTGCCCCAGTGGGAGGTACCCCTGTTTAAGATGAGATAATGGTCAGAAAAGGGGTTTCGTTTGGGAGTTTTGGTTGGTTGGTTTTTAGCCTTTCCCTGCTTGATTTTCCCATCTGGATTTCCTCTTCTTTATGAAATCCTGTCTCTTAAGCCCATCAAGGCAATATTTCATCCCCAGTGGACATGGGAAGGTTGCAATTATCCTGTTCATGATTTAGGGTTACACTACAGCCTTGAACTCTTCTGTGCTTGATGTGGCATTCGCCCAGGGTTACTTCTTTTTTTTCTCTTTAACCAGCATTTCTTCCCACAAGTTTTATACTGAACCTTGACCTGAGGAGACAGGGAAATTGGTTATTTGGATTTAAATGTGTAACATTTAAAAGGAAAAGCTGCTTTAACTGGCCTGGAGGAAGGGCATTCTGCAATACCAGAGATAAATGTCAGCCAAGTAGCAGAGCTGCAGGACACTGAATAATAACTGGCACCCCAAACCCAAAAACCTCAGAAAATCTGCCAGAGAAGCTCTCTCAAGCCCCTAATGTAGGGATGACTGCACACAGAGCAAGAGATCCGCCCCAGAGACCAACACAAAGGTAACACTATTCCTGTACTCTTCCAGGTGGGATGCAAAATGGGACAAAGTAACTTAGCAGGGTCCCACAGCTGTGCGGAGCCAGGGCTGCTCAGAACTCTTTATGGTCTCCTTGGACAGGGTCAAAAGAGGGCTGTAAATAGTTGTTCTGAAATATTTATAGGCCTAAGGTCTCGGTACGAGGCTGGTTTCTGCAGAGCAGTTTGTTGTTCAGGGGTCTAAGGGAAAGAACAGGGTTGCTGGGAAGATTTCAAAGCTCTTATCCTTATCCTAAATAAGAAAGGATAAAAGAGCTGAGTTTATCATTCAAAGATGTATTTTGAAGGGCTGAGTACAATATTCTTTTCCCACTCTGAAGCAGAAGATTTCAAGGCTGAGAAAGGGCTCCCTCTGGAGAAATCTTACCCACTTCTTCTGAAACCCCAGGACTGGAGTGGATCTTGCTCCTGTCCTGCCCATGGCACTCCACTGCTGGACAGGCTGCAGCCCTGGGAAGTTACGTCCTCCCTGGAGTGTGTCTTTGCTTTGCCAGGGTAACAGGAGTGAGGAGCAAACCACTTGAGATCTGGCTTTGGTCTCCTCGCAATTAGCTCTGTTTGTATTTACTGAGTAGCTCTTCTGTTTCTTTTGTATAGTGAAGAAAAAGCTTTCCAGGGAATTCTAAACTCGTGGTTCTCAGGGAGAAACCATGATCACAAAATCCATGGTGGACCTCAGCTGTATCCAGCTGTGGTGCAAGGGAGCTCCTAAGGCTGGGTTAAAGTTCTGCTTAAGAGGATCACAAGCCTCAGGCTGGGCTCTGTGTGTTTTGGAAGCTGTGGGCAGGACAGCTGCAATGTTGGTTTTAGTTGGTTAATTCCCAGCAGGATCAGGATTCTGATCTGAATCACACATATAGGGGAATCATCGAGGGTTTGTGGCCTCAGGTTGTTTTGAGGTGATAAGCAGAGCACTGAGAAACACCTGTGTTGTCCCCTGACTTACATTCCCCACCCGGAGATGTGGGAGGGGTTCACCAAAGCACTCTGTGGTGAGACTTCTCCTTTTAATATCCCAGATTTCAACAGAAGGTTCCACCTGTGCTTGAGGCTGGAGAAGGAGGAACTCGTGAGACAATGTTGGTGACATCTTGCCATGATTAGCTGGGCTGGAGACCTTGTCTACGAAGCCCATTCCCTACAGCATCTCCTCAGGCTGCCCCAGGAGGCACCGCTTGTGCAGCCCTGCTCAGAGCCCTGCAGGTAAGGCACTGCCCAGTCCACAGCTTTTCTCCTCTAACTGCAGTCTCACAAGGAATCGACATCTCGCCTGGAAAACACTCAGGATCTGCAGGCTGAGAAAGCTTGAAAACCACTGCACTAGCCCACTGAAGCAGAAATTCTTATTTTCTCCCCCATAATTACATTTGCTTTGCTTCAGGTTTGCACAACTCACATTCCAAAAGCTCTGCCATTAGTCAGAGCTGTTTGTTCACTAAACTTTCTAATAATTGCCTTTTTTTTTTTATCCCCTTTCCCTGACTTCGCTGGGGGTCAGAGCCCTGTGAGCTGTGTCTGATGGCACTGCTGCAGCACCTTGTCTCTGTCTGATGGGGGTCCTGGACGCAGCCTCCAGCAGTTACTGGCGAGCAGGGACCAGGCAGTGTTGTAGGCAACTGCTGCCATCTCCTGGTCTTTCAATCCCCCCAAAAAGCTTGGGCATCATCAGTAAGGTCAGGTGCAATCATGTAGTTTTACATATAAATGCATTTGTGTAGATATAGGTGTATGTATACATACACACATATTTTTATAGGTGAAAAAAGAAGTCCTGAACAATAAATTTAAATCTGAGTTTTAGGGGTTTTTTTCAAATAGTACTTAATTGTTAGTGCAGTAATAACTCTGTACACCTAAAAATTAAATATAATCCTCTAACTGTTTGCATTATCATGGCAGCTGAAAGTTCTTCAGCTAATTCTCCTTGCTCAGAGAACAGTAAGAAAAATCTTTTGATAGTTTTTTCTGATTTATAATCATCTGCTTACAAAAAACTTGTCTGAAAAGGACAAACTCATTTAATATCAGCCCCAAAATCATACCAGTGTTTCTGCACTGGCAGGGTTCTCAGTCTCCAGAAATTTCTGCCCCAAGCTGGAAAAACAGGGCTCCATTTCCAATCCACAAGGGCCTGGCCAAGTTGTTACTCTTCCCTTGCCTTTCCAACAAATGTGAACTCAAATTGCCAAGTTTGGTGTCTACTTTAAAAGTCCCCAAACTTGGATGTGAGATACAGGAGCACTGGTAAAATGATTTGCCATTTTACCATAATCTGACTCAAATAGTATTCCTAATATGAAGTCACTTCACAATTCAGAAGCATCACTCAGACCTATTGCTGGATTTTGTGGCTGCTAGGAATGCCGTCATCTCCAGGCTTCTTCCTCCACCAGGTAACCTTGTGTGACAGCTTGGATGAACCTGCACATCCAGGGAATCTGGGTCATTTATTAGTAGCTACGAGAATCTGTGCCAGAAAAGCCACACAAGGAAAATGAGATGGTCAGGGCAGAAACATCAAGATGGAAAAGCAGGAACACAGATTTGCAAAGGTTTTCTTACCAACCAGTCCATCCTATGCGATCTCAGGCAGCCGTGTCACATAATCCTGCTTTTTAATTCCCTGCACCCTACTTTAAAATTAGTCAGGGGGTTTTATGCACTGTTTTTATCAGCAACACTCTTTGAACATTCAAATATGGGATTTTTCTGCTTACTGAGGCTTCATCCTTATGCAGAATGTCAACTAGCCTGGAGTGAGGACGACTCAAAATTACCTCCAAGGCTTTCAGTGCAAATCTCTGACCTTTATCAAAAACCTCCCTTTGTAGAAAATGCTTTCTGATGGTGTTTGCTGATGCACGTTTTCCTACAGGCAGAACTCACAGAAGGCTGGCTCCACAGCTCTGCACTCTGCAGTTGGACACCACCACTGCAAAATTCACAGCTGGCAGCTCCCAACTGAGACCAGTCCTTACCAGCTCCCATCTGAGACCAGTCCCTACTGATTTGCGCCTGAGAGCAGTCCTTACCAATCCCAAACTGCTGCCAGCTCTGGTTCACCCAGGGGGGACCCAGCTCAGACAGGTCCTATGGGACCCAACTGAACCTGAGCTGATTTATTCCCCTGATGATGGAAGTACCTGCATGGTTTCTTTATCACATTTCCAGTCTCTCTGGCTCTTTATCTCTCACTTTAATATTACCTTTAGCATGTTGCAGTGGACGTGATGAGAAGACAAATCACTTATTTACCCAACAACCTTCCAGCACTTAAATTTCTTAACAACAAGCCAGAGTTGACTCAAATCAAAACACTTCAGTGGGTCTAGGACAAGTGGGATCACTGCATTTTATGCTATAAATAAAGAAATTAATGCATAATTGACCATAGTCTGGCAGCCAGCCTCCACTGCTTGTGCCATGAGCTCTTCTCCCATGCAGTTGCTGCTGTCTGTATCATTGCTCTGAAAGCATGGCCTGGACAGTTAGATACACACAAAGCTGCAAATAGAAAGAAATTTAAATTTAGCATTTAAAGATTTTTCATGCTTCCTACTACCAGAAAATTTTTCAGAGTAAAGATTTTCTCATGTCCTGTGTTTGGAAGTCCACGGTGTGAAAGGATTGCAATAAAAGGGAGACTTAATTGAGTTGGGATTGTTTGAGAGAGGAAGGATGAACAAGTAGCAAACATCGCAGAAAGCCCCCACAGTGTCAGGGTACAAAGTTACCCAGTACAGCCCTTGTAAAAAGGTTCAAAATGTACATTAAACACAAACACTACAAGAGCCATTCTTTTTCTTCCAGCCTTTTAATGTGACAGAGAGAACAAAAACAAAGTCCATTGGAACAGCTGCAATTTCCAGTGATGACCAGACACAGATCAAATAAAAAAAATAAAAGAAGGTTTTAAATGAAGAAAAGGAACCAAGGGACTGGAATTGGCTATTTCACACACAGAGCTGACAGAACATCTAAATGAAACTTTCCATTAAAGCACGACACAAGGTGTTATTTACAGTGGGACTTGCAGTGTGTGTACATTTATACAGCACTAGCATCACATACAGCAAAGAAATTTATTTGATTTTGTTTCCTTCACAGTTCCCAGGCTTGATGCTTCCTAAAAGCAGCATTTGCTAATATAAGGGTGAGAAACTGAGGGAGAAACTTAATTCAAAATAAAATGCATGGGGTTCAAATCTACGTAAACCTAGAAGTGTCCTCTCAGGTTTTGTGTGTCCTTTGGAAAGCCAAAGGACAAAAGCAGGGAGTATAAAGGGACCTAGGGCCTCCTTAAGAGCATCAGAGAATACTCTGCTGTTGGAGGTCTCAAAGCAGGACCTGGCAGCGACCCGGACATCTGCAGAAAGCTCAGCTCCATGCAGTCGTGCTCTGTGCCCTTGTGGGGACGCAGCCTTGGGGCTGGACCGCTCCCATGCTCAGGGAACATCCCTCAGTGCCTCTCCAGTATCACTGAAGGACATCAGGATGCCTGAGCACTCCCCAGGGTGCAGAACCTCTGGCACTGGGTGTGGGTTTTCCAAGACTGACCCTCTTCATAGTCCAAAAGATCCATACACCACCATTTGTAAGTCCCATAGCATTTCAAGGAATTTCAAAGAGTGATGTTCATACGGGCAAGGATGGGATCACCCCACTCAGCACAAGCTGCAGCCACCACCACTAGGACATAGCGGAGCCAAGGGCAGTAACAAGAGCTGTCCTGCACAACTGGAGTAATAAATCACTATACAACAACCCGTTAAATCAACAGGGAATGCAAAGAGGCAGAGCTCTTATTGTAATACCACTGGTCTTTAATAATAGTATCAACAGTGCTTGGTGTTGCTATAAATGTCTGTGTCTGCATGCTCGGAAGCTCAGCAATGGACTCCTCCCATTACAGTGCTGTAGAGCTGAAGACACAAAGTCACAGCAGGCCAGTTTGGGTTCCCTAGACTCACCTTTCCCGACCCACAGTATCTCTGGCTAAGTGGCCGTACTGGTGTGCCACGCATGCATGAGGGGATCCAGCTGTCCTCCAGAAGAGATCTTTGGGATTTAAGGCAAGTCCCCTGTCTTGGTCCTCTGTGTCCCTGTTGCAGCAAAGTTCACTAATCCGTGGAGATAGTGCTGTGCAGAGATCATCAGGGGACCCGTGGTCAGCAGTTTTCTCCGTGGATGGTGCAGAGTATCCAACACAGAGACAGCTCACTGTGGCAGACGTGGGCAGGGGAACTGATGGAGGAGATGTGCTGGCCCTTGCACAGCGGGGTCAAGGCTGATTTTACAGCAGAAATTAAGCTGAGCCATCAGAGGAGGTGCCTGAGGAGAAATCTCCCCCTGCTTGGGGCTCAAGGATCCGTGGGTGAGGCTCAGCCTAGCAGCTGGCCAAGGCTTGAAACTGAGCCCAAATCAAACCACAGCCAGTGCAGAGGGGTCTGCACCCAGCAGCTGTTTTGCTCTGGAGAGCAGCAGTGTGACACCTACAAGGATTTACACCATGGCAAGGACAGCAAACAAACACTTTGGGAGTATTGACTAAGCCTGTCCCCACTGAACCGGGTGGGAGACATCAGCCCAGGTGTCACAAAGGCAATGCCTGAGCTGGAGCTGTTGTCCTGGTTCTCTCTGTCCCTGAAGAAGCAGGGCAAGTCATCTTCAGGTCAGCACAGGGCCTGGGCAAGGTCCTGTGCATTGCCTCTGCCTTTCAGCTGAGAGTAACGGGAATCCATTCAGTCCAGTCCTAGGTGTCTCAGCTAGGTGGTGGGAGTTCTCCTTAGCTTTTTCTTTCTTCCTTCTCTGCTCATTGCTGTCCTTTATCCCAGGCTCTTATGTGCCAGCTGTGGTGTGTTTGCTCTCTACTGTTAGGTCACAAACTCCCTGGTCAAGCCAGGGGAAGGAGCCTTGTCCCAAAATGTGCAATATCCCTTAGCCCTCAAGTGACTGACCCATGGATTTAGGGGTGCAAAGAATTTCCAGGTGACACTGACAATGAGTTCCTACTGCTCTCTACCTTGTCCCAGCTAGTCTGTGAGGTGAGGTTTAGCAGCCTGTGAAAGAGCTGTTCTGTAAGGAAGAAAGGTTTCTAAGATTGGATAATATTTCCTAATATTACCTTGCCATTTCTATCTCCTCAAGACTTCAGTTTCTTCCTTCTCTGAAAATTAACAGGGAAGTTTTGCAAAATAAATGACGTCATTAACGTCACTGCAAAATGTCAGTGGAGAACAAAAATAGTCAGGTTTGCTGTGAGCATTGGGTGATATGTAAATAAGACTGCTACGCAAAATAAATATTTAAACAAATATGTTCTGGGTCCTCAGAGCAGCACAAGCAAATAGGCCAGAAAATGAAACAAAATTTTGCCCCCCTGTCCAGTTGCAATGTGGTAATTGGCAAGTACAGCCCAACAAAATGGATGAAACCTAAAGGTCATATTAAACTGCTCCTCATCATGCAAAAGGAGCAGATATTCTTAAAGAAAAAACCCACGTTCTAGGCTGTGATTCTGAACAGAAGCTGTGAACTGCTGCCAAAGGACATAATTACATTCACCCCTACCTCAGAGAAGGAACCTTGCTGTTTTGAAGACAAATAAATAAATAAAATAATAAAAAAGTGCCCTACGCTACCCATAAAATGAAGAAATGAGGCATAATAAGCTCAGTTATTACAGCAGCTTGTGATTTTATCAGTTTCATAAACCTCAGAATAAAGGTCAAAAATCCCAAAGAGTCCATCGTAGCCTAGCTGATCCACGAGAGTTTATCCCTGATTGACACAATGATAAAAGTGATGCTCATTAGAGGCTTTGCCTCACTGGCAAGGATTTGCTGCTTGTGATCTAACCCCGCTGTGTGTCCTTCAGCTGCCCCTGCAGCAGCACCATGCTGACTCCCACAGCTGCAGCCTGGGCTGGCCCTGGTGCCAGCCAGCCTGAGCGCAAGGGACTGTCCCTGTGCAGCCAAGGCAGAGGTGTGAGACATCAGTCTTGCAGGATTTCAGCCTAGCCTTGCTTGATTTTCTTTAAAAGAAACCCGAAAAACCAACCTAACACCAAAAAAGCAAAAAAACAAACAAAAACCAACAAAGAAGATCCAACAAAAGGTAAAGGAGAAGATCACCAGCGAAAGTACAAAAGAACTTTTTATGTCACAAAATATCCTGGTTTGACAAATTCCCTGTACTGTGTGACAGTTTCAGATCAATTCTGGTCTATTGCTGAGCTTGTTGAAAGGATATAATTAGTGTTATCGCATCCATTGTGAGCACTGGTGTGTTATTGAACAGGTTGCTTTTCCTCCTGGTTTCCCAGGAAAACAAACCCCAAAATACACAACTTACTTTGCCTCTAAGTGCAACAGGACTTAACTCGTATGATAAAAAGGGCACACAAATTTCAGAAATGCTCTCCACAGGATATCAAACTAAACTGTGACACGTAATGGGAAATTTAATGTTCTGTACAGTGAAAGCTTGCTGTGTGCATTCCCTGTGTAACAAGTTAAATGGCTTTAAGTAACTGTGCTTACAGTGTTTCAATGAGACCCAAGTACATTAGAAAATCAAGCATCATATTCTTCAAATAATATGGCTAAAATGCTGGTAAATTCACAGTTACCATACTCTAGGTATTAGGCAAAAATCCCCTATTTACACTGGATAATATGTACACATTTGGTTTGTGGAATGCTCCAATATCATATCAATTTCTCCTCTGTGAAAGTTGTAGGAAAAAAAACCCTCTTAATCATTATAGAAATATATATTCCCAGCCACTAATGCATTTAAATATTTGGTATCTTGATGTAAAGAATTAAGTGTCACTAAGTTAGTCATTACTCTTGATAATCTTGAATTACTGGGATTTTTTTTAAGTGTAACTCTTAAAATCCTCTTAAGGGTGCAGAAATTAAAAATCCTAAATTTTAATAGCTGATCACTTCAATAGGGTTATGCACGTTTGCATGTAGGTGTAAATACATACATATATATATATAATTATTTAGATATTTCTTTTCCACAGCAAGAAGGTGCCTAGTGATTCCCTGTGCCCAAGTGAAGACAGTAAAGGGCTTTGAAGCTCTGAGTCTCCTGAGAGAGCTGAGCACCCACCCTCAAATCCTCGAGAAATCAGGACTCTCACTCTTCCAGGAGGTCGGAGTGGTAATCCCAAAATCAAGACAGCTGGGGCCACTGGCCGCATCTGCAACTCTTACCCCTGTTGCTGGAGCTCACCCACAGCAGGTTTGTTACCTGCCTCCCCCTGGGTGCTCTGCGTGTCCGAGCACAGCTGATGTGGATGGCCAAGGTGCACTGGGCGGGGCGGGCGGGGTCCCACAGCTGGGCAGAGGCAGGAGGAGCCGGGGTCTGTCCCCCCGTGTCACACCCACACGGGCACACACGTGCACGGAGCCACTGTCTGCATCTGGGGTCCTTGCAGTGGGATGGACAGGCAGGCACAGGGGGCTCCCAGCGCGGGTGGGGTGGAACCCAAGCTCTGCAAGGGGTGTGTGGGGGCTGCATGCACCAGTTGTGGCTGTAAAAGGGTCAGGAACGGTGGTTTTGTTTATATCCCTGCGGGTTCTTCTTTCCCTCTGCCGTCTCTCTTTGAGGTATCGACAGAACAGCATAGAACGAACATTTTGGGTCTTTCAGACATGGCTCTTTTTTGTTCTTCTTCTACATCTGCCCTCGCCAAGCCCCCTGGCCTGTGTTGCTCACATCAGGACTTGTTCTCGAGTCTCTGGCAGACGCAAAGCGAGCAGGCCACCTCCAACCAGAGCAGAGGAGGCCAGAAGGATGGGAACCACCTTGGTTATCCCTACAAAGGAGGAAAAGATGGAGTTCCCCAGGATGGCACCAAACTTGCAAAGCCCATTGAGGATGCCAAAGGCTGTTGCCCTGCGGGGAGGAAAGCAGAAAGCCATGGTTAGGAGGGAGGTTCTGGCACAGCTACTGAAGGTTTGGATGGGTAATTTTGAGAATGCTCTTATGTTGCCCAGGCTACTCTTCTAGCAAGTAAAACTGAGCAGAATAAATAAATAGATAAATAGATGCAACTGTTTTGCATGTCTGTGTGAATGAGGAGAATGTCTGTGTGTACTCCTTTCTCCTTTTCATCTCACCTTCTCCCTAGCCCTAGAGTGGCCCACTCTGTCTGCCTTTGCCCTCCCCAAAGAGAGCAGGACAAAATCTGCTCCAGATCTCCTCAAAGCCCTTCCAAGGGCTGCCTGGAGTGGGTTGTCACCAGAGAGGCAACCACAGCTCTTGTCTAAATCCTGTTTCACCCAGCAGCTAAAAGCACACTGCTTTCAATGCACAGTCCTTCTTCATTTCTGGCTTCCCCCAACAGTCTGAAAAAGGCAAAAAAGGGGCTTATGATGATGTTGTAAGGAAAGATTTATACTACAAGACAAAAAGTCTCCTGTGCTTCCCCATGTCCCAGATCACTCAGTGCACATGGTTGTCTCCAGGTTTTGGAGGGGAAGGCTGCCCCAGTGATGAGCCATGACGAGAGGCTGGGGGATGCAGTGTGAAAGGCCTGACTTCCATGCACATCCATGGAAATGACAGAGTGCATTCTCATTTGGTGTCCCTGCCAATGGCATGGGGTTAAGAACTAGCTGATCTTTGAGGTCCCTTCCAACCCAAACCATTCTGTGAGATCACAGTTCTCTGATTCTTAGATTTATCAGCCCATAATTTCCATATGTCCCTGTGATCCTTGTGTTCAACCCACCATGCATGCAGAATTATGCTTGCAAATGTCTGTTCTGATCCAGGATCAAACAGCCCTGAAGGACTGGTGAAAACAAAATAAATAAAAATATACAGCTCCCCCACCTGTATGTCTCTAGGGCAGCTTTTTCCATTGACAACTAAGAAGACAAAGCCAGAGGGTGAGACTGAAAAGAGAAATACTCTGAGCACCTTTTGTCTGTGGGGTAGAGCTCCACAGTGATGACATCCAGGGCGTTCCAGGCGGCGATGCTGGCCCCGCAGAAGAGGCACTGCCAGCCGATCATCGCCGACTCGCTGTTCCCGAAGAACAGGAAGAAGCAGCACACGGCTGAGATCAGCATCGAGCCGCCTGCGGGGGGAAACCAGCAGAAACTCTGGCATCAGCTTCCCCTGTCCACAGTTGAGCAAACACACTTGTTGATAAAGATGGCTTTCAAGTGATGGCATTTCATCCCAATAAGAATTAAATCTGCGAGAATCCGAAAACACCTTGATGCTGACTATCTGTCATTCGCTGGTGCTGGAAACCAGCCTGGAAATGTTCTCAGTGACCACCTGATCTTGCTGATAGTCCTGCTCTACAAAGACTGTGAAGACAGGCTTTTCCAGGCAAATTTCCAGCATCTCAGACTTCCAGATGGACCCAGGAAGAGAAGAGGCAAGTAAACATGAAAGTCAATGAGGAGGAATCATCGCTGTGAAGGTTTTTCAACTTGAGTTTCAAGTGATAAGCTTGTGCATTTCATATCGTATTAAAGTCACTTGACACATTTCTAGTCCCAATTAGGATAATTTACAGTCACTTGTATGAAGCACTTGAGGTCTCTTTTAATTATAAGAACATCATTAGATTTCATGGCACATTTGCACAGGAGCCATAATTTTATGAACATCACCGAGGGAGAAAGTGAGAGCATTCATGCTCAGTTAGGCACAGTTCAGATTCAGAAATATTAATAGCTACATCATTGCTTTCTACCCCATTGGGAATTTTCACCTGAAAGATGAAATTTGTGAAAAATCTAACTATTTTTCACCAGAATGTTCTCTTATTACTGAAATATCTATCCATTTATTACTAGAAAAGCAAACAATTTGCTCTGTTGTTCGGTGTTTCTGGAGTCAGTTCAGTACCATCCAAAATAATTTGGATGCTGAAGTGGAACTAAAATGCTTTACTTTGGACATTATGTTGCGTCTTGCCCCTGCAGTGCCCTGCCTATGAAAAGCTGCCTTGCAGGACTCCATGTCCACTTCTCCTCCATGATACGAGGCCAAACTGCATCCCCACAGTGTGGTCTGGATATTGTCCCTGCTGCAAAAGCACAGCCCAGCACTGGTCATGGTGAGGGCACCAAGAGATCTGCTGTTTTGTACAGGAGAAGGTTTGGCAGGACATGACAAAAATGAACTGAAGCCCCAGCGAGGCACATAACACAAAAGAGGAATTCAGTGTTCCTGTTAAGCTGACCAGAAATAATATGTTCAACAGAGTGATACAGGTGGGACTCCAGAAGGCTCTTTCAATTGGAAATTCCATAGTGAAACGTTTCACCATGTCGTTACTAATTTTTGTCCTGTACTCTTCATTTTGCAGGAGAAATAAGCATTGAGGGCTCCAGCTGTCATCTCAATTCCAGATGAAAATGCTGAAATGCTGACATGTTTGCAGGATGGACAGTCTGATTCTCATTCAGCTTCCCCTAATTTATTTCCCACAGACCCTCTGGTTTGTTTGGATCTTTTCCGAATTCACCACCTGAATGCTCATTTTCCCTCAGTTTACATTCCTGACACATCAGTGGGGGCATCTTGCTCTACTTTAACCTGTCTGAAGGTGAGGCTGAGCTGAACCTTCCCTCTGTTCTCAGAGGAGGGAGAGGTGAGCTCAAGAGAATGATTCATCGCTTACCCCTAGGCCACATCCCTGATTTTATCAACTTCCTTTGACTGTCCTTCAGGATATCATTCCCGTAGTACCTGGAGAGCAAGGCCTGAACCCTGGAGGCAGCAACATCAGAAATTCCCAAAGTATTCATAAAGCTGATAAGGTGATAACTCGATAACTTATTCTCATGGCGCTCAAGGGTGGCACTTTGCTTGGCTGTGACATGGTCAGTTAATTAAACATATGGTCTCTGAAACTGTTTGTGGTTCTGTTTTGAAAATCAGATAAAAACTAAAAGAGGGAACTCCTGCGCTGTCAAGCTGCCACATCAAATAACCTTTGTGAATATTCATTGCTACAAGCAAAATGCTCATTTATTTATACAGAGGCTTTGGACTTCAGCAGCAACAGTACCAAGACATCATTTTTTAGCTCTGACCCTGATGTTCTGAGCACTAGAAAAACTTGCAGGATTTGACACAAAAGGCAAAAAAAAAAAAGAAAAAAAGAAAAAAAAAAGGTGTTTCAGACACACAGAAAAGCTGCGTGAGGAGGCAGGGAGTAGGTCACTCACCCACTGCCATGGAGTAGATTACCTGCCTCACCTTCTAGTCTTTTTCCTTCTGCTCCTTTTGTTAAGGGGATGACTCCTTCCCACCAGAGCCATGCCAGTGTGCAGGCACAGCGAGCCCTTCACCCCGGCCAGAGCTCTTTGCAGGGCCGTGCTCCCACCGTGTCCTGCCCCATCACCCATCGTCCCCACTCACCGATCATCTTTATCCTCCCGATTTTGTCCATGAGCAACGCAGAGATGATGTTGCCTGGCAGCACGGACAGGCTGCCCAGGAAGCTGACCAGGTAGATCAGAAAATCATTGTCCTCCTCAAAGTCGATGTGGCAGCCTTCCTTCTCCTTCATGAACGTGCTGTTGATGAGCCTGCAGTTGATGAATTTGTGTTCGTAGAGATCTGTGAGGGAAAGAGGCAAAGGCTTGACCCTGCTTGGCTGAATCCCCCTCATACAGCAGCAACAGCAGCCACGATCTAACAAAACCAAAGGCCCAAGAGAAGTTTCTCATCCAGTGGAAATGGCCAGGAGGTATTTATTTCAGTGGAAATTTATGAGAGTGGCCAACTCATGCTGAGTCCTTGGCTCCTGGTGGGTGCAATCTCATACACTTCTTTTATTTGTGGAGTCACCTGGACTGGTATCATCCCCATGCCACAAGGACAGGGCAATGCAGGCTTTGATTTCACAGCATTATGGTTTGTTCTTTATTAGAGTAGAAATTAAAAGCTTTTTCAGTATAAATTAATGACTACTTTACTGCTTATGATCTTCAACCACCAGTGGCTTGAAATTATATTTTAAGCCAATTTTACTGAGTAGAGCTGTAAAGTGCTGAGAATTTTGCCATTACTTTAACCTGTCAGGGCCTGAGCACAGAATTTTCCATTTCCTACACAGTGCCCAGAGACACCAGAAGCCATGGGGTTAAAATCACTGATGGAGCAACCTGAGGTCTCCTTCCAAATGCATCACCCTCTTTTTCTCCAGCATCACTTTCATTATCCAGCACACACTCAGACACACAGATCCCTACCACCCGTTCTCCCAGGAAGTAGATAAAATAGTTTTAATAAAATAACTTTCTGATAAAATAGTTCCTAGTTATGGAGATGACACCGTAGCAGGAATCCCATTACCGGTGTTATAAAAGACAGTAGAGATGATGGTGCAGTTTTCAAAGAAGGTCTCACTGGATCTCACATCTTCGAAGTAGCAATCCTCAAATAAGGAATCCTCAAATCTCACTTCCTTGAATTTCATGCCAATAAATCTGTGGGGCAGGAAAGAGAACTTCACTCTGTGCTTTAAGGCATTTTCTACACTGTGTAGGGTGCAGTGGCTGTTTCGAGAGACAGAGCACTAATGGCAATTTCTAGGGCCATTTACAGAAAAGGTGTTGCTTAAATGCATAACTGTTCCTCCAACTCCTTCTGTGTTTTAGTAGAGAAAAGGGTTTGCAAAGTGGTTTTTTTTTTTTTTGAGACAGGGATCTTTTAGGATTTTGGCAGTTTTTCTATTCCTTAAAATAATCACATCTAAGAAAATGAGCTTCTAAAGCTGAGGTGACACAAATCATCTCATGTTCAGTCCTAGTCTGTCTGAAGAAGACAGAATTTCACTCAATGCAGGGCATTTCCTTCGTGAGCTGACCTTGCTGCCTTCCTTATTCTCCCCCTTCCTCCATCATAAATAAAACGAGACATTATCAGGAGCCTATTGAGCCATTTGGTGAAAGGTTTCTGACAGTTGTTTAAACTCAAACTGATTTTTAAGTGAAAATGCAGTAGGGTTTCTGGAGAGAATGGGGAGATTATCTGAGTTCTGCTTGTAACAATCTCTGTTTGAGGTTTATTGCTTATCATGTAATGAAAACAGATTTCACTAAAAATAATAAACTGTGTCAGGTGATTGATTTCTCCTCTGATGGGAACCGTGACATGTCTGACCTGGCTGCCTGAAGGATGACACAATATTGATTTATCTGTGAGATTTTGCAGGAACACTGAGAAGATGTATTAGGTAATGCACAGGCATGTTTAGAAGATGTAAGGAGCAATTAAGAACAAACATTATTGCTCTAGTTAAAGAGGCCGTGACTGTCACCAGATAAAAAAACCTTCTAACATATACTCTGCAGCTTAATTGAATTGAGCACTTTTAACACAGTGTTTACACCCTTAAATGAGCACTGCAGGGCTTCTTGACTGAGCCTACTAACAGCAATTATTAATGCACAAAATACCACAAGAAGACTATTCAAGTGTTTTGCTCCATGTAGAGGGTCTCACAGGTTACAGCAAATCTTCAGCTGTTCTGCATTTGCTCAGTGATGTGTTTGCCTGTGATGTATTTACTCCCAAAGGCTGTTAAAAGCCTTTTTTTCCCCCTGCAGTTTGCTTTCTTAACACTCAGGTTTAAAAGAGCCAGATAGCAATGGTGATCCATGGAGTTTTAGCTCACAGCCAAGGGCTGGAGGGAAAACACAGCTGTAAACCATAATGAGATAAGGTCTGGGCATTACTGGAGTTTAGCTTGATCAGGTTTTGAGTATTTGAAATGGAGAGGGCCAAGGCAGGAGAATAGTGATTTACATCAGAATTTTATGTCTTCACCCAGCAAGGTGCTGAGTATCCTTGATTCTCAATGAAGTTAGTGAAAGTTCAGCACCTCTGCTAGGCATAAGAAAAATGTCCCCAGTCCCTAAATTTGACCAGCATCCACTTCTCACCACTTTCTTTTGGGGAACAGGAACTGTGGGGCAAGGTTTGCATCATCAAGCACAGCTCCCGGCTGCAGGGAAGGTCTACGGAAGGACATGAGGACACATGTTGGGGTCCCCCACCAGAGTCTACCAAATATATAACAAGGAAATGGAGACAAATAGTTTCTGAAGGGATTGGAACAACCTGGCTGAGTAATGAGATGTGGTTTCAGCTGTGAAGATTAAAACTGTGACTGTTTTGTGTAATACTGAGCATCCCGTGGGACCTCCCCGCATGGTGCAAGGCAGCTGGAGCAACATCCTGTTAGGTCTGCCTGGGGCAATGAGATCTCCACAGAGATTACAGAGGGGTATTTTTCCATTTTATTGGAATTTTGAAAAGTGGTAATGGAATGCTTAGGATTTACACTGCTGTGGAACACAGAGTGATTGGGGTCCAGGATGACTACGGAAGGAAAAAACACCAATCTCAGCCCAAATAGGAGGCAAAAAAAGGAAGGAACGCAATGATGTTCTGCTGGAGCAAATTCACTGACTTCGAAACCCTAAAAGAGAAGGTGACACTCTCATCTGTGGGGAGATAGTGACTGCAGTGGGAGAAGCACCTCGGTATGGCCACGGCACAGCACACACTAATGGGCTGCAGGGTGGAGACTGGGGTAATTCATACTGAGGACTTCGAGAGAAATAGCTTTTTACTTTGGAAATACAGCAGCAATTTCATTACCAGTGGCTGCCCAAGCCCAGTAGATGTCAGTGTGGGCTAAGAAAAAAGAAGTCGCCTCTGCATCCAGGGCTGCCCAGCACAGCCAGGTGGACACTCGGTACCCTGATCCCAACACAGGGCTGCTGGACTCCTCACAGGCATCCCCTGGGTTCTGCAGAAGTCAGTGACTGAGGCACAGTATTTGGAAAAATGGGATTAAAATGATATTTTGTCTGTCAAAAACTGCCTTTGAGATTTGAAAGATTTAGATTGAGTGTCCAAAAGAACAACAGAGAGGTTCAAGTTGATGAAAAATGGAAAAGAAAGAAAGAACTTTCTAGAAATTTATTTCCATTTGAATACATCAAAGCAAATTCTGTTCACTTACTTGTCATTCCTGTATTCCCCATTTCTATGGATCTGGTTTTCCAGGGTGAAATTAAAGGTGAAATGGGACACTTCTTCCTCATCAAAGATCTTCACTCGGGATTCATATGCCTCGTCTTGGAGATACCGGATCATGTCAGGGAACCAGACAATAAGGCCATAGTAACTGGAGCAGGATTAGGAGACACATCAGGGACACAAGATTCTTCCAACAATCTACTTCACAACTTGTAAACTTGTTAAACTCAAAATGTGAATGCATGTCTGACACAAACTCTTGCTCCGTGCTGACACAGGACTGAGCAAAGTGTTTCTCCACTCTAAGCACCCTGCTGATCTCAGGAGCATGTTGGTCCATTCCCCTTCACTTGAAGCAGGACAACTCATTTCAGTTCCCCTTGGCTGGGGAATAAAGAAATGTGCTAACCTTGCTACCCATGAGATTAGCAGAGCAGAAACAAATTTGACTGATTTCTGATTTTCTGCAGTTTAAGTGAGAATTAGACAAAATTTACCTGTACTTTAGATTTAGGCTTGCCTGAGTGATTTTGATCTAGACTAAGGAACAGCTGAGAATCTGGTAGGATTGTGTCTATTTTTGTGCGTGTGTGGACAAGTTCAAATGAAAGATCTAAAGGTGAGAGAGACAATATATTACTGTGCTACCAACCACTTTTCAAGTCCTGATTTGTTCAAAGCACTTTGTACCTCATATAAAACAATCAGATTGATCAATATTTGTAGGAGAGCAAGGCTTAGTTCACAAAGACTCTTTAAAATAAGACCAGGATTAATTTTGTAATAGTTTATTTACATGTGTAAATAACTATTCAGACTCTGAATAGCCCTTTAGTTTCCTGAAAAATATAAAGAAGTACCTTCCTTACCTTAAGGCCATTGTAAACCAAACCACAGCCAGCATCAGTGTGTTCATCCTGTACTGGGCTGTTAAACAATATAGCACGTTGTCCCAGACCTACAAATCCACAAGAAGGAATTAGCTGCCAGGACACCCCTGCAGACACTCGACAGCTTAATTTCTGAGTGCATCACAAACCTAATGTCAGAAAAATGGGTTCACTAGGGGAAGGTCAGATGTGTGGCTTATATTCAGTGGTTTTTTTCAAAATTATATTTATTGAGTAAATGGCTTACAAAGAAATCACTTATTCAGCTCTCTGCCAGGGTACTTGATCTGAGCCCTCTGTAATGAGCTGGAGTTCATGACCAGGGCTGGGTGTGATGCAGTGTCCCTCTCAGGTTATATCAGTAAATGTGGATATGAGATTGTTCTCAAACCCTCTGACAACCTTATCTTTTCAAAATTATGTGTGGTGTCAGGAGTGCTTTCAAACCGAGCTCCAAAGCTCTCTGAAGAGCAAAAGCCCAAACACAGCTGGCACTTTAGGAGGCATAAGATGAAATCAGGTAGGGCTGAAGCCAAGCGGGAGGCAGACCAAGATCTGCTGTTGATTCACTGCAGAAAATGCTGCCAAGAACA
Source organism: Dryoscopus gambensis (assembly GCA_013389985.1). Classification (NCBI taxonomy): domain Eukaryota; kingdom Metazoa; phylum Chordata; class Aves; order Passeriformes; family Malaconotidae; genus Dryoscopus; species Dryoscopus gambensis. Next base: position 435,740 of record WEIT01032515.1, read on the forward strand.
TGAGGGGATGTAACACCTCAAGCTCTTAACTTGCCACATAACTATAGTAATAGTATAGCACCTGCATTGCTATTAGTTAAGAAGAACTTTTCTTTAGTTTAGCTCATCCTTCAAGACAGGAAGTCCTAGCAAGGTTTTCCAAAATCCTACATGGGCACTACGTGAGCAGCATAGCAGGTGTGAAAGGTTAAATCAGCCTAGGAGACAATATAACATTCTTAGAAACTTGTCTCAGCAGGAACAAAGAGCAAACCCTTTCTGCCCCCACTGCAGGCGGTAATTTCACTTAGACTTGAGGAGAGAGAATCAATGTTTATCTGCTCAGGATGAGAACCAAGTGCTTGGGGCTGTGGCTGGTCCTGGGAGCTCTGCACTGCTGGAGGACAGTGATGCTCACAGGGGCATTTTGGGGCCTGGCTGGCAGCGTGGCAGCTTGCAGGTGCACACATCTGCACTGAAAGTGCAGCCAGATTACAGCCTTTGCAAAAACCAGCAGATTTTCTGAGGTGGGAATCAGGGTTTCAATGTACAGTGACCTGAAGTAGTGAGGCACTGGAGCCCAAAGCTCAAAAGCCCCTGTGTGAAGTTTGATATTCTCTTTACCTGTTTCAAAGTAGTTGTGATTCTGACCAGCCACCGCTGGTACCAGGTCCCTGTTGAGCTCTGGATTTCAATAAATTCATCTACTTGCTTTGGAGTTTTGATATAGGAAACCTGGAGGAAGAAAAAAAAACCAGAAAAAAAAATTGGACTGAAATTTCTTGGGTGGTTTTAAATTCCACTGTCTTCTGGGCAATGTTTCCACCTAATAACCTTTATTATTTTTTCCTTGAAAGTTAGCATTAGCAATTGAGTTAATTGATTTAATTACAGCAAGAAACTATCAACAAAAATAAGCCTTCCTTTCTTCTTTTCATCCATCCCTTCATCCTCTCTCTCTCTCTTCTTTCACGAAATATTTTAAGCGCCTCATGTCCACTTCAATCTTTCACCTATTGGCTAATGGGCCTGTATACTACCTTATTTCTCTGTCTTTAGAATTCCACTACAAATTAGGACTAGGTAATTATGGTAAAAATTATCTCCAAGATCAGCCACTTGTACCCAAACTGTGTCCTCAGAATCTCTCTCTTCTAAGACAACTAGCAGGAATATTTCTCATTCCACATCTTTTAAATACCACTGGCAGAACTTTTATGACAAACAAATGTGTAGATGGGAATCTTTGCAGCTGAAAATGCATCGTGAGCCCACACCATGCAATCAGTTTGCTTCACCAAAACAGTCTGAATTTTCAGTGCTGAATACCTGTACGGCACTGCTCAGGAAAACTTACAAATGGGTCCCAGCAAATATTTGCGCAGCAATTTTAATTAAAGGACATATTCAAGGAAAACAGAACTGTTTGTAAACACATGGAGAAGGCGAAAATTTGCTGAATAAATTTCTGAGTGTGAACGAGCGCCTTGGCTCAGCCGTGGAGTCTCCGCATTCCTCTTCCTGGCACTGACTAAATGTCAGATCTGGGAACTGTCCCGGTACCAGCTGACTCACCATAAACTGACAACTTCTGGCCTATCAGAAAAACACAAAACCTGACAGTTTGTGCCACACCAGGAGTGCCGATCACCCGCCTGTGCCAGCGGGTGTCAGTACATCTCGGCTCAGCCGGCGCAACGCACCTCGAGGTGCGATACCGAGCTCAGCTCCTCCACCGCAGTCATGACTCTGTTGGATGGAGTAACGAGCACTAATGGAGGCTGTGCAGCTGCTCCTTCATTCTCCTACTCAGACTCTCATAATGCCCTGCTTTGTGAGATATATATATATATATATATATATATATCTATGTATTTATATTTGAGCTTCATTTCCAGCTTAGCGTTACAGCAAAGCCAGCAATGGATTTAAAGACAACATTTCTCTCACCTTTGCTGTCAGGGCTTGCATCACTCAGATGGTTGGTAGCCTAAACATAACACGTGCTCATTAAGTTCCTGCATGAACCTGCACACAACTGTCATGCTCAGATATGAAATTTTAATTTCCTTGCAGGATCACTCCTGAGGGGCACAGTTTCCTGACAACCCTTCTGAACATGGAGCCTTGCTCTCCTTCTTGATCACAAATACATGTTTCACACACAAGTGTATCTCCTTTTTTTCCATCCTTTAAAAGCATGTGCGCTCTCATCTTTAAAAGCATAAATCAAGAGTTCTTCCCTGGCTGGCTCACCAGGATTTTACAACTGAATTACAGTAATTTACAGCTAACCCTAGCATAAACCTTTTCTCTGATTTTACTATTAACGACTCTGCTGGTGTGACCTTTTTCACAGCAAGCAGCAGACCAATGAGTAATAGCCACTCATCCCACTTTCCCTTGGAGAGATTAAAGACAGGGTATGAGGCAGGTGGAATTTGGAAAGCTCATTAAAAAGTACGTGAACTATAATCAGACTTTGATTAGAAGCCAGAATGGAGAAAGGAGTGACTCAGGTCTCCCACATGGCCAGTATCTCTCTCATTTTGTTTTAGTTTCTTAGAGCAAATCAGTTAAGCATGTATGTAATTAAAATCACTGGTCTAAAGGATGTAGAGCAACACCAGGAATGAAGAGTACTCACTGCAACTGACAGACTAATTCTTGAAAAAGCAGACAGGCATCTTAAGTTTAAATGCACACAATGTTTCTCACAGTCCTTTTTCTGATTGCTGGGGGAGAGATTACATTGAAAGAGTCCTGAGGAGGAATAAAGTGGTGCTGTGCTGCACTAAGGAAGGTAAGTCCAGCTTTTTGTAACTGATGGCTTTGCTCAACTCACCGTAAAAACCCTCTCTGGCTCGCCCTTGGCCCTCATGTTAGTGTCATGAACTTGCTTGAGGATCATCCAGGCTTCATCATGTTTACCAATCTGAAAACACCAAAGAGAAGGAAAGCAAGTGTTCGAGCTCCCAGCTCTGTAAATTATCAAAGCTCAGACAGAAAGCAGTTCTAGAGGTTCAGCATATTGAAGAAGCACACAGACAACACGGGCTGCATGAAATCTGAAGAGCTGAAACCATGGTCGGCATTCACAGAGCGCAGCATCTCTGTGCTGGAGAAAGGAGTTGTCCTAAAACTGCCTGAGGCAGAAAAGGGCTCAGGGATAGAGCTTTAAAAACAGATGAAGGAAGAGGAGATGGATGAGAACTGGACTCTCATCCCAAATCTGCTAAAGACTTGCAGGCTTAACTTGAACTAGGTATTGCTACATTTCCCCACCTGTGAAGTGGAAATACAGAATACTTGCTTAAGATTTCTAAGGTTTAAGTATTTTACTCAGTAAAATGTACTTTGTCCCTTGCTCTGCCACCAGGATTTAGTAGTTCTATGCCCAAACTCTGTGAGATATTTTCAAAGTGCCTTTGTTGGACATACAAAATTCCCATCTCTCACTACCTTCTGCCTGTACCCCATCTGGCAGTGACACACTAATCATCAGTGATTGACCCCACAGTCCTGTAATCTTTGGGATTTAAGCAGTCTGTGGAGCTGGTGTAGACATGTAGGAGTGGCTTTGCCTCTGAGCTTGTGCTCTGTGTGTTTGATGGGACAAAGAGAGACAGACAGTGACACATTAGGGACCTGCCATCCTCTGCTGATATCAGACTGCAATATTTGAGATGAATCATCTTACCTCCAGCAAAAACCGTGGGCTTTCAGGCATGAATTTCAGTGCCACCAGGGAGGCGATGCAGGGCAGAGCACACACGAGTACAAAGACTCTCCAGCTGTGGAAGTGGTACTTGGTTCCCATACTGAATCCCCAGCCTGGAAACAGCAAGGGCCAACAAGTGAAAATACTGACCAGGTATTCTGAGTTTTCCTCTGACATGAGGACAGGTTGAAAGTTTGCTATTCTTAGTACTGATGTCTCGATAGCATGCTCAGTACATAGCAGCAAGTGAGTTCAGGTTCATTACAGAAATTGGAACATGCTCGGGTTCTACCTTTTAAAAACCTTCTTTTGTCTTTGAGTTTAGAAATCACCCAGCAATAGGAACAGCTCCCTGCAGCTGTGGGCAAGTAAGGCTGGAAAATGGCACAGGAATAAGGACTATAATTGCTTCTCAGTGATGTTAACGAAAGTTTACAAAGGTTAAATCTCTGATCTGAGAGGCACATTAGAGATGGCTTCTTTCCATCTCCTACATCACATATGTATTTCACATTTCATGGAAGCGAGCAAGAAAAGCGAGTTTATTTTTTTTCCAGACCTACAAAACCTGAGCTGGGGTTAAAACTTAGAAATATCAAAATCCTAATCCTGCATTTGAGGTACCCCCTCTCCTGCTTTTTTCCTGGTGTTTGACCAAGTCTGGTATTCCCCTGCTAAGAACTGGAAAGTTCAACCTCATTCTCTTACATTGCTCCATTTATTCCTCCTAGGCTCAAATCTCATAAGGAGTGTTTAATTCATTTTTTTTCTATAAACATTTTTTATTCACATAGTAAGGAAATCATCAAGCAATGGGTTTTTCAGAGGTCTCATCTGAGCCAGTCATGGTGTTCTAATGATTTCACAAAGTTCCAAAATAGTAGGTGCAACACTGGAAATCAAAAAAAGAAGCTCCAAAAATACAACATCAAAAAGTTATGTGAAAAATAAGTGTAATGTAAATATCTAAAGGCTTTTTAAAGGAAATGTTGTTGCAGATGATAGAATTATTTCTACCTGGCACCCCTGCAGTAAGTTTGCCTATTTCTTCCAACAGGGTCTATCACATCAATCAAAAGCATGTCTATTTCTTTATATTGAATGTGCTTTAAATGTGCTAAAAATGGATTGATAGGTAAATATTAGTGATTTTCTTCATGAGTTTTGTGGACTGTCCTACTTTCCTCAAACAGGATTTTGCAGACAGCTGGTGTCACTGAATACCAGGGGAATTAATCTTTTCCAGTAGATTATTTGCTTCTGGTGCTTCCCTAGGTTGTACACACGAGTTGAAAGGAACGCGACATGCAGACTTTTGTTCCTCAGAGCACAAGTACATTTCAGTTTACAGCCATCTACGTTTTCATTCCCACTCCCAGCTGAGGGCAGGGAACCCATTCCACTCCTGCATCCATTTAGGGGAAGTCAGAAGTGACTTCAGCCCATCACATGCTGAGCGGATATGTCACCAGGTACACAGCCCTGACAGTGTGGACACTTGGCTAAGGGAAAGCACATGTGCTGTCCTCACTGCTATCATTCCCAGCATCCAGTAATTCCTTGATTAAAGTTGCTTATTTTTGATAACTGGATCAATTCTTGCAATATAATCTCAGTCAATTTTTCCCCGAATGAGCTGACATTTAGATTAAGAGCTCAGGCTCCAGCAGTGTAATTGAAGGGATGTATTTGAGGCTTTGGATGGAAAGCAGCCCCATCCAGTCCTGTCTGCAGCCTTAGTATCCGTCAGTCAATCATGCAGTCAATTTATGAGACCTTCTGTGGGCACTTCAGGTATCTATTATTTTCAGTGGTGTTTATGCTGGGGTGTGTAAGAACTGTCTCTACCTGTGCAGGGGTTTGGGGTGGTGTAGTGGCACAGGAATGTGGTGGTGTAGAAAGTCAAAAGCACAAATTACCGTAATGTGGGATGATGCTCCAAGCCATTGCTGAAGCATAAATGCCACCAATCATCCAGAACATGCAAAGCCAGCTCAGGTGCTCCCCCCTCTTCTCACGAGACAGGAATTCAGAGAAATAGGCAAACACGATGGGGAGGGTGCCCCCAATACTGAGGAGAAAAAACAGCACATGGGAAAAATGAGACTCTTCTTCAATGTCTTTGTGGTTAGGATTGCATTTTTAATGAGGGAAGGTCACACTCACAGATGGGCTGCTCAGAAGTGAGACTTGGAGGAAAAACGCAAATCTCTCATTGGCTGGACTGGTCTTAGACATGAAAGATGAACAAGATCCTTCTCATGCTCTAAAAGCTGAATTTCCTGTACAGTTTGTACAAAGCCAGAGTAATACCCTGCTCTTCACTTAAACATCTTCTCTTGTTATTTCATGATCACTCATTTAAGGAGGCAAAATACAGACAGGCAATGAGAACTGCTGAGGGTCTCTTTGAAGGCCTTGGAGGTGGGCATTTTTCAGTCTCACCCACATTTCTGCACAATTTGGGCAGTACCAGAAGAACATCAATGACCAAACCTTCCCACCATTACAGCTCTAAGAGTCAAGAGTGAGGTAACACAGCCACACATCCTAAATGGCAATGCCATCCTGGCTGGGTACAAAGCATGCATCTCCTGAGCAGCTTTCCTTGTCCCACCCCACACACCCAAACTGCCCAGCTGTGCTGGGGCTCCTCCAGGACAGGGGGCAGATCCAGCAGGTACCCACCCGAGGCCTGAGATAAGGCGGCAGAAGAGGAAGAATCCGTATCCCTGGACGAAGGAGGAGAGGAACGCGAAGGCAGCATTGATTGCAAGTGATATGATGAGGCATTGCTTTCTTCCCAGTTTATCAGCGAGGCCGCCCAGCAAGACAGCCCCCACCATCATTCCTAAGTAGACTATCAAGCCTGGAAGTGAGAGAGACAGTCAGCTTGTTAACAGGGTGGAGACAGTACGTAATGTAGGAGCAGATTTTAAAGTGCCCGTGTGGCAGCTGATGTCGTCCTGGCATCCTGTGCAGTAAAGTAGAGATACTCCTATCCACCCCAAACCTCAGATGCCAGAAACTCTGTCCACTGGCAGCACAGTAATTTTCCCATCTCGTGCCTGAGAGCTTGCATCACTTCAGGCGATATGGACATACCCTCATTTGACCAGATCCGCATCTTTCCCTCCCAACCTCGCTGCTCACACATCCCCCGCACGTAAGCAATGGCCAGGCATAAGCAGCTTAGGGTGCACGTGTCCCAGCTATGTGCCACCAACAATAAAACAGAAGTCTGATGTCTTAACTCCTCTGACCCCCCTGAGTGCAGCGGGATGGAGGGTGTGTAGGGAGAGGCTCTGTCAGGCTGCTGTTTGTGCTCGGAAAGCCGTGAGAGCAGAGAAACTGATGAAGCATGCCTAAATCTCTTTGCAGTGTTTCATCTCTTTCACTCCCTGCTTTTCCCAGCCGTATCTGAAAGGATAAGTCTGTTACCCAAACTCACATTGTGTAGCTCAGCTACTTCCTTCATTACTGGGCCAAGATCTGGCATCTAACTAAAGGACAGCTTACTCAAGAGTGCAGTCTTGATCTGAAAATTTGAGGAGAAGGGAGAATCTAAGGCTTGTCTGGACAGTTTACTCTATAGAGTTATCTCTCTGACATTTTTAAGAAAGATGGATTCTTCTTTTCAACCTGACTTCACAAGATCTTCTACTATGGGGTCCTCAAAAGACAGTCTCAGTGACTCATTTAGTGCCAGGCTGGACAGGAGAGAAGAGGTTTCCACTCCAGGTAGTCTCCCTGTACCCTGCTCAGTTTGTGCCTGCTACTCTCCTGGAGAACATGGCAGTTGTCCTTGGCTCTTCTACTGCCACTGCTGCAGAAAGGCCACAGATTTTATTGCCTTTTCCTTTATGCAGGTAACAGTGTAAATAGCACTAGTTAATAATGCTCAAAGGTTCAGGAATATTTTTTTTTTCATTTATTTTATCTACTTTCCAGATGTAGTTCAGAAGAAATTGGTTGCAACCACAGTTTTTCCTAGGGAGCACAGAGGTGGCAAGGGGCTGCTCCCAAGAATACCTCCTGCATCATATCAAACCCCACTGACAGGATTGCAGTCTGTGTCTACAGGCTGCTCAGTCCTGCCGTGGAGATCCTGACGGGGCCTGCCCATGGCTGGATGCGATCCAGATGAGCTGAGCTATTTCAGGATGGAGAACATCTGCTTGCCGGAAAGCAGAACTTGCAGTGCAGGGAGTCCTTGAAGGAAAAGAATGATGCTTGAGGATGTTTGGAGACTGGGGACATGTCAGGTTCAAGACCCAGCTGAGCAGGGGTTGAAGGAAAGCAGCAGCGCTCCCTGCATCCCTGGCCCTGAGTGAAGGCATTGGATGTTGGGCAAGTAAATACACTGCCTTAATAGGAAACATTCTTATTCACTGACTGAAGAAATACAGCTAAAAGAAACATTTTTCAGGCATGGTTGACTCTTTGGAGGTTCATTCCTCACCTTGAACCAAGCCTGGCTTCTCTTGAGAGCCAATGCCTTCCCCAGGATCTGTTCTGTCAAACACATCACTTGGAAAACAAGATGGCAATGAATGTTTTTGTAATTCATTAATGTTTAAACAAAACAATCTGTCTGGTGGCTGAAGGCAGCTCTGTGCCATCCAGCAAAGCCAGCTATGGGCTAATGCAGAGTTATCTGGCAGCTGATCTTGTCTTCCTTTTGATTACAAATGCCTGCACTTGATTTAAAATGCATTACTAAATTAAAAGCTATGCAGCAGAGAGCCATTGCAGCGTTTTAAGGACACTTGTCTTACATTGATCAGATGTGGAAAAGTTTGGATTTCTTAAATCTCTCTATTCCACAGTAGGGTCACCTCTCTGTGAGTGATTCTTTTCTATCCACATGAGGTCTGATCAGCAGGATTTGTGTGTCAAAGGCAAAAAATCTGTTCTCACCTATTAAAAGCCCTTGTAGCAGTACTGTGGAACAGGATTTTGCCAATTGTACCTCCACGGTGAGCATGTGGCTCTGTGCAACCAATCCTTGCACTCCCTGCCCTACCCTCCTGATCTGAGCTGTCCCCTTGAGGTGATCCGAAGGTGTGTAAAGGTTTCAGGTACTGACCTGAAGAGAAGATACAGACACATCTCAGAGTCTGGGATCTCTATTTCTATTAATTTTGACCTCCAGCTTGTTCGCTGAACTGCAGATTACAAGGGTGAGCCAAAGCAAAAACAGTTTTAGTCCAAAACGTTTCTGAAGGAAGGAACTTAATGCAGTGCTGGATGGTTTAATGCTTTTACCCTGGCTCCTGAGCCACATTTAATGGAGCAACTCTGATGGCAGCCAGCAGAAGGAAGTGATGATGAACCCTGTATCTACTCACTGATGCATCACAGCCACCCATCTGACAGCGAGCCCTGCCAGCATGCCAGACCCTGATGAGGAAGGAAAAATGATCTGCCAAACTTAATTTTTTTTATCTTTTTTTTTTTTTTTTTTTTTCTTTTTTTTTTTTTTTTTTTTTTTTTTTTCCTGGAGAAAATCCCTGCTGGCAGATGTTCATCCAAATCCTCTTAGTAACAGAAAACATCCCAGGTCAGGAGGAGGTGGAGGAGATTGTTACTGTCTTCTAGCTGGCGTTTTACTGCAGTGATTGGTGAGAGGCAGCCTGTTCTCTGGCCAGGAGAAGAATGGGCTCACCATGGCATGTGGCAGTGCTTGAAACTCAACATCAAGAAGTGGAGCTGCTTTTGTAAGGAAACCCCTGCAGATTCTGACTAAGGAGCCCAAACTTGTGATGGAAGGGAAGATTGTATCTCTGCAACACAGCATCCATCAAACAGTGAGCAGCATAAATCACAGTAGAGCTGGGAACGGCATGAGCTCACCTAGAAGATGTTGCTTTAATTAGTTATTGTATATGATAAACCAACTGGTGTGTGGTCCCCCAGAAATTTAAAATAATAAAAATCTGTACTAAAGAAAATATCAGGGACAACCATAGACTGTCTGCTTGGCCAGGTTCTGAGGGGAAGGATCCTGGTTATGAAAATATATGCTTCAGGGTTGAAACAAAATCAACAGAAGGCTTCATTTTCATGGAGAGGTCTTTTTTTAGTGAAGACTGCATGTTCTGGCCAATGTAATTAAAATTTTGGGGCAGCTGCTATAAAACACTCTGTCAGCTGATGGATCTTGGGACCCAGGGCGCAGAACAACGTCTGCTTTGCAGATTGCTGTGTCCTGGATTGACAACAAGGTGGCAGGGACCCAGGGAGGACTGGACTAGTTACTCAAACAGCCTCTTTGCAGGGAGATAATCTTCCAGAGAACACAGTGATGGTTGCTACCTCTGAAAAAGTCCCAGCTCATATCAAGGAAACTCAAATTTTAAGGAGAGTTGGACCAGGAAAAGTGATCACAAAATGGTGTTTCTTTTGCTGGGTTAGTTCTGTCCATCAAATATCCTACAGTACAACATTACAATGGTCTGCACCAGAATCCTGACTTCTAAACTTGGCTTCAAACCACACAGACTTAGACTGTTCTAGGAGGGATCAGCTTCCCAATTGACACACATAAGGTGCTCAGATGAAATGTTAAGGGCAACTCTGAATAAGTCATTATTTGCAGACTGTTCCACAAGTCCTGGAGTATAATGAATGCCTGTGGGAAAGTCTGCAAGAGCCTCCCATAAAAGTGGTGGAAAACCAAAGAGCTGAAATTCTATGAATAAATTTTGGGTTATGACTCATCCGTTGCTGAAGTTATAAGGAAAATATGTGACCACTGACTGGGCTTATTCCCACTAGAAAAGAGGTAACATATTTAACATTTTCACACTAAGAAATTTATTAGCCTTTACTGAAGTTGTGTGCTCTGTGTTAGACAGGAATTTGAAGTTAAAAGCTGAAGTTTTAGGAATAAGGAAAGGAATATACTGCAGATACAGCATATGGCTCTGTGTGTGCTAAACTGTATTTTTACTGCTTTAATATAGTTAAAACTAGACTTCTAAGAGTTCCAGAAAAGACCCCAGAAAATTCAAGGTTTACCTAAATCTGTATCACAAGCATGAATTTTTCTCATTGTTAGTTAATGGGATTAAAGTTCTTTAAAAAAAGGGACATCTAAAAATAATCCCTTTTAAGACAGGACAAAGACTTGTGGAATAAATAGAAAATTTGAGCAGAAAAAACCCAAACAGCTCACTGAGAAGAATTAGTCTCAGGATCCATGGGGCTGTCAGGGAGGTGAGGAGATGCCTGGGCCCAGGGGTGTCTCTGGTTTGCATGCAGCCAGCAACCACAGGAATGGGAAAGCTCCTACCTGCCTTCAAATCCCAGGCCACTACCAGTACAGCCCTATGGCAAAAAAAGAGGCTCTTGAAGAGGGCAACAACAGAAAATTATTAGGACTTTACGTATCTTGCAGTTCAAGCTGTAATAAAAACAAAATTCGAATAATATTTATGGTGTAGAATCTGTTAGGGATGCACCTTATGGACACAAACAAACCTTCGTGAGTCAGGTCTGGACAATTTGGGAGAGGGATATGGCGAGGCACAGGATCCAATTGTAAGTAATTGAAAGAGAGGAATAAAGTAGTGATAGTTCTGACTCTCTTGTGCCATTGTGATGTCCCAGAACAGGGGAGGGTCTCGACAGAGGATGAGCTGAGGGATGGTGGCCTTTTTTAACTTTCTTCCTGCAGTTTTCAATCTGCTCTTCCTTGTAGGCTTATTAATGCTTTTCCCATGAATCAACTCGACCTTTTAAATGGAAGTCAAAGGAAAGGCTCGTCCCGTTGCACTCTCCTTGTTGATTAATACAAGCAGGGAGACTCCTTCCACCGTCAGTAGCTCTGGCACTGAGAAGGAAATCTCCCAGGGGAAAGCCAGCTTTCCATTTTGGGAGATCTGTGTGTGGGTATCGGGCAAATCTGGCTGCAGGGATGGAGCGGGGTGTGCAGCTGGAGCCGGGGTGGGTGGGTGAGCCCGTGGGGCTGTGGCACAGCACGGGTGAGGTGATGCACAGCCGGGCTCGGCGCTGCCAGCGGGGCGTGGGTGGTGTTTACGCTCAGCCGGCTTCACATCTCCCCACGGGACTTGTCCGGCACCACAATATTCGTGGGACCATCTGGTTCTCCCCACCCAACCCCTCTGCTAAAGCAAAGATTTCAACAGAGGAGGCCAAACAAATCCTTTGCTGTCCAACAAAAACCTCCTCGTGCTGGAATGCGTCAGGTGAAATTCCCACCGTATTTACAGGTGGGGACACAGCCGTTCATCCCCATATCCGACCTGCACAAAATGTGGGGTGTTTTCAGATCACAGTAACACCTTTTTTTTTTTTCCCTACTGCTCGAGGTGATGATGCTCCTTGGGCTGCAACTTGGGCTGAGCATTCCTACCCAAGAGCAGGAATTCATGCCTGACCTGGTCAAGTCTCATCAGGGTGTAGTGGCTGCTGTGTTGGGGGTCCGCGGTCGTGGAGGAGGAAAAGAGGCAGCAAATAACCATGGCAGAGCAAGGGAGCCGTGGCTGGGCTTGTCCACGCTCAGCCAGAGAAAAAAAAAGGAGTGGAGAAAAGCCATTGAGCTCTGCAGAGGGGATTAGGATTTACTGTCATATCAGGTGAATTCAGGTCAATGAGAAGCTGCGACCAGATTTTATCTCAGCTGATAACAAAACATCCTCTTCACACAACTAAAAGCAGGGATGTTACACATCCTATTTAACTGGCTCACACAGCCGAGCTTGAATTGCTACATAAAAGTGTAATTGCTTACAGGATCTCTTTTTCTAGTTTTTTTATCCAACATTGTGAGGTTAAGAGTCTGTGATATGATATTCTCCTTAAAAAAATTATTATTAAATCATAAAAAGGAAAAGGGAGCCTGAAAAAGCAATTTTATTCTCAGTCTTGGTGTAGCTGTTTTACAGTTACGGGCAAAGCCCTTAAAAATTTCCTTGTCTCAGTTTAGTGAACTGTGAAATGACGATAACACAACTGCAGCTCTGGGATCTGGGAGGGCTGATGCTTTAACCATGCCTCGAGTTTTTTATATGCAGGATGTGAAGAAGTTTAAAACATTACTATGTCATTATCTTTTATACTTGTTGTGTACTTACTGCTCTGTGCTTGCAAACGTAATATTTAGTCCTCTAAGAACTGATTTATAGCATGTAAAGATATATATTCATAAGATATTTCTACAAATAATGATACTGTGTGCCTTTCAGCAAATGCAAAAATACAAATTTTATGACTCTTTTGATTATCCTTAGCAAATCAAAAAAAATTATGTTTCCAATAGGATGTATCATACTGACAAGAAATATTCTGTTGCAGTAAATTTAAGAATTGTATTATTGACTACTGCTGATGAAAGCTCAGCAAAGCAGATCTATCAAATGAATGCATAAAAATAATGTTGTTACATGTTACCAAACTTATTCTTAACAACTTGTATTATAAGTTGATTAAATCAAACTGCTAAAATATGTATCCTGTTGTTTCTTTTTTTTGTTGGGTTTTATTTTCGTAATACCCTGAAATCATCTCTAAAATAGCATTTCTCATAACTGAAAAACTCCAAATATGTGTTTTGTCCCACTCAGGATATTTAGGGCTAAAATAGCTGTTAATTTGCATCTGATGGTGAGATGTTTATTTTCAGAATGAAATGTAAACGTTTTCTAAGATGTGTCATATCCATTTCACACATTTCATGAAACACTGTGGGCATCTGTTTATTTGCAATTTTTGCATAATTTGGCCATGATTTGCTTGATATTTTCCCATGACTGCTTTCCAAGGGAGGAAAAATATGCAATATGCAGAGTGTTTAATGCAAAATGGCCTTTCAACAGAAGCTGAACTTCACTAAATTGGTCTTTAGGAGGCATCTGCTTTATCTCTCTTATTTGTCCCTTCCTATTTCTGCTGGAGTTTGATTACTCACCTGCCTTATTTCCCAGTCTTTCCCTCCTGGCCTCTCTTGTTATGGCTGAGACCTTGTGTGTTTAAATGTTAGCAGCTGCCTGGAAGTCACCTTAACTGCACCTGGGAAAACCTGGTTATGTTTCCTTAGCAAAAATGTGGGGAGATAATCAGTTCCTTGGGAATACACACGAGCTTATCTGTAGATGTTTATTGGTACACGGGGATAAGGCAAGGGGCAGTAGCTCGTGTGGATATTATCCCTGCTTCCCTAAAACCTTGTGATAGCTTGAGGGAAAGCTGTGCCTGCTCTAATCACCCCCCTGTTCATCCTGTGCAGACACACTCATGCAAGACTGTCACTGCACATTAGAAATTGAGGTGAAGGCTCTTTGATTGCCACCAAATCAACCCCTAAGTGTAACTGAACCCTGATCAATGTGCACTGCCACAGACCACTGAGGCAATGGATTCACAGAGGCACATAAGCTTTGTGGGAGATACCTTTTTTCCTAGTTGCAGGTGAATGGGAGCTGAAGCTATTCTAAGAAAGATTTTGATTATTATGTTCTTGTCTCCATCAACAGCACTTCCTCAGCCTTCCCCCTGAGAAGCTGGTATCTGCTGTCCTTATGCCACAGCTGCTCAGAAAACAGGTGAAACTTTCTTGCTGTGCTGGAGGCAGGGCTGCACCCACACCTCACATCCCTGCACTGCCCTGCTGCCCGTCAAACCTCCAAAACCCTCTTCCCTGCTGCTGCCACCATCATTTGGCAGAAAGGTCTCCTTCCCTTCTCCAGACCCAGAGATCTGCACTGTTCCCTTCCTATGCCGTCCAGCAGCCCCCTACCTACCCCAGGCCCCTCACACTCTCTCTTCTTGATGCCTTGGGTACTCATTACTCACATCAGAGCACTGCTGTGCAATGTAAGGCTTTCCAAGACTGCTTAATTCATTTTCACAAAGAGTCATCTCACAAACCTCAGATCCAGCAGCAGAGGAATGCCCAGCAGACAAGAAAGGGTGCTTAACGAGTAAGATGGACTGAATCAGAGACCTGCCCCATGTACACCACCAGTCAGTAACAACTGAAGGCTACCATAACCACCCACTCTCCTCCCTGCCCCAAACTAAGAAGAACCAACTTTTATTGTTTTTAGGAAAATTCCGTTTTTTTCCCCCCTCATAATGAAGTCATGAAATAGTGTGAATACAAGCTTTGACAGCAGATCCCCCAAACAAACAAGCTAAGGACAGGAGAAATTGTTCTGCAAAGTCAGGTTCTCACAAGCTGTGCTTGAAAGTGGGCAGGAAAGGCAGCAAGAAGAGTTTTCTTCCCCTCATTAGCAGTCCCAGATTAGCTCTGTTAGCGCGCAGGAGGCTGGAGCTGGGATTGGATACAGACCCAAATGTCTCCTTGCTTATTCAGAGCTTATCAGAACACCCTGAACTTTCAGCCTTGCAAATACTGAGCTGGAAAAAGCAGAACAAGCTCTCTGGGGAGATTTCGTGTTCATTTTTACCTGTGGTTGGACCAGAAATACTTCAAAGATAGATTTCCTTGTGACATTTGAAGTTCTCTCATTCAGGCGCCTGCCAGAGCTTGAGCTCTACAGCGGTGGATATTTATGGGGTCAGAGTTTCAGAAAATCTCAGCTTTCATAGAGTCACCAAAATAAATGACCTGCTTTTCAAAAAAAGGTCTCATCACTGAAAAGACACCAAGCCTTGTGCCGCACAGGGAGCTGGTGAATTCCAAAGTCCCTTTGAAATCAGGATCTCATTGTGAGAGGTTTGCTTTTAGATATCCAACTGGAGATATTTTGAGCCAGAATTTTTAAGGGGTTTGTGAAGCAAAAAAAGTTACTAAACTCTTTAAGGCACAAAAGTAAGTACAAAGCTGGCTAACTATAGAAAGAAACATCCCAATCCTCAAGTTCAAAGAAAAAAGGGAGAAACAGAAAAGTGAATATGACATTATTACACCAAGAGGAGAGGTTTATATAGGGATAACTATCTATTGCGTTTGTCACATGAAAATAATGTAAATAGAATGAAGTCAAGGGCTGGGCTCTAATCCCAAATCTGCATTTACCTTGCATCAGGCAGGGCTTCTGGGCCAGCATAACCAGTATGGCCTGCAGTCCCTGATGATTCCCTGCAAACCCAGTACGTGTCCATCAAGACTCATGCTCTCCCTCCTCAAGCAGTTATTCCAAGAGCTACTTTATTTCCCTTCCAGATGCTCTGTCCTATTGCGTGGCTGGCTCTCACTACGGGCCATGCTGGATCCTGTCCTGATTCTTGGAGATCTGGGAGGCTTTGTTGTCTTTGGCTTATGGAATTTGGCTTGTCTATTGTTCAAGGGAAAAAATTGTTCGTCCAAACCTTTCCACCCAGTCTCCCAATAACTAAGCCTTGTGTTTTGACCTCAGGGAGATGTTGACAGCGATGCAAAAGGGACGTTGCCAGTAGCCTCAGCTTTAATCTGCATGCTGCACTTTAATTGCATTCCGCAGACCTCAAAAGAAACCTCCATTGACTACATCTGATCCAGGACATATGAGCAAACTGAGAAGTTAGCAGGCAGAAGGAACTGACTGCACAGCTGATTTGCCGTTTGGGACTTTGGGCTGAAGAAAAGGAAACCTGGAGTTTCTAACAGCTTTGAATTTTGAGTCACTAGATCCATCTTTAAATTTTCACTTATTTATCCTTGAACACCACTTTGAGTTTTGCCCTGTGGATCTGCAGACTGTGAGCTGCCTTGCCCAGATCCAGCCCACAGTGACCAGCACTGGGGCCACAGCACATTCTGGTAAAATTCTGCTGCTTTTGGGGGGCTGCCTCTCATCAGCATGTGAACCCCTCCTGAGTCAGATCTGCCCAGGCATGACTACGCATGACATACAACACAAGAAGAAAGTCATCAGAAGATCCTGAAATCAGCTGGTCATTAGGAAAAGGTGTCCCAGCTGCTGCTCACTGCTTTAGAAGAGCTGTTTGCCAGCGGCACTTACCCAGCATCCCTTTGTTGGAACTGGACAAACACATATCCTTCTCAGCACTGGGAAGAACAAATCCAACCACAAACACCTCCACCCCATCTGCCATCAGTGCCAACCCTAAAACAAAGAAGAGAGTCCACTGGAAGCGTCCGTGGCCACACTCCTCAATGATGTTCTCGTACTGGTGGGCAAGTTGCTCCTCATCCTCCATCCTCTCGGCCATAAGGTCGGCACGGTCTCTGTACTCATCATCCACAGCAGGGGCTCGCTTCTTCTGCTTTTCTTTAATGTCATCTGGGTGTGGGATCCCTTGGTACTCCCCCTCATAGACCTCATCATCCTCATCGTGGCCCTCTGTAACATCACTCTGGGCATCCTCTTCCTGTGCGGGCTCGTTCCCACCCCGGTAGTAGCCGTCATTGGGCGCATCGTAGTTGCCATCCTGGTACCTGTAGTCATCTGAGACCTGGTTTGTGTTTCTATATCCATCATCCATTCTGAACGGAGAATTCTAAATGCTGTACGTCACTGTGTAGATATTCTGTAATGTGTATGGATTTGTGCAGTTTCTGGTGTTGGTTACTTGAACATATCTTCTCTCCGTTCTCTGGAACTGATGGGATGCACAGCTTTCCAGATCAGAAGGAGAATTATATATAAAGGTTCTCTTTGACAGAGTCTCATGCAGCTTTCGGTAATGCTTCACTTTTCAGCTGTCATTTGTGACTTGCTGGCTTCTGTGCTTTGGGTGAGAAAAGCTGCTGTCTGGGGAGCAGCGAGGGAACAGCAAATTGCACAGCCGGGGAGCTAGGAGGATTTGACAGGTTTTTCCTGATTCATTGTGGTGTTGAAGGTCATGTCCTGAGAAAGAGGAAACAATAGCAATGAGACAGCAGTAAGCTTGCAAGCACACATGCACTGAGTTTAATGCTCAGCATTTTGAATACCCGCTTTTCCTCTGAAAAAATAGGGCAACAGAGGAATGTTTTTGCATCATCAAAACCCAAAGCCTCAGAAAAACCAGAGCATCAAAGTGTACCAAGTTCAGTGGGAACCTGAAGTAGAATGTAAAGTACCATGTGGTCCTAATTTCTGTCATTCCTGGAAGTCCTGCCTCCCATATGTGGTCCTGCTTTCCACAGAGAGCAGAACAGCACTGGGCTGGGTTGCTGGAACAGAGCTCTCAGGTTGCTAAATCTGTTTCCATCCATCTCCTCAGAGCACACTCCTCCTCAGTCCTTGCAACTGGCTAACATCATAATGAGACAAAATATGACCTTGATTTTCTTTTTCATCCAGATCCCAAAATTAATTTTATTTACTGGCTTCTTTTTTTCCCTAGTGTCTCTCCATCTGTATGCCAGATGTACAACTGGCATGCAGTGTCTGCCAAGATAAAGTCACCAAAAGTCACACCAAGCTCTGTTCTCCCCATATCTAATTATCAACAGGGGATGATTTTCACAGAGAGCAAAAAACCAAAGCTAATACAGAATCACTGCTGTCTGCAGGGAAAACCAAGAGAAGTCAAGACACATCTAAACACATACTCCTTCTGGACACCTGATTTCCATTATTTTCCAGGCGGTTCCCAAGCCAGCTGGCTCTCCAGCGTTCCCCTGCCTCACACAGCTGTAGACACAGAGTTTGGAAGGAGAAGCACATGGGAAAGGGAGTGGAGTCATGCCAGAGCAGCCAGCACAGCGTAGGCATGCACAGAACGTGGACTTTGCTTTAAGCTTTGAGCTGCTTGCCTAAATAAAGTGTAAATGAGCTATGGATTGACATGGGCAGGCACAAGCCTGTGGATGTGTGGGCGTTGTTACCTACACAGTCAGTTGACCTATAGAAGCGCACGCAAACGCACACACTGTAAATAACAGTGCTATATGCAGCTAAAATGACTTCAGAGAAGACATTCAGTAGCACTCTCTACAATAAAATGCTCAGAAGGGCATTGCTCCTGCTGGAAATGCTGTGACTTTCTGGCAGACCAAATGCTCAGGGTAAGGAAGGAGCAGAGGTTTGACTTCTCTCCATAGATCAGCGGCCATGCCTTGCCTGTTCTGTCCATGGAGCTGCTCCAAGGAACTTCATAAAAGCTTCCTCTGCATTTCTGCTTATCTACCTATATATTTGTGGCCCATAATTACAACGCAGCCTCTGCAGAGCCTGCCAGAACCTCTTCCTTCTGTCTGCCCCTCTGCTATTTGTTGTTACATTCAACGTGCTTCCTCTTCCCTTTCTTTATGCTGAATCACACCATACATTTTGCATCAAGTGAAAAAGGCAAGAGGCCATTCTTCCAGGGCTCACAAAGAGTGATTAGCAAAGTAACAGAAAAAAAATTTTAGAAATCCCAAAGGCATTCTGATCAGGTTATAATGATCAGGAATCTACAGTGCAGGGAGCAGTAAAGAAGTATTTGCATGGGTACCAGAGCTGTTAATGTGCAGGGGAGTTAATACATCTGACAGCCATCAGAAGCACTTAAGTGAGTTCTACAGCTCTTGTTTCAATGCTGGAATGTTACCTTTAACAGTTAAAAAAATTCCAAAAGTACTTTAGAGTCTCCGAACCTCCCAGTCCTGAAGTAACTTTCTTGATTACACAAAGATCTGTGTCATGACTGAACATCATGTTCTCCAAGGCAGTAAAATGTAGTTCCACAGAGACATATTTTCTTCTGAAAAGTAGGGGAAAGAGCCTTTTATTTAAAGAGAAAAAACAAAAGAACAATATGTGCAAAAGAACATTAGGCCTTGCTTTGGAAGTCTTTAAGAATCATCTGCTGGCAGGTCATGCTTCAAAGCAACCTCAAATGTTGGAGCAGGAAGAGCAGTGACCTCACTGTGTTTGTCCCTTTCTGGTTGCTACAGAACCGGATTGAAAACTCATTTTAGGAAACGAAGTAACAATAACACTCATGATCAATAGCAGAAGTGATCAGACTCTGAGTCTCCACAGACCCTATCTCTCTTTTCAAAAGGTGAAAGTATGTTCTTAAAGACCAAGTGCTAGAAATCTTTTTGTTCTCTATTTAAAAGCTGCTGAGGCTTAAAGCTGGGCTCTTTGCCTCCCACAACAACAGGATCAAAGATCACAAACTTAGAAAAGACCTATTGAAACATCCGTGCTCTTTCACTGACACACAAAGACTGGCATTTACAAGATAAAATCACATCTTGGGCAGCCTAAGAAATAATGACGTGAGCTGATGAGTCTCACAGACTGGTGACAGTCACCTGTGTGGGGAAGAACGTTTAATTCAGAGAAAAGGTCATGGCAAAAAATGGTGACTGGGTTTGTAGGATGGATGTTTTCTGGGATCACCCTAGGAAGAAGGGGCAGCGCAGAGAGACAGGCTATAACTTCAGAATGCTACACTTCTCCTATTTCACACCACTTGTTTTCTTTTTTTGCTACATATGCACAGGCTGATTCACTCCAGACCTGATTCTTTAACACCCTTTCACTCAAGCTGAGCTGCACTCACTCATTAGCAGCCCCATTTAGCATTTAGATGTGAAATCATGATGTGTCACAAAGATGGCAGGCTTGGATTGCTATAATTACCCTTCACAGTGATGCATGAGAGCTTGAGACAAATATACACATCACACCAAGCCCATTGTTGCAGGGCGGGTGTCAGTCTCTTCTCCCAGATAACAAGCAACAGCGCAACAGGAAACAGCCTCAAGTTGTGCCAGGGAACTCTCAGACAGGATATTAGGAAAACAGCATCATCAAAAGGGCTGTCCAGCATTGGAACAGGCTGCCCGGGGCAGTGGTGGAGTCACCATCCCTGGAGGTATTTAGAAGACATCTAGATGTGGCACTTGGGGACATGGTTTAGTGGTGGGCTTGGCACTGCTGGGTCGATGGTTGGACTTTATGATCTTAGAGTTCTTTTCCAATCTAAATCATTCCAATTACAACCCTTGGCCCTTTTAAACTGCCAGTTCCCTTTCTGAGACGCACAAGTGAGGTTCAAACACACAACAAGTGTCAGGCTCCATAAGGCAGAGTCTGCAGGGGCAGGAAGGCAGAGGCAGGAAAGCTTCGTTCTGGGTCTCCCCAAAAGAGCCCATTAAACTGAGTGCTGGACGTAGAAACCTGGAATACATCAGAATTCAGTTCCTTTCCTCACCATCCACCATCCACCTTGCAGCTTTCTTGTACTCTTTAGCTTTTAGTTAGCTCAGATGTTGCACACTGAGCCAGGAATTCAGTCATTTGAGCTCTGCAACTTAAAATAGTAACCTAAAGTCTTGGATAGCCTCATAATAGAAATGGTATCTACTCTAGGAAAAGGGATGTTTAAAAAAAGCAGATTAACATCTGCATTTGCATCTCTGAGAGGGCACATAGGTAAGTCTGGCAGGCTGAGGTGACAAACTAGGGGCTGGAGAGCAGCAGAGCTTGGAGGGGATGCAGAGAAAGGTGAGTTTCTTGTGCCTGGTACTAAATGAAGAGAACCCGGGTCTTGTCAGAGAGCTGAGCTCTAGCAGAGAACAGAAATCATGTCGAATTAGTGAGCAGGGCAGGTATGAGAAGGGTTTTCTTGTGAAATATTGCACCTCAGGGCATGATGGAGTTTCTGGAAAAGCAAAGAGCGTGAGGTTGTTGCTTTATGGGAACACGAGCCACACATAAATGCGTACTGGACACCCATGATGTGGATCCAGCAGGAGAGAGCCAAGGCTGGGAGCTGCCACCCAGGGCCTTTCTCTGCATGCTCAGAAAGGGACAACACTCAAAATCAACAGCAGGAGGGAGAGGTTATTTAAACACTGAGGAGAAGGAGCAGGACAGGGACACTATAAAAATGCTTTCAAGGGATCTTTAGCATTCACCAGAATAATCCCTGTAAAACAGATGGCAGAGCAGTTTAATATTCTGCCTGAAGGACGACTCCTCCTGCAAAACATCCTCACCCCCAGAGCTGCTTTCTGCTGACAGCAATGGGAAGGTGCCCAGATCCTACAGTGACCATAAGGACATTCTCCAGTCACAAAGCTGACTAAAAAAACTCCTGACAAGAAATTTTCCTCACTGAAAGGAGAAAGATGATTATGTAGCTAGGTTTCTGTGAAGTTCCAGTCTCAGATTCTTAATGAGGTTGCAATTAATGGATCTGTTTGCACACACGAGGGGACAGATTTTTGAGGTGGCTAACAAATCACAGCTCCCAGGGGAGCAGCATCCTGCATTTCAGGCAGCCAGCAATGACACCAGTATTATCAGACAGCCTGGGTACTGTGGCACTGAGTGATTACTGTGCTGCTGGATGGAAGTGCTGCAGGCTGAGCATCCTGGGCTCTGTCCCTTGGCTTCTTGGCGTCTCTGTGCCCCTCCAGACTGCACATCAGGACAGCAAGGCCTTCCTCTGGTGGGAATTGCAGATCCCCTGCAGCTGTGGTTATATGGATATATGAATAGATGGCAACTTGTTTCCCCAAAAGCTTAAACCTTAAATAAACCAGAATTTGGGGGAAAGAGGTCTCTGTGCTCCCAGATTCACAGCTGAGGAGCTGTCAGGAAAAATGCTCCTAGGTCTTTGTCATGTTTTCAATTGAGTCTTGCGGTCTAGCTTTTTTTTTTAACTAATAAAATTGCTATTTTACCTCAGGAGAACTTTGAAAATTTCTCTCTTTCCAACTAGTATAAAAATAATAATAATTTTTTGAATCTAAAAAATTAGACTGCAAGCCCATAATTAACAACAAAAATACTTTCAGATCAGGTCCATTATAAATTCTTCTTCTTATGCTGTACAAAGTTGGCCTTTTCATTGGCATCCAAAAAAAAAGGAGGTGCATGGGGATTTGTTTCGAACTGAAACAAAATATTTCATTTAAGAAATGCCATCCTGTCAGCTGCTTGATCCATTTTTTATTAGAAACATTCATTGAAACTGATTTCTTCCCTCTTGATAATTCAGGTTTGGAAAAATGGCATGTTTTTACCAACGAAAATTGTAACAGGAACTCTGATTATGCTCTCATGAATGTAAAATTATCTCAGGTGCACCTTTAAGAAGATAGTATAGAGAAATACAATATAGGAAAAGTAATCCTGCTATTTATAAGCATATGACTAAAAGTATCTGACCTCTGTGGGGCAGAAAAGGGCTTTTCTTCCACAGGGTTCTGATTATTGTTGAGGTTTTTTTGGGATTTTTTTTACTAACGTTGAAATTGCTGCTGCAGCCACGCAATTCAACATCCAGAAGAGAGCAGAGCAATATTATCATTCTTCTGGACAGATGGCAAGGCTGGGTTCTTGGCAAGGATCCTGCAGAGGGAAAAGCAGCAGGATATGGAGAGAATTTATATGTGAGGGAAGGTAGAAAAAGGAAATGAGGGGGCTTCGAATGCAAAAAGGTGGAAACAAAGTGAAATTGTAAGTCAAGGAGCAAGAACAGGGATTAATGGTCCAAAGTATGCTCAGAATAAAGGGGGAAATGGCCAGGGAAAGATGGTAGCCCTGACATATTTATTGATCCACACAATGTGGAATAAAAATGCTTTGTAACAACAGTAGCTCTTGCCTTCATATCCAAGGATTATAAATGCATCTGGTGCCATCTCTGTAAGAGCTCAGCCCTAAGCCTTATTAATTCTTGCTTGACTTTTTGCATCTCTCTTTCACTGCCAAAATAACAGGAGAAAAGTCTCAGGGCATAGGACTCTGAAACACTTTCACAAGAAGCTGGCTGTGGAGGACATCACTCAGCCAAAAAAACCAAACCAACGCAACCCAACCCAGCCCAACCCAAATATTGACCATTATTTTAGGGGGTGATTGTATCAAAACAGATCGCATCTCTTCAGGTCTTCAGCAGTCACTTCCTTTTCTTTGCCTTTCTGTCAAACATCCCAGTCTAAGGTGGTGATGAGCAGAGTGTCCCCAGGGAATTTTCAGGAGGATGTGCTCGGATCTGAACACTGGCCAGTGAATCAGGGTGAATTAATCAGCTGAAGACCTGGTCTCTTTTTTTTCGAAATACAGATCAGCCCTTGGGATGCAAGTTTCTACAGGATTTTAGACAGTTAAAGGAACACTAGATGTATCACTAGGAAAAAAATTCCATCTGATTCCTCTCCAGTCTCACAAGATTGGAAGTAAAATTTGTCTTTGCGACTAATGTCCAAAAGAAATCATGGTCATCAAGCATTCTTGAAGGAGGGCTATATCACAGTCCCAGGCTGAAAACCCATTGCAACTGGAGCAATATCATATCCAGTATAATTTCTGAGGTGTCTCTTCTTCTCTTGTTCAGAAAAATCAAGGAGGGTATAGGAGTTTTCTGGTTCTCTTACTCAGTGACAGGGTAGCTGGAAGCAAAAAAGAGCTACTTTGCCATCAAAGACAACAAGATTACATGGAAGGGCATGTCAATATATGTTTTTCAGGTGTAAAATTATGTGTTAATGGCTACAACAATCAACTGGGGCTGCAAATACAGGTGGGTAACTGGGTCTGAGCAACAAGAGATTTAAAAATCAAAGTCTGTAGCAGAACCTACCTTTAAAAAGAACTTGCTTTGAACTGTGGAAAAAGAGGTGTCTTTTGTTGTAGCTTCAGAGGAGAGCACTGTTTCAAGTGAAAACTAAGGAAAAAAACTAGTTTCTCCTGAAACTTTATTTTTTTATTAAGAAATTATTTGAAAGATATGTAACACAGGTTCAAAAACTCTCCATGGAGCTTGTTAAGCAAGCTGTCTGTGCCTCAGACTCTTTGAAGAAGAGCAAGATATTTGAAAGTCATTGACTTGAAATCACCTCGTCCAAAGAACTGACTTTCAGCAGTACAGATGGCACCTACTGATTGCTACCCCAGAGCACAGGTAGGACATGTAGGGTAAAAGTCCTCTGTGCAGCGTAAAAAACATTGATTTGCTCAGAGATGCTGCCGGGGTGTCTGGGACAGGACCCATTTATTCACTGTTCCCACACTGTAGGTTGGAAAAGATGGTGGTGATGCAGTCCTGATATATCAAAAAATGCAGGGAAACCAGAGCTGGAGTAATTTAGTGTGTTACCAGCACACCTGATTAATTATTTAGAGAAAGCGTTTTACTTCAAAATCTTCTGCTACAGAGTCAATTGAACTGAAGTTCCCCTACCGCTTCTGGATAATCTCTATTGATCTGTGGTGGGTTTTACACATTTCTGGGCAGGTGCACACTGTGTATGTTTGTTCCACCGGGAGAAAATACTTATTGCATTATTTGATCCTACAGTCTTGCGTTACACAACGTTCTGTGAGGAGAAACTATTGTGCTTGAAGCTGAAGCATTTACAGTAGCCCTTGGATTTGGAAGCAGAGATGGACGTGGCACGAACACAAATAGTTCAGTTGTTTGATTGAACCGTCCTGATCTATGCTGAGTAAGAATCTGGCTGCACTGCTCCAATGCCTTTGCATTTTTTCATTCTCACCCATCCCACTGGGGGAGATTTCTGGTTTCCAGCACATTGCACACTCAACTGCCGTGGCCTTATGTGGTGGTGACTCTCACAGCAAAGTGGCTGTGGGCTGAATTCAGCTTGTAATCCACTATGTTATGTTATGAACTAAGGGACAGAAAGTCCCCCAGACTGCTAGAGGGAGATTATATCCTAAAATCTGATACTCTGTTGGTGTAGATGTTTTAAAGGTCATATCTAAGACAGTACATGCTGCAGCAGGCTGGCACAGCAAACATGCAGCAGATGAAACAGGGAACAAGCAGCAGTCAAGCAGAATAAACAGCTTCTCTGCAGTTAGGGGCACAGACTAGCAAGTTGGGTGTTCATGAGATAGACACAGAGAGGAATGTTTAACAGTAGGAGTTGGAAAGCAACGGCTTAGCAACTCATACCTATATAAGGAGGGACAGACTACACATTAGGATTCCAGAGAAAGGCCATAAAAGGTCAATTTGACAAGCTGAATATGGATAATGAGTTGAGACAGATGGTGTAAGAGTGTGGTAGCTAATAAATAATGAACAGACTTGCTTCAAGGAGCAAACGTGGGGACAAGTTGCAGCCGAGAGCTTAGTCAGAAGGGAGGTGGTGAAGGGGAAAAGAACAAAACCATGGAGGATGGAGGAGAATCACAGCAGGAGGGCTGGTAGGAGAGGAGTGTCTGCTTTTGTGTGCCAGAATTTTGTGGAAATGATAATTTACCCAAAGAAAACTTAGAAATGCATATGCTTGAACTGGAATTTGGCCATCTTACTGCGATTAACAATTTTGTAGCTGAGAAATTACTCATGGTCTCTAAACTTGTTCTAGATATCTATTTCCTCTGCTCCTCCTCTCCCATTATCACAGTACCTAAGCAGCATACAGTGGTCACAGGTCTCATCAAAGGCTGGGAAAGGTTCTCAGGTTTGTTTTGGACATCATGACCTGAGGCAGAGAGGGGCTAAAAATGTATCTGAGCATTGAAATGGAAATGCTGTGTGCTGTCCCTCATATTCTAGGGGCCCCTGTGGACCAGCAAGATGAGGATTTATTCCCATCTTAAACCCAGCTATCCTCCACATGACGACCAAGATAAAGGTGAGCATTGCTGCCTCACAAAGATTTTCCTTAATGTGGAGCTGAGGCACAAACCCCAGCCTGGACACCAAGTAATACTTAGAGGTGCCCCAGTGTAGATGCAAATAAAGGAGCTTTCCCAAAATCACTTGGAGGAGCCATATCAGAGCCAAACCATCATATGTTTCTGATATTCCCTTGTCTTTTTAAATATCATAACGAACTAGAATCTTTGAGGCTTTACTGCTTATTAATAAACCAGCCTCTCTATCAGCATTGCACCCGGCAGCGTAAACCAATAGGAAATTGGATGTTTATTCAGAAACAACAGTGCCCTGGTGCCCTTTCATGAGCATTTCTACGTGTGTTTGCCCTTGGACAGCTTATTAGGTTTAACCTTACTGGGCTTGGAGGCCCTGACAAGCTCCCAGAGAGGAGTGTAAGCAATAACCTTGGAAATGAACTGCTTGCAATTCAGCAGATTCTGGCTGTGTCAGACAGCAAACATCCCTGATTAACTATAAACTGCTTAGCTTATTGGCAAAGACGTGCCTCTGGCTACAAAGGGGATTTTTATTTCATCACACTTGCAACCTGAGTTATTAAATAATGAGCCGCTTAATTAACTAACTCATTAATACATGGCTGTGATGAATAGATTTGCTCCAGTGACAGAGTCATGAAAGCAGAAAAACCCTGAGTGATTTCTAAGTACTGCTTTCTTTCAGGAGGGATTTTATTTGAACAATCCTTATTAAATACCTCTTTCCTTCTTTTTCCTGCCTCTACCTAACAGGGTAGCCTTGAGGTCTGCTGCGTCTGTTTTCCCCCAGCACTCCCTGCACTTGTCCTTTCCTCCTTTCTGCTTTGCTCCCTCTTCCCTTTGGATCCATGCAGCCAAAGTGTCTCCAGAGTGTTGTGCCACAAGATGACCCTTTGCCCAGTGCTCCCACACTGCTGTGCCCAGTTTGTCTCACCATCCCCAGTCTCGGATGAGAGGTGACTGTGGTGTTTCAGGCGCTGATAAAAACCCATCAGTTATTGCCCATGATCACCTTCCCATTTCTGGGGGACCAACCAACCTCCCCCCTAATGGAGACAAAAGAATTTACTGCACCTCACCGCAGCCTTTGCAGGGTTGTTATCTCCTGTTTTCCATGGAGTGTGTCGAGAATGAGCTCTAGTAGAGACATTTCCACAGGCTGGAAACCACTCCTGCCGTCAGGAACAGCTCTTTCCCAGCCCAGGATGCTCAGGCATCAGTCTCTTGAGACAGCTGCTCGCCAGCTCCAGTGAAGTGTACGAATGCACTGGCCATGCCAGAATCCTCCCTCGTTCCAAATCCCCCGTAGCCTGTCACAGACACAGCCAGCCTCATGCTTCCATCACGCCCTTTAACAGGCTTGATCCCCGGGTTTCCCTTTGGGGCTGCCCAATGATAAAGGCCAAAGGGGCACAATCATGAGATCAGATAAAAGGGGTGGTTCTCAAACTAAATCCAGCCCCTTTCTTTTCTGCATAAGACCTCCAATGCAATTGTATTGCGGCCTTGAGGGCTTTCAAAATTGCAAATGCACTGTTCATTATGCACCTTGCCTGTGGAGAAATACGAGTGCAAGCAGAAGCAAATTTAAAGAGACTTCTTTCAAGGTTAAGTGGCAGGGAAAATACTGGAGCAATTGCTTTTGCTCCATTCATGTTCACAGCATTTGATTGGTTTAACTTTTTTTTTTTTAAATATGAAACACTGCTGAGGAGACCTGAACCTTGTAGCAACCATGATCATTCAACAGATTCCATTGTCTAGCTATCAAATTCACTACGTGCCCCACATGTATCACTGCAGCACAAACAAAACCTGCCCACAAAGTGATGTCTTCTTCTGTAAGGAGGCAATTTGCAAAGCCTGTCTTAGCTGTACCTTAACTACCTCAGATTCTCAGCTCTTTGAAGACTCTGCTTTTGAAACCAGCATCTTGAAGAAAGTCATAAAAATAGATTTTTTTTCTCCCTTTTCCTTGACTAGATGCACAAACTAAAATTGCCATAGGGCCTGGAATATGTTGATATCAACTTACCAGCAACATCAGACCTTATATATAGCAGCTCTACATTTGTACTTGTGTTTCATGAAGGATTTTGACTCATTAGAGCACCCAGAAGTATTTTTGCACCTGCAGAAGAGGAGAATGGATAATTTGAGCACATGTAATCAGCCCCTTAACATTATGGAAACTTGGGTTGCCTGGCAGTGGTTTTTCCTAAGCATTTCTCATTCCTTTCTTGTCCTTGAGGGAGACTTTAGGATAGGTCTTTGCAAGAGCAGCTCATTTACACAGAACCTTAAGCTTGGCCAGCATCCTGACAACCCAAATTCAGATGGCTTTCAGCTGTTCCATGGGGCATTTGCTGTCTCACAGTCTTCTGAAATGATTTTTGTGCCTCTGTGGAATAGGGAAAGAAAGGAGGATAAAGCTGAAACAAGGAGAAGATGCTGCAGGAGCCAAAGAATGAGAGAAAGAAACGGCAGAGCTTGAGATATAGGAAAGGAAGCAGGACAAGGCAGGGGATGGTGAAGGTCAGAAAGGCAGGGGGCGAAAAAGGCATAACAGTACCAGTCTCAGAAAGTAGTGTTGCCTTGAGCCAGTAAAAAGAAGAAAAACAAACAGACAAACAAAAACCCCCCTCTTAGGCTCACCACTTCACAGCAGTGAGAAGGTTCTGCATTTCCTTCCCAAACACACTAATAAATTCCTGCATTCAGGTTGGACATTAATGATGAAAAAAGCTTCATCTCCCCGAATTAATAGCCACAATACATCATCTGGCTGTAGCACTATACCCCATGAGTACACAGAGAGAAAATCCTCAGCATCACCTGTCGAGGCAGAAGAAGGATTTAGCTGTTATTTATTGCTCAGTGTGAGTCATGCCTGTGGGCAGGGGCGCGACAGTACAGATGGGAGTTAAAATCAGACTGCCATCAGGGGAATTTATGCCAGGAGAGTTGAATTCAGGCAACTTCTGCTTATGTTTTACCTGGAATTTCTCTATAAATTTGAAAAGAGTAAAAAAAACATTTTGAAAAATACATGCCTGTGCAGGTTTGATTAGAGGAAAGATGGTTTAGTGACTTGGGCAACATCAAGAACTCTGTACATTTTCTCTAATGTCACAAATGGCTCGATTAACCTAAGGCAGGACTTTTAGTTAGTCTTAGGTTTGGTTCTTTGTCTGCAAAATAGCTGTAATAATTTGTTTTCTCTACCTGTCAGAGATTGTGTAGGGAAAACACATGCATAACTGAAAAGAGAATCTTGTAAGCACTGATGGGGAGCTTCAAAGTTCACCTTTCTGGACTTCAGATTGTCCTCGACAAGACCACTGTGATGTTGAAATTATCTTCCCAAGGACAGAGTCTCCTGTGAATGACCTTCATAGCAATTTCATAGCTCTCCTTCTGTTCCTCTCATTTCAGCTCTAGCTAAAGACAGGTAAGAGTCACCAGACTCCCCAAAAATGAGACGGCAACTGAGAGACATCCTGAAACTCGAGCATTCCCATGCAAAGAAGATGTTCTGGCTTTCAGAGGCAGAGGGCAGGTATCTTTTGACTGCCCCCATTGTCCCTAGTCCAAGTGTGCTCCTTCCTGCAGATACTGAAGTGAGGGGAATCCCTCTACCTGCTCCCAAAACCCAGACTCTTTGACCCAGCCCAAGGAGTTTTACAGCAGAAATGCCAGCTGTAGACTCCCTGGAAGTTAGTTTAGTGGAGGAATATGGCTTTCAGCAAAATTTAGGCAGCAAGGAACTTCATCCTCTTCCTTCCTGCTGGGAGTCTGGGGCTTGCCTCATGTACACATTGGCTGGTCTCCACTTGCCCTGAGCCTGCTTTCAGAATCTTGTTTGGTATCCAGACAGCCTTTCCCTCAGCCCTCTCCACACCTCAGCTGGAACACAGCTCTTTGTGTCAGCAGGCAAACTGAGGGACCGAGGTGGGCAGCTGCACGTGGCCCCTTCTAAGGATTTCATCTGTCAGTGTGTTATTACCCAGTTCCAGTCCTCATCCTGACCACGCTGAGATCAAACCTCGCCAGGCTCCTCGGGGACATTTCGGCCACCTGTCCTTTTGCCTGTCATTCGGATAGTCCAGAGCTCCAGGAGAGCTGGCCGTGCTCTGTGTGCTGCAGAGCCAGGCACAACAGGCCTCAAAGAGCTGCTCTTGAAAAGCTTGTCAGGGACTGGCTGCCAGGATTTGGGCTTCAAGTGCCCCCCTATTGCCAACCCTCCTCACATCAGTGTTCCCCCAGCTGGCCTCCGATGAGCAGATGCATGGGCTGAGGGAGCATGGGCTTTCCCCTGGCTCCTGCTTTCCCAGGACTCTCAGGGGAGCTCCTGAATTTGGCAGCATCTGCAGGTGGTGCAGCCTGAAATGTGCTGTCACGCTTACTCCTACAGCTGATGCTGTTCCTCCCCACCGAGCTGCAGAGGTCATGTCCTGCACCCCGGCACAGAGCTCTGCTTTCACTCCTCCCTTCAGCCCCAAATCAGCTGGCAATGCTCCTGCAAGGCTCCTTGTCAGGACTGAGTGAAGTCGCCCACTGGCAGATGGCTCTGGTGGCCAAGTGGCTGCCAGATTAGCACACACCCAAGACCTGTGTTGGGTGGAAGGCAAGGTATGACAAGGCAGCAGCTTCTAAGGGGCCTCCGCATCTGCCTTCCTTAGCCCCAGTGTGGGCTCTCTTTCCAAGCATGTTTTGGGACATGGGAAATATCTCTTGCAATGGGGAAGAAAAGAAAAAAAATCAGTCTCTTTGTCCCCAAAATGTAAATGAGACAGACTTGCAGTCTCATAATAGGAGACAAAGGGATATTTAAGAAATTTGAAAGGCAAGAGATTAAAATCTTGCACAAGGAAATTCCTATTTACACACTAACCTGTGGGAGTCTTGGGAATAAAAGGCAAGGTCTTGGCAGCATTAAAAAGAAGGGATTGGATGTATTTGAGGGAAAGAAGGACAGTTTCATTTGAGCTTCTTTTTCTACAACATTTTTTTTCTACTGGGAGAAATAAGTTCTTCAAGACATGAGGCAAATACCAAGAGAACTTCACTCTGGTGTAGGCTGATCTGTAACTGTGCACCAAGAAGTTTTCTTGAACATATTTGCTGGTGCCAACTGTCAGAGAGGGGATCCCAAGCTAGATGTTTCCCTGGACTCTCCATCCTGGGTAGCAGTAATAGGAAGGCTGTGGAATGTCTTTCCCTTCACCTGCTGCACTGGGACTATTGACACAGAAATGACACCAGAAGATAAAGTGATATCTCAGCAAGTGGCTTCTGCTCCCCATGGGGAAGAGAGAATTACAGTCTATCACACCTGCAGTAAAGCTAAGACAAAATAAATTCAAGACTTTTGCTAGAAGCAGGAATCCTGGATGATATATGTGAGAAGGCAGGAAGAAGTGGAGTGTGAGAGCAGGTGTCCTCCAGATGACAAGCCTGGGGGGATTAGCTGGCAAATTTCAAGGGGATAACGAATACTTTAAGGCAGATCACACTAGTGTCTCTTCAGGGAAAAAGGATAGAATATCCCAGGTGAAGAAAGTGGCAAGGAGGTGATGATGAGAAGTTATTTATCAAAGTGTAACCTCACACTCTCGTCAGGGAGCCAGGGAATGGGCGACAGACAGCGGGTGGATATCAAGCCTTTCAGCTAACACAGACTGGATAGGCAAAAGGCTGCTTTCTGATGGCACTTTAGAGATGAATGTAAAGTCTGGTGGCTGCAAAATCTTTCTGGTTGCCCAGGAATAAGCATACAGAGCACAGAAACCCACAGTGCCAAGCCTGCAGGAAGAGATCCTGTCACTGCAAGCCAGGCAGGAGGGGCAAGAGGTGACCAGTCCCCATCCTGCTTGCATGAGATCCCTGCAGGGAAGTGATGGTAGGCGACCATCATGGACCCATGATTAACATCTCAATTTTGGACATTTTATATAGAAAGTTCTTTCTCTGAAACAGAATTTTTGTAGGGCTCTGGATGACTGCCATCTCTGTCTCTATTTCCCATTTTGGGGATGGGATTGAAAGCTTTCTGCCTTCCAAACATGCTGCGAGCTACCTGGGAGCAGAGGAAGACAGTGTTGCATCTCTGCTGGATAAGGGCACCCAAACTGCTGTTGCTTGGTAAAACTGGTGTGTTTGTGCTGAAGAGGAGCTTGGTTTCCAGGGCAGTGGAGTTGGTGCTTTGCCTGAACACTGAATTCCCTTGCCAGCTTTTCCAGCGAGGCGCAGATATGAGGAATCCAGGTAATGAATATGGAACGAGGACAGTGCCGAGTCTCTACAGCCCCTGCACGCATGAAAACCTCAAACAGATCTATAGATGGGCACAGAGCTGAGAGCTGAAGGCATTGACGTGCCTGTTGTGTTTTAAGCTCAGTGCTGGAAGAGGGCCAAGCACCGCCTGCCTCTTTACCACAGTAAAGGGGTTTACTGCTGGGATCAGGATGAGATGGGTTTTAAAATTGGTCTGTTATTTCCAAATAAAACAAGTTTCTCAATTCCCTGCAGGGAAGCTGAGGACTGGATATAGTGGCAGCTTCCATAGTTACCAATAACCCACGACTGGGGCTGGGTCCTGCCCAGACCCCCACGTTTTGAGGTGCTGGTGCCCAGACTTTTCTCCAGGACTGGCCCATGGCCTTTAGTGGAGGCAGTCATGGGCCACATGCCACAGCTGCCTGGATGTGACACATGGATATTCCCTGCTCAGTGCTTCCCATGGCCATGTGCCACTGTGCAGGGCTGCTCACACCTGTAGGATCCAGGTAAAGCCTTTTCTCCACACAATTAGAGAGCAATAAAAAGCCACACTATACCTCTGAACTAATCTGAGCCAAGTACAACAACATCCAGGTGAGGTATTTGGTCCCTTGTGGTTTTTTTCATTTTTAGTAAGACCTTATGTCATAAAATTTGGTGTCTAAAAGGTGTGTCCGTCCTCTGCAGAGTGTAGGGGACAGATCTACCTGCTTCCTAAGTGTCCCCTACCCAGCTGTCCTCATCTAGACTCTCCTTCCAAGGTTCTGCAGGAGGTCTCTATTCAACACCAGCTGCACCGTGCCTGAATTTGGGATACCAGAGTTTGATGCACAGTTGAGAAGATGGCAGAGGTTTCCTGTCTGCAAGCAATGTGCCTTGGAATTCTACTGTGAGATGAGCAGGATCTTCTCTGGGAAATAACTCTCTCTAAATCCTTTAGAAATTACTCTCCTCACTTGTTAGAAACAAAGGAAATGTCTCTCCTCAAGGGTTCCCAATCTGTTGCTGTCTTTGACTGTTGCAAATCCTGGGGGAGCTCCCCTGTGGGCAGAGCTGAGTGACCATAGTTGTGCCACTCACTACAGTGCATGGCAAGCATAGCAGGGCTTTGTGAACCCAAATCCATCCCTGATATTTGCCTGTATAACCCCAAGGCTGCCCCAGGTGCTGCTCCTACAAACAACAGCCACTTCTGCCCTTCTCACTCAGAGCACCCACCTCTCCCAGCCAGACTAAAAGCCATTTTGAGCCCGCAGAGCCCCTGGTACAGGCAGGAAAGTTTTACCCAACTTTTCTTTCTACTTCTCCCATTTCTGGCACTTTGCAAGAGGGAAGCACTGACTGTGGTCTCTGCAGCAAGGGGTTCCCCCGCAGCATGACATCATGCAGAGAGCTTCCTTGGCTCATGGACAGGGCTGATTTCTTCTGGTAGAGTAACCCTGGCTGCCAAGTGAAGGCAAAACTGCTGATCCTTCTGCACAGCACCCTCAGCACCTGCCCCCAGCCACAGACCAGCTCCTTCTCAGACTCATTTCCACACTAACCTGACAAATTGCCTGCTGCGCTGCCACAGATGGCTGAGGCACTGCTGACTTTCTCTGCTCAAAGCTGGCCAAGCTTTCCAGCTTTCCTGCCCTCCCTGGCTCCTTTCTAGCTCAGTCATTCTGTGTGATTTATTTTTTTAACATATTTTACATACTTGTTAGGAATTTACCAGAGACATTGGCTCATGCTGCTGATCTATTCACCCCTGGGCTCTGGGATGCTGATGAGCAGTGCCTATACTTCAAAGGGTGCTAGAAATCACCCGTGCTTTGCTTGCTGTAGGAGACCGTGTGAAGAGAGAGTTGGAGAATCTGAGTCAGCCCCCTGAGCTGATCGACTCTGAGAAGAGTAAGATCAGAGAATATTTAATTAGGTTCCTAATTACAGCAGGTATTACCTGTCATAAAATCACCTGTGTTTGGATCCCAGAGCAATGTGAGCTGGAGATTTCAGAGATATGCATTGTATAGATACACACGATTATTCCTTTGGCTTGATCCCAGCTGCAAGAAAAGCGAGCTGCACTATCAGTGACTGAAGATTTAACGCTAATGTGTCATTTACTCAAGGCACAGCAACATTTCTAGGGCTGAAGGACAGGATCTTGAGGGGATAGCCAGAAACATCAGTGGGGTTGCTGAAAATTGAAGACAAACTGCTGGCAGTAACCTGTGAGCCTGCGCTGACTGTACTGCTGAGCCAGAAGTTTTAAGAGACCTTGCTTTAACCCTTCTATGAATAAAGATGGAAAAGACACCACAGAATGGCAGGAGAGGGTCAGTGCTGCTGTTGGTTTCCAACTAGCACAGGGTGCGAGGAGCGGCTTGTTCTCTACATCAGCCCAGTGGCAGGTAGATTAAACATCAGCTGGTACCCGGATGATGAAAAGAGCATCCAAATGCCACCCAGCATTAAGGGGATAAGGCCAAGGCTGCCAGGAGATGTTAAATCCAGGGAACTTCATCTGTCTGTGTGTTTCTCTTGAGTCATTGTTGCTTTTGCAGCGGAGGAGCCCTTCACTGCAGGCAGAGCAAAGTGCTGCAAGCCTCAGGGAGTGTTGGGCTGATGAAATATAGATGGGAGCCAGGCAGGCTCCTCGGGCTGGGAAAAGACAAGCATGGTAATTGACTCCATCTTCAAGCAAGAAATGCTCCGCAGAAGGATGCAGAACAGGCTTGTTTGGTAAAGTGCGATATGCACATTTGACTCAGCAATCACTGAGGAGAAAAGAAAGAAAACTCCTCCTCTGTGATGAGTAACCAAGTAGTAGCTAACAGGTAACTCCATTTTCAACCTTTCACCCTTTTTTACTCCACCTATTTTCCGTCACTCACTCAGATGCTATCTCTGGTGTCCTATAGAAGGAGCATCTGATGGAAGCAGATGCAGCACGGGCACAATATCCCAATCCAAACCACTTTCAGCCTCCGTAACACTCCCAAAGAAAACATCTGCCTACCTGGAACCGGCAGGAAATGGAGTTGCTGATGCACAGATCGTGCCATGGCTGCAAGCGAATGGTTAAGTGGTTACTGTCGTAATGAACGTTTGGTAACAGCTCTTTTCCAGCTGCAAGGACAGGAATTCTCACTGGGATGCTCCAAGTTCATGCAAACCTGAACGGTTGGTCCCTGTGAAATTACTAAAGGCTTTGAGGGTCCTGCCTGTCCTTTCTATATCAGCTGGATCCTGGGAGATCTCTGCCTTTGTGTGCTTTAACCAGAACAAGCCTCTACTTCTGCAGCCACAGTAAATGAGTTATTTCTAGGCACCTCTCAAGAGCCTCTCATGCTTAACTGGATCTCCGTCACTCGGAGCAAGCAAGATTTCCCTTCCTGTTGAGAAGATGAAACCTGAATGACCACGCCTGTCAAGGGCAAGGCACAAGTCCAGACATGAGCCAACAGGGCCAGATGGATGTGAAGTGAAGCCATGTAGGACGAGTCTGAACTCAAATCTCATGTAGATTGAACCTCATGACAGAATCTCACAGTGGAAACAGCAGAAGCATCTCCTGCTCAAATAGGAATTTGAAACATTTCGAAGCAGATATTGAAACTTATTTTTGCTAACAGCAGGGATGAAATTCACCCAAACCCACTCAGCTCCAAGCTGCATTTGTGGACAAATTAGTAATGCCTAGTATCCTATATCTGACCACTAATTAACTCAGCAGCCGCTGCCAGAGTTAATCAGGGAAGCAGCCTCATTATCCCCAGTACCCCCACGGGGCAGGGATCCACCAGCTGCCACCTCCCACGTGCTGCAAAGGCAGGGCAAGGAGCTGCTGCTTTTGCTGCCGTTGAAAGGCCACTGGAGCCCCTGCCAGCTCCCTGGGGGAAAGTGGGTGCCTGTGGGTGTCTGTGGGTGTCTGTGGGTGTCTGTGGGTGCCTGTGGGTGGATTGGCCCCAAGCCCTGCACCACCACTCCTGCAGCCAAACAGCTTTTCCCGTCCAGGGGAGATCCCTCCACAGAGAGTTCCTCCCACACACTTAACACCGATAGAAAGGAGGGATTAAAGGAAGAAGCTGAACAAGAGCTACACTTATTAATCGGGAAAAGACAAAGGCTGTCTCCTATAATTCAGGTGCCACAGACTCTGATGGAGCCCCGAGCCCCCATCCCACAGCCCTCGGGCTGCTGCGTTTCCAAAGCATTAAAAGGGGAAAATCCTCTCATTCAGGAAGATGTACAGGAGACCAAGACCCCTGGGCAGGGTCTGTTCCGAGCTGACCTATTTACCTGGGGGGTTTAATTCCAACCTGTGGGGTTGGCAGGCTGGGCATTCCTTCCTATTTGAGGGAAAAGCTGTGTAGCACAGACATAACAAGCATTCATTTGCTTCCTTACTTGCCGTGCATTTCTGCTGAGCCACATGGGCTCAGATGCTGTAAGCCTGCCAAAATCATAGCATTATTTCATAGCACGTATGAGGGAAAAGAACCCTCCACAATAGTTAATTAAATAATTACAATGAGGTCCTGCATTTTTCAGTACACTGTTGGGAAATGGAAATTCTGGATAGTTTTTTTAATCAAATGGCTTATCTAAATCTGGTAGGAATTAAAAACCGTTTCAGAATTTGATTTTTAAATGTCAAAGGAAATATTTTCTTTTGGAAATCTTCCAGATGGAATATTTCCCATGGTAAAAAACATTTTTTATAATTATGAAAAAATAATTGAAATTGAAGGGCTACACTAGATGCTCGGAAGGAATGAAAAAGATGCCAAAATGGTAGCAAACGATTTTCACCATGAACACACATCCCCTTTTAATAGCAGTCTTGATTTTTAATTTGATTTCAAATATGTTATGGATCACAACCTTAGGGCTAGAGATTAATCCAGATTTGCTCAGATGAGAATCCATCCATCAGCCCTGCTGTGACTATGTTCTTCTAATCAAACGCGATTAACAATTGTCATGAAACACTAAAAAAACCATTTACGAACTGCTTAATGACTCCCATAAGCTGAACTGGTTCATGTAATTTTTGAAATCAAGTTTCAATTAGGTCCAAAGAATAATGAAACTCAAATTCTG
Organism: Dryoscopus gambensis; assembly: GCA_013389985.1. Classification (NCBI taxonomy): domain Eukaryota; kingdom Metazoa; phylum Chordata; class Aves; order Passeriformes; family Malaconotidae; genus Dryoscopus; species Dryoscopus gambensis. The sequence continues at coordinate 473,312 of WEIT01032515.1, forward strand.
CTGCAGACATAGCACCTTAGTCTCAGCAAGGAAGATAAATATGATCCCTTCTTTCCTTACCATTGGGAAAAAATGCCTTGTTTTGTTTAGCAAATGTTGGTCAGTTCTCTCAGGCTGTGAGTAAGCAAAGTTTTGCTTGCATGTTTACTCACAGGCATTTCTACAGACTTCTCTCTCATAGGATGCTACCATCAAACTCTAGAAATATTTCATAAAATTATGGCAAAATTTGACCTAATTTATAGATAAAACAACCAGAAACCAATTCTCAGTGATGATTATGTATTAAAATAAATGCAGTCCAATGCAAGGACTAAATTCCCCTTGCAGGAAGGATGGAAATCCTGTCTCTCCTTCCTCTGTCTGAACCTCCACATGACCCAGAGGGACCAGCACCTCTTTACCCAGCCTGTTCTGTTCCTCCAGGCTGGATGGCCTCCCTGCCTGCTAGGTGGCCTGGTGCTTTCAGGACAGATTATCTAGCATCTCTGCAGATTACAGCAGCATTTTAATCAAGTTGATATCTTTTCTCTGTTTATTCTTACACACACAAGATCAGAGACATTTTTCCAAAGTTTTCCTTTGATCACAGGACAGATTTGCAAGCCTGTTTTGGACAGTCAGACAATGAAGGGAACTTCCTTTTCCTGCTCAAACGTGTCTTTTCTGACAGCAAAAAGTGACTAAATGTCTCAGGCCAAGCTGTGCTGCTGTGACATTCCCTACAGTCACAGCCCACAGATCAACTCTCTCAATCTCTCAACTTTTGGCCCCTACCTCTAATCCCAGCTCTCCTCCTGCCTCTGCCTTTATCCTATAACTCATCACAAATCCCTTTCCCCTCCTCTCTCTCTGCCTGCACCTCCATCCATCACTGTCTCTCCCTGGGTTTTGGGGGTGTGTGGGAGGTGAGTCTGGAGCTGTTCTGTGAACACACAGACCTCAGGTGTTGGCTCCCCTCACAACCAGTCTTTGAGCACCTGCAACAGCCTCTGAATGCTGCAGGGTCTCTGACAACTCAGCCTGACCCCCATCTGCAACCCCCACCTCCCTGAGCACTCCCACATCTTGGCTCTGAAAAGGAGGAACCCAAACCCATATCCTGATGGTGCCTTTTTGTTAAAACCCACAAAGCTATTTTGTGTCTGTTGGTATCATACGGCCAGATGTATTCAAACAGAGACTCATTTCACCAGCACAAACTTGTCCTCACGTAACTTCATTTTCATCCAGACAGAAGCTTTTCAAGCAACAGCAATGAAACCCTTTCAATATTTAATCAGCTGCGTGGCCTGGAACAGCAGGGACCAGCAGCAGCTGCCTAGCACAGAGCGGGTGAGGGGGGATGAGGGCTCTCATCCCCACCAAGCCTCTCTCCATCCTGAGAACTTGCCTCCTCTACAAATTTGCTGTGGAGAAAGCCAAATGGGAACCCTGTTTCAGCCTTCTGCTTTAGCTGTGACAGCTTTCAAATAGCATGGCTTTGAAGCACCTTATTTTTCATTCCTCCCTTCCAAATTCCCCGATGCTTTCCAGGTGTAAATCTTACTTCCTTACCTACTGATGGCTGGGAAATTGCTGTGCTCAGCGCCCTGTAATTGTGAGTCAGCAGGACTTGAGCTCTCTCCCATTTCTTTCTGGTTTTAAAGCAGGCAGGGTGTAAGATTTGGCTACAGACAAGGCTTTGCAGAACGTGCAGGCTGTTTTTGGGGGCAAAATTGGGCTTTTTCCTCTTTCCTCGTTCCCTTAGTGCCTGTTCCGTGTGTGTCAAAGGGATTACAGGAGTTGAAAGGACATACTCTGTTGGCTCTGCAGCATTCGGCACAAACTCCGTTGGTAGCCACCATGCTTAAGGAGGGTTGCTTGGAAATAAAGCCTTAAGGAGAGCCCCAAAGTGACCTGCTTTAGTTATGCTTGACTTTCCAAAATCATGTCAAAACACCAAATGCTTTCTGGTCAGAAATGGCCTAGGGATGTTTCCTACCAGAGCCCCTGAGCCCTGCAACCTGATGGTTTTGCAGTGTCTGAGCTCCTAAGAACAAAGGATCCTCTCCTGCTAGGATTTTAAATAGATACTAATAACCAACCCTAAACACCCTTATCTAAAGGAAGGGGGAAAAAAGGCACCAAGAGCATATCCAATTAGTGATAAATAATAAGTAGAAGATTAATTAAAATTGCTCTGTTCTTAATTCCCATCCTCTGGCTCTGAGAATGCAAAAGGCATTCCCCATCTTCCCAAGGGTGTCCCACCGCAGTCCCCAGAGGGCCAGTGACTGGCAGTGGTGGCAGCAGGATTTGTCACGCATGTGCTGGCCCCACTGGAGATGGGCTCCCTGCTCCTTTCATGCTGGTCACCGCCTGCCTGGGCTCACCAGGGAGGCTCAGCCTGCACCAAGCCCAGCAATTTTGGGTCTGCATTGCAAGTGAAAAGACTCCTCATCTCCTCCTCAGTGCCAGGAAATCTGACTTTTTCAACAGCGGCTACATATCAGAAGAAACCACCGGGATTTCTCAATCTGGGTCTGCCTATAAATCATTTAACACCTAATTTACACATGCTTATAATTAATGCACACTAGATCTCTGCAATGAAACAGTCATGATAGAACATCTGAAATGCACTGGGCTGCAAGTGCCTGTGGTATGGGGGTGCAGAAGGACAAATTAACCCCCCAAAGAAGTGGCTGATCCCACTGGCTCCCACTCTTACTTTCAGTGGAAGCAGATGAGGGGAATTTGGGTCAGATTTCCTCCTCTGAAGTGCGCTGAAAGCATTTGAGAACCAGTTGCCATTTTGCAAAAAGCCCACGCCTCTTGTGGTCCCAAGCAGCCATGAACCCAAATCACCTCATTTTCTCCTACTTCCCATCTATCAGGGCAGAGAGAGCCCAGGACTTTGTGTACAGAGCAGAATTATCACTTTTTGCATTTATTACATTATGAGGTGTCATATCTCTCATAGTAGCCCATCTATCTCTTATTCTGGTATAAATCCAGAGAAATTTTACTTATTTTACTGGATTTACAGCCCTGAGAGTAACATCAGGATCCACCCACCAGGGTCAGTTTGTAAATCTAAAAGAACTTTTATCCATCAGTAGGAGTGTCCAGTGCAACACACCCTCCGTGCCAACTACAGCTGGAGAAGAATTTTGCATACTTCCATTCTTGTCCCCCAAACCCTCAGTCATCCTCAGGGAGGCATCCAATTTAATCTGCCTCTAACCTGATACCGCAGATGTGCTCCTCCCCTGGGGAGTGTGACTCCTGGGAGCTGCAGAACAAGGTGTAACTGGGCTTGATGGAGGGCCATCACTGCTTGTAGGACTGCAACAGAAATGAGTTCCTCTAAGAGGTCACCACCACCTCCTCCACGGGGTCTCCTCCGACTGTCAAGGCAGAAGGGGGACACCAGGAGAGTCCTGCATGCCTGAGAAGAGCTTGGATAAAACTTCAGGAGGTCAGGAACCTGTAAGCTGCAGTAATTACAGCAGTTAATCTGCAGCAGCCTGACCACCTGCCACAAAGGGCAAGAGAAATGTCCCTGGAGGAGGCAGGTTTTTCCCTGCTGCCTGGAGGGATATGGTGGGAGCAATTCCTGAGACACCACTTGTGTCCTGACAGAGGACCTGTCTTCAGTTTACCTCTGCAGTACCTCGAGACTAGGAGGGGAGTGAAGCATATCATGTGCAGGAGCAGATTGGCTCCCATAGCACTTTCCCCTTGGTCAAAAATATCCTGCAGGGATCTATTCACCCTCTCACGTTTTACAGAACACCCCACAGGGATTATCTCCAGGCCAGGACTGGGAAAGTCTCCACATTGCAGTGGTGCTCAGGGGACACCACACTTCTTACTCCCAGCCTGGGAAGGTGGGAGGCCGAGGAGGCAGCTGCTGTGCTGGCAGCATGGTGGGAACCCAAATCCATCCATCACACAGTCAGGAGCTGCTGAATTCCAGCTTCCTGCAAACTCATCTTCCACAAGAGCTGCTGTGAAGCACAGCAAAACACCAAGTTTGACTGGAAACACTGAATCTGTGAGAACTGACCCTTACAGTCCTGTAGCATCTCCTGGAGGAGCCTGCCCAGCACCAGGCTTGACACAGTCCTCACACCAAGAGGCATCTTGGAGCTGTACCTGGCTTCTCTTGGTCAGTTCCAAAGTTGTCTGGGTCTTGGATTTGAGAGGATTAGTCAGCAGCCCTGCTGACTGTTTCCTCCACATCACAGCTTGGTAGATCTCAATCACATCCCTCTCTGTCTGGAGTCATCCTTGTTTGACACACTAAGGGGAGCAGAAAACATCTCTAAAAACCTGTAGCCCCTCCAACTTTAATGAGGGAGATTAGGATACTTAAAGTACTCTCACATTTCAACCACCTCCGAGCAAGTGAAGCTGTAACCTCTTCTACTGTCCTGGCATTAAGGCAGTCAAGAACATGCCCAGGTGAGCTCAGATATTGGAGACTCTCTGACATCTGTTTGCAAAGACTCCCTGGGGTGGTACTAGAAAAAGAGAAGAATTGTCCTCAGAGGGGCCTGAGCTTCCCAGCTCCCTTGCCCTGACTTAAATCTCATTCATAAGGGGTTCTTCCCTCAGTTTTAACCCAGCTCCTCTTTTGAATCCAACACAGCCAAGGGAATCTGCCAGGCCACGTCACTTCCTTCTCCCCCCAACACCAGTGAGTTTCCTCTGCCATAACCGTGATCACTAAGTCGTGACTGCACGGGAAGAACAAACAGGCTGAGCAGATGGGGTGTGCGGGAGGAAGCCCTCATTTAAAACGCAAATAGCTGGTGGTAATTTAGCAGATGTGGTAAGAAAATTCTGGAGATACAAGCATGAGGTGACAGGATTCCAATTTCAATCAAATAATGTGGAAGTCTCCCTGGCAAGGAAAGCTTTCATCTTCCATCTTCTTGATTACCTTGTCTTGAAGAGATGATGACTGATGCCAAGTGCCATCACAGGAATGATCTGGAGTATTCTTCGTTTAAGATCCCATATGACTCCCTGCCCTCACCAAATGGATTTTTTTCCACAAGGGAAATCCATCCTTTATTACCCAAATGTCCATAAGAAAAGACTAAAATTCAATTAAAGTAATAACACTGATTAATTCTCTAGCACATTCAATTTTGTTTCAATCCAGAAACAAAGAGTTTAGGATCAGTCCTTCAAGTCCCCATTATCAAATCAGGATGGCTCAGGAAATTTGGGACATTATAAACGTCTCTACATCCAGGATACTGTAATATTCATTTGGCCCTAGGATTTCGTCTTGGCAGGAGCCCCTAAGTTATCACAGATGGGTATGAGGTTTTTCTCTTTATAAATATTACAGAGCCATTAATTAAACAGGGGAAATTAACTGTGCCAGGCAGCACTGCAGAGGGACAGGAAAGCACAGTCACCACTGGCCAGCATCTCAGACTGAATGTGGGAGAAGTGCACACAACATCAAACTGACAGCAGAGATACTCTGGCATCAACATTACTGCAGGTTTTAGAAGGTAATTCAACAAGAAAAATAATTTATAGACATTTCTGCTGCTCAGATGCAATATTCCAGGAAATAAAGGATATTCAACCTTTTGAAACAAACCATGGTGTTTTGGTTAAAGGACAAAAACGCTGTCCTCTCTAACATTATTTCCTCATATTATCAACCCCCAAAGACAACAATTTGGGCAATTCCTGCATTTGCACTCTCTCCTTCTTGCCCAGTGCTGGGATTTAGTCACGCAAAGCCCCTTCCACTTCCTCGTGTTCTCTTCACCCCCTGTTTACCACACAGATTTGGTACTAAAGATTGTACCCCTGAAACACATTTGAAACAAAACTCCAAGTCAAAACCTGCTGCTGAAGAGAGGAGGATCATTTTCTTTACATTTAATATAGCTGGTGCTTGAAACTTCTAGGTTTCTCTAGAATAATCACAAACCCCAAAGTGCCTTACTCTCAGTGTCACAGTATCTAACATCAAAGAGTAGGAAATGTGTGAGTTTTTAGCAAGTGGAGGTTTCTGCATGAATACATCATGAGAGGAATATTTTTATAAACAAGGCATCTCTGAAATGTTCTCCAGAACTAGTTTTTAATTCTGCCTGTTATAAATAAATCTAGGAAAAAAAAATCATTTTGGTATCCCCAAATCAAATTCTGCACCAGTTTTTGGGTGAAACACAGGTCTGCCAAGAAGGTCATATCTTTGAACCTGTTAGAAAAATTGCCAGAGCTTTACCACTACATTTCTCATTTGGTTTTTTCTGTTATGTACAGACCTTTGCAGATTCAATACAGCCAGATTGCAAAGGCTGCTCTTAGGTTTATTATTCCCTGATCCTCTTTAAACAAGGGCCCTAAATTCATTGCTGGTATAAGAGCTCTGCTGTCACTCAACTAAGATGCAGGACACCTATTTTGAGAATCCTGTGAGACACTGACTTGCAAACCTCTCATTTGGAGTAATCCGATGTCCAGGACACCAGACAGCTCATGGTCCCAAGAGAGTGTCCTGTGAGACCCTCTTCCTTCCAAACATCTTTATCTGCACCTCTCTCTATGACAGCCACTGGCAGAATCTAGGGGACTGGCGTCAGTGAAAAATGCAGCTTCATGATGGAGATAGTTTATCAGCTAGGAAAGCTGAAAGGCTTTATGCATCAACTTAAGGGCAGGAATTTATGAATGACTTCCCACAACTCCTGGAGTAACAAGCACAGGGCAGAAAAAGCAGCATTCAGGTAGGAGCTCACATAGGACTACCCCATGGAAAACATCAGACCAAGCTGGAAATCACAAAGGAAAAAAGGTACAGGGTGGGCAATGGATCTGCCTGTGGGTGAGAGCTGGTCCGACTGCCCAGGCACACACATTGATCTGCTTGATTCCCAGCCTCTCACTTAACAGTAATTAAATTGCTTTGACGAGCACTGACCCCTGGAAAAGCTTCAGTACGAACCAAATGAGCTTCACTGGGGTTTTTTCTGTCTCTTTTTCAGCTCCCTCCTTTTGCTTTTCTACCCTGTTAAGCCCTATTACTTTTGCATCTGGACTGATTGCACAGGTAGGGACCAAAGAGAAAAGCATCATTGCTTACCAGAACTAGGAAATATCTCATGACAGCCGTTCACCAGCCATTTCCCCTCTCTCTAGCCCGTGGAGCTGCTCCTGAAAGGGTTGCCCCTTTCTGCTAGGATGTCACAAGCCGGAGATTAGAAGTAAATGCTCTGCGAGCCAAGCCGATCATCCCACTGCGACCACATCCAGGTACGGAAACACGAGCTATGGAAAAGTCCATCAGCCAGCAGAAAACACCACCGCACGCACACACCCCCCAGCCACGGAGCAATGGGAGTGGAGGGAGGCTGGAGGCAGGAGGGAGAGCAGATGGGAGGGGGGTGGCTTGGGGAAACCAGGCAGTGGGCGATGCTAACATGACAGATGTGTTGACTTTAAGTTAAACAGGAAATTGAGGATGTTCGACGCAGGGAGGAAAGACATTAGCTCGCATTAAAGGCAAAGACTTTCCCTGGTCTTTCCCTTCTTTGCTTTCCCTCTTCCACCCAGGCTTTCTCCAGTGATTTCTAGCTCTGCCTTCACAGGGAGAAACAAGTCAAGGTTGATACTGACTCTGCTTGTGTGTCTGGGCAAGGTAGGAGCTGCAGGGCCAGCCACAGAATTCTCCATCCTAGTAGTGAGTTGGGAGACTGTTCTTTTATTCCCTCTTCAACTCAGGCTCCCCTGACATTATTTAAACAGCATCCTCTAGATGATGTGAGTAAAAGAGGGAATGCTAAACAGCAGAACAAGGCTTTCAATTTGTCCCAGTTCTGGGCAGGGGAAAACACGGCAGGGTCAAAATCCTGATTTAGGTTATGTAGGATAAGCAGCAGAGAATAGAATAAATTGATTTAAGTGCAGGGGAAATAAAGTGCCTCGGTGCACTCAACTTCCCCATGAATAAACCTGATTTTTCCACAGTCCAGATAGGGGTGGTCAAGGCGAGTCTGGGGGATAAGAGCTGTACTGTGAGGGTCCACAGGCCCAGGGGGATGTAACTCCAGGGCAAGGTGGCTAGATGTCTAGGCAGCAGTAAAATGTGAAGAGATTTAGGGAAATCAAAGCCCTGCACTGATTTCTTAGTTACAGCCTGGAAAACTAAGTGAAGGAAGGCAAACCATACTAGCTTAGAGCTAGACCCCAGCTTCTAGAGATTAGAGGAGGAAGGGAGAGGCCCCACCACAAAGCCATGGACAGAAAATCAGCTAGGACACAAGGACTCTGTTCCTGTTTCCTGAACTGGTCCTCCCTGCTGGCTTTTTCCACTGTTTCTGGCACAAGGAGGAAGAGCCCCCTTGTCATCCTTGCGGAGCTGGGTGTCAGCCACAGCCCAGTGTGCATAGCTGAGCCTTTCTCATTCATCTCCCCTCCAAAGCTTTGTCCCAAGACCGGCATGTAGAGGGTCAAAAATATCTCTTCTGTGGCATGAATGGGCCCCCAGGGTGAGATTAGTGACTGGACTCCTTTTTTCCTAACAGTTGTGCATTAAGTAAAGAATAGAAATCTGCTATGGGCACTTGCTCCATAACGGAGTAAAATATTCAGGTTTTGGTGCAATCTAGCCTGCTTCCCTGCTTGCATCCCATTCCTCCCCACCCCCTCACTGTCCCTGAGCTGTGCTGTTGGCCTCCCTTCAACATTTTAATGGAGTATTGACAGTGATCCATTCGCACTCCAAATAGATGAACCTGACTCGCATCCCCAGAATCGCATTTGCAGAGCCAGCCCAAGCAGGTGCGTTTGGAGCATCTCCTCGGATGTTTCAGCTGCAGTTCCTAAAGCATCCCTTCTTCTGGTTAGAGAAACAGCTTGGAAAAGTCTAGCGAGGATATTACACTTTGGAAAACTGCTGCCTCGGGTTTCTTGTCCCTCCTCCTACCTGCTGCCGTGCTCCTCGTCCCTGCAATTATTTATAAAGCTCCATGTTCCTTCCTAATTGGGATGTTCCCTTTCGCCTTGCACGTCACTCTTGTGTCACTCTGCGTCTGGGCCCCTGGTGACCTCTTGGAGTGCTTGGCAAGGCTGGCAGCAGCCAAATGAGTCATCAGCAACCTGCTGGCATCTCCCTCCCTCCAGCTATTGCCCCCCTGGCTCCCACCGAGCCTGGCTGCAGCCAGGACGGCCTGGGGGAGTTTAAAGCTGTCTAATCCCCTGGATAATTCATGAAAAGAGGATTACCCATTCTGTGCAGAGCCCTTAACCTAAATATAGACCAGCCTTCCCCTTGCATTGCAGCTCCTGTGGCACGGAGGCGTTTTCCCTGCACTGCTTCCCCATCCCATCTTAGGGGTTAACTCCGCTCTTGCTCAAATCTGGGACAACCTGGTTCTAACCCATGGAGATAGAGTGCAATAAAACCAGGGTGTGCAAAGCAGAGGTGAGACTGGGTTCTGTGAACACCAGCAGGACCAGTGCAGACTCATCCCCAGCAGCACATTTCCTCCCTAATAAATGGCAAACTCCTCTGTGGGGGGTGTCAGGGAATATATTTCTTACTGTATATTTGGAAACCAGAGTCATGGTGCCATCAGAGCCTGACAGCAATGCATCAGGAGGGCAGAGGGAAGTGCTAAACTTGGATAATCCCATGGGAGTTACAGCAGCCTGCCCCAGGACCGGGGAATAGTGACCTGGCTCTGCTGCCGACCCTGGTCCCTGGGTCACCAGGAGCTGGGTTATCCCTGCTGCCAGAGGGTACAGCCAGAGAGATGGTGAAAAGAGAATAGTTAACTAATAATAGTTAATGTTACCTTCCCTGCTTGCACTCAGAGATGGAGGGATAAAGCGGGGAGGTACAGGAGGGATTCCTGATGAATTCAGCAGCTTCCTGGGAGACTACAGCAAGCCTCACCTCTCTCCTCATTTTCTCTCTCCTCCTTTTCCTGAGCCTCTCTCCTCACCCTCCTCTCGTTTTCCTCCTCTCCTCTCCCCCAGATGGTGAAATGAGGTCTGACACAGCCACCACAGGCTCCCTTTTCCTACAGAGCCTTTTTTTCGTCGGCAGTTAAAGTCCTTATGGGACTTTAGTCACCGTAACATTAAAGCATTCATTAGCACAGGAGTAATTCCATAATCTCTTCAGAAGAGAACAATTTCAGAGGTTCAGCTCATGATCTGGAAAATCAATTTGCCAGCTTGACGATGCAGGAAGAGGATTTTCAAGCCTGGCTTCGGCTTCCCCAGCAGGACTGTTATCAACCCTGGGACCTGGTGGCCAGGAAGAGGCCATCCACAACAGCTCTGAGGGGACAAGGTAGGACCTGGAGGCTGTCATTTGGCTCAGGCAAGGAAGGGAGCTGTGGCAATTGCAGGATGAGCCTCAAAACCAGACCTGTCTCACCAGGTTTTGCCCAACAGTGTGCTGTACAGGTGGGACAGCATCACCATGGATCATGGGGAATTTCCCTGCCTTTTTCATCTCTCATACTTCATTTCACCAAAGCAGTGGTCCCAGCTCAAACATGAGCATGAAGGGATGCATCTTAAGCATCCTGCCTTTTCCCTGCAGGTACAGGCTAAACTAAACTCTTGCACCCCCTGTACAAAGCACCAGCCCATGTGCTCCTCTTCTCCTTGTGGAATTTTTCGCACTTTGACTGCGCTGTCAGAAGCTGGGGCCCACACCCTGCCTGCAGACACACAGCCAGATTGGCAGAAATCATCTGCAGGTCCAAGGCTGAATTCTGGGAAGCACCCAGCTCCGTGCTTGCAGGCTGGGGGCTGCCCCAGAACCTGAGTGGGCTTCCACCTGCAGCTCAGCTCTTTCAATCAGAACTTGTCAGGTACCAGAGATTTTTATATAAAGATGTTCCAGAACATAAATAGGTACAAAAAGCTGCTTCATGGGACAGACCTCTCAGAATTTGGCAAGCTGAAGTGGAAGGCTGTCTCCTGTCAGCTGCTTTCTGGTTCTGGTTTTGATGCTCCCAAAGGGTTCCCCAGCACCCACATTATCCAACTGCAAACTTGTGTTAGGAAAACCTAAGGTGCCCTTGCAGATCTGATCTCCAGCTGAGTTCATCTAACAGTGGTGGACATGCCTTTCACAGCAGGGCCATGAGGAGGAGAAGCATCAGGAGCTAAGTGGGACCTCTTGGAACTCTTGAGACCCAGGGCCCCTGTGGTAGCTCTCTTGCAGTGAAGGGAGATGCTCCTCTCCTCTTTCTGCTGGAGGGTGGAAGAGGGCTTTTCTATTGTGAAGAAGAACCAGGAGAATCCATGGATGCTGCCTCTGCTCCCACCCCTTCCTCCAGGCTGTCCTGCAGGAGTCTGACCATGGACATCCCACTGCATGAAGTGTTAGGGCCCCGTGTCATTTAGGGCAGAGGCACAAAGGTGTACTCCCGAAAGAGCAGCAGACACTGGGCTCAGTGCCTGGGATGATCAGTGCGGCACTGCTGTATGTTCAATATCTGGCTAAGTCAGCCAGAGAATTAACCCTTTTCCTCTCCCTTCCCCCAAGTGATAACACCAGGGACACAGAGGAGACATGAAACAGCAATTTTCATGCCATGTCAGACACATGACTTTCTCTCATCCTACCAGAAATTTCTACTCTTGGCTCCTCATGGCAGGAGTCCCCTATAAGCTCTAGTGTGTGCTTACAAAGTGTCCAACCTAAACAGTCAGAAATCCCCCTTGGCACCCATGGAGCACTGCATGCTCCTCCCCTGTACAATATCACCATCAGGCTGTTACTCTTTTCCCTTTTTTCTCGAGACGAGGTCATCCCTGACAAGTAATATCCTTGCAGAGCCACTTTTTACCCATTATTTTTAATGGGATCTTGGTGTCATGGATCATATTGCTGCAGTTTGACACATGTAATAAAATATTCCCTTGAACAACACTTGTCCTCTAAAAGAAAAATAGTCCCTGCAGAGATGTGTGCCTGGATGTGTTAGAGGGTGTGCTGTGGGCACGCACACCTGCATGGGAACTTGTCACCACAGCACCGCATCCCGCCACAGCCGCCCTTCAGAACCAGCCCGGCCAGCTCCCAAATCACTGCTTTCTCTCTGTGGCTTCGTTTAACTCTTCCTAAGAGACGAGGCTAACTGCAGTTTTATTTATCTTTAGCTGCAGTTAAGCTCCCGTGGATAGGACAGTGAAGGGAGGACAATGGCAGTGGGTGCTGGCTGTGCAGGACGGCTCGGGTCGGTGCGCCCGGGCACCGGCACACCCACCCTCAGCCCTGGGGTGCCACCACCCCCGCAGTCCCACGCAGCTCCATGCGGACACGACAGCCCCTGTCCCCAAGCGAGCACCTTCGCCTTCTCCCTGCCGGTCCACCGCGGACGGAACACACACCCGGAGCACTCCGGTCCAAATCGCTCCAGCCCAAGTTAAAACTCTACAGCGCAGCAGCTCCGGGGCTCGCAGCAGGGAGCGAAGGCAGCAACAACGGGGCTGGTTTAAATTGTTCGCAACTGCCCTGACCCCTTCAACCTCATCGCCCTGACCCCGTCCGTACAGTTCCCACCGATCCATCCCAACTCTGCAGCCGCGAGCATCTTCTTTTTCAGCCGCATCTTTTGTTTTAGTTTCTCTTCCCTCCCCGGCACCGAGCCNCGGCGCAGCGCGGCTCCGCGCTCGCATCTCCTCTAGCACTGATGCAGTCCTGCCGGGCGCCGCATGCCAATGATGCAGCCCCGGGGATCCCGGCCCAGGAACCCCAGCGCTGGGAGGGAGCCCAGCGTGTCCCACCTGCTTCCCTGCCGCCCCCAGCCCGGCTGCGGAGCCAGCGGGGAGGGAGCGTGCGGAGGCAGCCGCGGAGCAGGGGAGAGAGCGAGAAGCTGCACAGCAGGCAGGGAGAGAGAGGCAATGCTTGTGTAATTTCATCACGGTAATAAAATCCAACCCAGAGTCTAAGTGTTGCAGCTCTCTAGCAGAGTTCTTCATTACAGGAGGGATTTTTTTCTTGGTTTTTTTTTGGTAAATGCTGACATACCGGAATGTTTCTAGCTGTAAGCAGAGGGGAATCCCAGCATGACTGGGCAACTTGCATCTCTCCACTTTATATATTAGACCATTACTACATTTGAGACCCCTCTCCCAGGGATGGCTAAGGAAGGGACATGTTTCAGACATAATCCTGGGAAAAGCCTGCTCTGTTTAAAACTCCCTTGTGTTTATAATTTGCGAGTTCATTGCCAGAAGAGTAGCAGGAAATATCCTACTGTCCATGCAATTCGGTGCTGGAAAGAGACCATGTGGACAAAGCAGCATGGAACATAGCCTGCCCTGGAAATCCATCCCCATCATTCTGTGTTATTAAAAGAGATAAGCAGTAACACGAGGAGGTGTCTTACTGAGGAACAAAGCCTGCAACTCCTAGGAAAGCCTTCCCAGTGCACATGGTGGGGCATGTCCACACCTGGCAACATCTCTCCATGCAGAGGCGCCCAAATTAGTGTAGCAATAAGAGCAATATTTTCACGGACAGATTCCCATTGCTGCTTCTGCTAACCTAAAAGTAAAGAGCAGCATGGATCCACAGGCTTCCCAGAAATGAAATGGGGGCAGATTTACAGGGCCGTGTGAATTCCCTGTACTTGAGCAAAGAAGTGGAAGTGAAAACCCGGCCACCCACCCTGCCTCTGTCAGCAGGTGACATCTGGAAAGCCATTTTCCGATTTTGTGCCTCAGCTTCCTCACTTGTAAGCCAGCACTGGCACAACTGGCCCCTCCAGGCTGTATAAGCACTAGAGATGTCACTCTTCTGGCTGTTTCCAGGGTTCCTCCAGACACATACTCCACCTTACTTCCCTGTCCCGCAAGTTACTGCTCCGCCTCAGCTCATCTGATTTGAATCTCCAGCTCAAGTGTGCTTGTAATAATTGATAGCATTCCAAATTGGGCCTGTAAATTCTCTGTTTATCCGATGGCTTGCTGATACAGTTCCTGTGACTGCACTGGTGGCATCACTGCCATACGGAAAACGCAGTAGGTGATTAATTCAGATCTTTTTTTTTTTTTTTTACACCCACTCATAAAAATTGGAACTCGACTCTGAGGTTCAGCTTTATTCTCCCTTGCACAGTACATTAGCTTAATTGCATTTTGTGTTTGGTACAGTGCACCGATCACTTTGATGTGGGAGCACTTCAGAAGTCAAATTATTACCAGAACTCCTGCACATTACAGGCCAAGTATCAAGGCCTTGGCAAAGCTAAAAAGAGCCACTCTATCACTGTGCCACTGAGCACTGCTTACTAGCCTGTCGCTGCTCCTCCAGCTCATTAATACTTCAAATTCCTCTAATCACAGGACCTCTGTTTGCAGGTGTCAGGTCTGTGCGTGGGTCATGCTCAGGAAGCACAGCACCCTTCATGCTGTGTTCTCCTGGAAAGGGCTTGGGACAGTCCCAGCTCCACCCCAGTGGCTGTTGGAAGGAGGCTGCTCTGCCTCATGTCACCTTCCACTCGCAGGATGGATTGGAAGAGAGGAGAGACGTGGCAGGCTGGCCAAATGAGCACCCCAGTCTCCCTGCTGGGCTTGTCTCCATTCCCAGAAAAGTCCCTGCATCCACTTACCGTTTCCCATGCAGCAGACATCTAGTTTGGGTAAGTTTGTATTAAACCTCACTGAGGAATGAACAGAGAGGGAGGCAGTAAATCTGGGAGGCGTTCTGTGCCAGTGCATTGTGATTATCAGAGTTTCTAATTACCTCTGCACCCTCCTGTGCTCTCCCTGTTAATCACTGCTGCCCGTATCCAGGTACCTCAGCCAGACAGAGCCATTTTCCGTGGTGCCATATGGTGCCAGCGGGGAACCCCACGGGCTGCCTGACATCCAAGGCAGCAGGACAGGGAGGCCTAACATCTTTCTGTTCAAAAGAGCACATTAATGAAATCTGCAGCAATCCAACTGTCTCAGAGCTGCAAGGAGCAAATGGAAAACAAAGCAGAGCTGCAATGAATAAGTACCTGGCATGGAGATGGATAAAATTACATAAGCACTTATATCCCAGGGAAATGGGAGACTGTGTAAAGGCTGATCGTGAAGGTGTACTTATCAAAATGATTATACAGGCAAAAAGGGCTTGATCTAACCCCATAAGCTTGGTCTAACCCCATCTGAGCAGAGTGGAAAGCTCACAGACCTACTGTGAAGCAGGGTAGGATGGGAGATCTGGCCAATCCACGTGGATGGAACAGAGCCCCACAGTCAAAATCAAGCCATTTTCCTCTTTTATCCCACCTCAGTGGTTTCTCTTTTGCTTCCTTGCATGAACGAAGACACCAGGGACCCTTGCACTGAGGTGCAGAGTTGGACAGAGCGGGGTACCTTCCTTCAGCAGTGCTCAGATGCTGTGGGCAAGGTGTACAAAGCAAAATAAGAAGTCAAGTGGTGAAGGAGCAGCCTCTGGGATAGCTCACAGGCTTTGGAGTGAAAGGAAGGTAATTAGAGGGAAAGCACAGTTCTAAAAATACACAAACAATGCATATTTCATGGCTCTGCCAGAGACATGGCGTACATGCCCGGGCATTTGCTGTGAGAGGCACTCGGTGCCATGGGGTGCTGAGGGAGCAAGGGATGCTCAGCTCAGGGCTTTTAGGGGGGTTTTCAGGGCCCCCTCCACACACAGACACTCACATACATGGGGGTGCACACACTCACACCCCTCACACACACTCGAGTGTCCCTCTCCCCTGAGCCCTCCCGCACAGCCTGCATGAGCAGCCCCAGCAGACCTGTCCCTGGAGGTGTCCTTGTCCAAACAGGAGCCAGGAGAAACCAGCTTTAACATCTGTCAGGGGTTAAACAAATCTGAGGGGTCAGGACTTGAGGCTGGGGGCTGCAGGGTGGTGGCAGCAGGAGCTGGGCATTGTCACCTCTCCAAGGTGTGCATTGACAGCGGGCTGGTGGCTGCTGCTCTGCACCGGTGACAGCTGTCCAGCCAGAAACAGCCCTCACCTCCCCCCTCCTCCACCACTTCTGCCACTGAAATTTGCTTACAAAAGCCAGAATCTCGCCTTAATAGAAGGGAGAGAGTCCCAGACAATATTTGATTGCACCTACCATTACACCTGATAAGCAGGATTAGTAATGCAGATAACAAATATAATGTGAAGGGCTATACAGGCATTAAGTCTAATTATTGGTATTACTGCCTGTTAGCTGGCAGATATAGATAAAATGCATATGGATATCCATAAAATCTGAATATCAATAAAATAGCTGTCAGTCCTCTGTGCTGTGGGTTTGCTGTGAAGGGATTGTGTTGCCAGGACCCAAAAACAAATTAGGAGGAGAGAGCACATGGCAAAGGGCCAGAGCCACACCATGCCACATTGCCTCCTGCCAGAAAGAGACAGGGCTGCTGCCTGGTCTGGGGAAAAGGCCAGCTTAAAGTGGGGAAAAAAGGGTTTTACACTGAATACACTGCAATGTGAAACCTGCAGAAGTCAGGGTTTGGGTCTGTGAAGGCTTTCCAGGCCCACAGTTTGGATGGGGTGTGCGGATATAGACACACAGACACCCACGGGATGGGCCCTGCTGCTCAGCGCTGCTCAGGAGCAGCAGACCCTTGCTGGGTGCTGCAACTCCTGCCATCCACATTACCAACGTGCTGCATAAAAAGAGAGATGAATTACTGAACATAGGAGAAATGGGGGAAAACACCTCAATGCATTTCATATTTCCTCCAAAATTCTGAGTTTTTCGAATTAATGTTTTCACAAAGCACAATAGTACTTCTTTTCCTTAAATTACCTATTACTTTCTGCTTGACATGAGCTCCTGATTATCAGGGCAACCCAAAGGGCTGCACAGCTCGTGAAGACCAGGAAATCCCAGCACCAACTGCACTCCTGAATGTTGGTCCTGTTGTCTGCTCATAGAGTGTACGGGCTGCAGAACACAATCTGTATTTGTGTCCTCCAAGCCAAAGGGGCTCCTAAACAATCTAAAACCCACATGACACCACTGATGCTGAGATTTCAGGGCAAAAGTGTAGTCACCATGGTGATAGCAACTTACCTGAGCTGGAAAGCTGAGCTGGAGAGGCTGTACCATACTAGAAAAATAGGAAATTAACATAATGGCAAACACTTTGCTGAAAACTATTTGTGGCATAAAAAACTTCAGTTTTCCAAAGAGCCACTGCTCTTAAAAGGTGCCACTGGTGTGTGCTGTGACAGGCCAGGGGATGTGATGTCAGCTGCCATCCATCAGCAGCATCACGGCCTGTAAGGGGTTCAGTGTAAAGAGACGAGGGTGCTTCAGTGTCTCTCATCCAGCAGAAACCACTCTGGGAAATGGTCCTGAGTGGAAAAACACGGGGATTTTGGCAGGTCTTGGTGTGAGGGCCAAGCTAATGAGCACAGCAGGACCTGTGCTGACAGCACTGGACCAAATATATCACTTGAGAGCTGCGTCCTCCACGTTCACCTTTAATCTGATTTTTTTGTCCCCCTTTTTCCCCCTCTTTCTCTAATGGTTCTGTTCTAGGTTTAAAATCTCAAGTGCAGGCACAGTGAACCATTAAAGAGCAGCTCACACATCTCTTTTCTTCCCCTATTTTCATCTTGCGACATGAAGGAATATATTGTCAGGTTAACTCTGACTTTACAGAGCTCTAATGAGTTAGTCAGAGTTTATTTATGTGGAAAGGATGAATGGTTCCCTACATGTTAATAGCACAATCAGCAGCAAACCCCTCAGCATTAATATTTAACGTCCTTTGTTATGTACATGCCTGGCTGTTATTCAGAGAGGGCTGAGTCAGGAGAGCAGAAGCTGCTGGGAATTGAATAAGCATTATTTGTGGGATTTCTCTGAGTGGAAAATGGAAAGTAGAAAAGACATTGTTTTTATGTGTGGCAGCCCAATTGTGAAGAAACTGCATTTCTGGATAGTGTATAAAACATGCAAGGAACTGCTGCAGTGGAACTCTGTGGCTTTTTGCATTACCTGATTTCTTTAACATCATTGCCTGCTTACTCTTGCCTTGTAAATGCACACAGGTATTAATTTTATCAGACAGAAGGGACAAAATCCAACAGGCCGAAGCCAACATACATCCCCTGCAAATTCCTGATTATTCATGTGACAGTAAGACAGAGAAATCTCAAGAAAGAGCCACCTTTGCACATCCATAGCACAGTCTATCTCCCATCTCTTATCCACATTTCCCATGAGTTAGACAACCAAGTAAAATAAGAATGTGAATCCTACATCATTAATACTTCTTCTCTTTTATATACACAGACAAATACATTAAGTCTATTATAATATCAAATAAATATTAATCTTAAATCTGTTCTTCCTCTGCACCCGCTGTGATACAGCTGCCAGTTACAGACGGTTCCATCCTGCTCCCCTGTACAGAACAGATATCAGCAGTGTTTTTCCAGATAGCACAGCTATGGCTGCTTTTCAATTTAAATTGCCAATAAATGCTCCACTTTCCATATTTCCATGATTATGCCATAACGACAGCAAATGGCCTAAGCCTGGTGAACAGTAATCATTTCATCTGAGTGACTTTTAGGAACACTCTGTTAGATGTGGGCATCTAAGGGATAAGAAAATGTGCTATATTGCATTACAGAGAAATTAAATACGAAGCTGTAATTTCAGATGCAAAGGCTCAGGTTTCAGCTTTTTTCTTACTTGTCTGGAAGAGCCTTTATTCTTGAAGCTGTGCTTTCTGAGGAATTTCCTTGAGGGAAGCAGAGGGGCCTCTCCCTCCTTCAATAAAAGGCAGAGAAAAAAGGAGCTTTGGTATTTTCAAACAAAGTCACCTTGGCTGTTCACTCACGTCTTTGCTTCTCGTCCTGTGCACAAGGCTGCTCGACGCTGGATCAGAAGGGACTTTAGTGAGTTTAATGTGCACAGGACAGGAGCCTAGTGGGCAGAAGGCACCACAATGCACTTTCCAGCAATGCATCTGGAGGGGGAATGGGATGGGGAGATGTTTGCACAGGATGCAACTGGAGACCGTGTGGAAAAAGAAAGAATTGCTGACGACCCTAGAAACATTTCAGGTATTTGCACCACTGCTTTGTAACTTTGTGGTATCACCGACCACCACAGAGGCTCGACGTGAACTGCTCATTGGGCAGAAACTAGGTGTAAAAATGGAGAGAAAGGGGCACACTTCCCTGAGTAGAAGTGAAGAGGAGGTGGAGGAGAGCAGAGAGAAGCATCGCTCTGGAAGCACAGGGCAGCCGCCCTGCAGTGCGGAGCCGCCTACAGCAGGTGGCAGCAGGGAGCTGGGACGGACGGACGGACGGACGGACGGACGGACGAGATGCTGCCGTGGCCAGGGCAGCCAGAACTCCACACAGCCCTCGGGAAATTCGTCGGCCTCCTAATAACTCCTGTGTACCAGCAAAAAGGTAAAGAGAATGCAAAGAGCAAATAAAGTCACAAAATCGGCAGCTCACTCGGTGTAAAGAGCTGAGACAGCAGCTGGCTGATGTGCTGGAAGCATCCCACCATTGAGGCAGCAGATAGGCACTGGTGGTTATTTTTTTATTCTGTAGTTATTTCAGTAGTTCTGTCCTAGCACCGGGGTGTCGCAGTCCCCTGGGCTCACCCCTGAGGAGCTGTACTTGCCTTCACAAAGCTGCCGAGTGATCATCTGCAAGTGAGGGCCAGCAGATGAACTACTCTGAAGGAGAAAAGGGAGATTTGCTTTCCTACTTTCAGCCTGATTTTGGTACAATATCCGTGCTCTATAATATCAATGTTAGGTATAAATAAACATAATGATGATACATCTGTATTCACGTCTGCATTCCTGTTACCTGCATGTCCTTCAAGATGCAACTCTGCACTTGCTGATCTCCAAAGCCCCATGATTTACCGACCATTTCCCAGTTTGTGTTTCCCCTCTCATCAGTGTCCAGCTGAATGCCAGTTGCACATGCATGTTTGCCTTGCTGCAGGAATTTCCCTAGCAGGGATTAGATAGGGCCCCCCCTTCATACAGCCCCCAGGGTAAGAGAAAAAGGAAACCCTCAAGCTTTTGTCTCTGCAAAGTGTCTGACGGCTCTTTATTGGCGTTCATGAAGAAAATACACAGTCTGGGAGTTGCATGACTCGTGTTTATGTCCTCTGCAGCTACATGTAAAACCACAGGGTCAGAGGGTCTCATCAGGCAGTGTGACAGGTCAGCATGTGACCGCAAACACCACTGGCAAGACACACAGCGTTAAATATTCTCAGTAGGGATGGGCACACAGGCTTGCTTGATGCTAATAAAGATGCTTTTGTCTTGTCCAGCTGGAAGCAGGAGTGACTGGATACAGCATGAGATTGCTGGCTCTCATGTGATTTCCAGGTCATGTTTTTCATATCCCATAATCTGAAATCACATTAGAAACAGGGCCCAGTCCTGCTCTGAGCTTCTGGGGCATCCACTGGCTCGCTGCTCCTGGCCCAAGCTCACATAGATGGCTTCTCTAAACACAGCTGTGCAGCACCACTGTAGAACAACAGACAAGTATCTGTGTTCAGTGGAAAACACAGAGCTGGAATTGTTAAGCAATATGCATAAACCTAAAGAGAGTAAGAGATGCCTGTGTACCACTTGAGTGTGGTGGAATTGCCAGGGCACTGCAGATTCAATTTCTTGCCTTCCTTTGAGCACTTGGCTTGTAGCTTCAAGCAATTCAGTACATGAATGATCAGAGAGGTGGAAATGGTGCTGCAGAGTGGAACAGGGGACACAGAAGAGATGGCTGGCACTGTCCACCACGGGCAGTGCCCAGTGTTCCTGTTGCTGCTCCATGTGTACAGAGTGAGAGAAGACAGAAGTGAGGCAAATGTAAACTCAACTTCTTTTCATTTTTCTCTCCCTCTGCAAGCATCTAAGCATCAGTTTACTTCCTGGGACTGCTGGGTCCCTCAATCTGTTCCTCTTGCTTGGCAGGCAGCTGCCTGCCAAGAGCTGAGACTCTTCCATGCCACACAGCCCCAACCCTCACCAGAAGGAAGCATCTCATCTTCATCTACAGCAAGGATGAGGTTCCAGCCAGTCAGCAGCTTCATTTGTCTGGAGTCCAGCCTTGTCCCTGCTTTGTTTGCTTCTTCTCATGGCAACAGACAAGCTTCAGAGAAGGTTTTTCACCCACTCATTCTCCCTGATAACAGCCTTGAACCAGCATCTGTTTGCCTGCAGGCACAACTTCTCGCTGCTAGTTGGGACCTATTTCTTATGAATTGTTGCTAAATGATGTCACTTTGGAATGAGCTCCCAGCAAGCTGTGTCTGTGCTACCTGAACTCCAAAACTGCTGAAGCTTTGCTACTGCTGGTGTCCGAAGGGTACAGGGACAACCAGAGATGTCAAACACATGGGATTCGTCCCTCACTTTGCTCAAATGGCACTAGGCAAGCCTTTCTTGTTTGAAAATTGCCTCCTCCTGGGGGAGTAGGAATGCAGCTGCAGGGGTCTGCTCTCTGCTCACCTGGGCATCCCTGAGCCTCCCCTTCTCCTGCCCATGGGAATGCTCCTGTTCTGCTCCCTGCTGTGGCTGGGTGTGCTCCTGCACCAGCGATGCCTCTTCTCCTCCACAGTACACACCTGGCACTGCTGCACTCTGAGCTGAAGGAACAGCAAAATGACAACCAAAGTCAGCAGATGAGCATTATCTGGCTCATCCTGGTCAGCACTGACATTTGGGGTGCTCTCTCCAGGCCACTGCTGCTGCACACCCCTCACCCAGCCTCTGCTTCTCTCCTGGGGCTGGCACTGAGAGGGGAACACAGGTAACGCACAGGGGAAATTGCACTCAGCTCCTTCCTCAGCTTTCAGGTCTTCAGTGGCATTTCACTGAGAAATGTGGCTATTTCAAAGCCTTGCACAGAGCTGGTTCAAGCACAGGCACCCCTGTGAGTTCCAGTTTGGGGTTGGTTCTTGAAGAGCCTTTTCAGACTTCATCTTCTCTGGCTGGTGGTCAGATGTTAAAAGGGACCAAACCACAGCTCAAAAGCTTTGATGGCAAAAAGGGCACAGTGAGTAAAAGGGTTAAAGTGGAGCTGGGTCAGAGCAGTAGCTTGGTCACCACCCAGACTGGGCTTAGCTGCAGGTGTGGGGCTGCCTGTCCCTGGCAGGGGGGATGCTTGCCCACAGAGATGTCACATGGATGCTCCCAGGGATGGGCAAGGGGACCTCAACCTGCCTGGGGGAAGCAGGCTGTAGTAGGAGAAACATCAAGTGTGATTTTTTAAGATCACATAATTTTTTAAGATTGGCACAGAGACCAGTTAGACACCACGGACACTCTTTGGACATCCCTGAGAGTGTTCCAAGGCCAGGCTGGATGGAGCTTTGAGCAATCTGATCTAGTGAAAGATGTCCCTGCCCATGGCGGGGAGTTGGAATAAGATGCTCTTTGGGGTCCCTCCCAACCCAAGCCATTCTATCATTCTGTGATCTGTCTTGAGTCTGGATGTAGTTCAGCACAGCTACAAAGCACCGAGGGTCCCAGCTCTGGTCACACCTGCCTATCTCCTATTTTCAGCACAACACAGCATCATGTTTTAACTCTTGGTTGGACCAGCAGGCTGTCATTCCCTCACACTGGTGTTACTGTAAAGGAGGAAGAGTGATCTGAACCACAATTCCATTTCTAAGCACTTCTCTGACATGTTCTGGACCTGACCGTGTTGGGTGTGGGACCAAAGACAAACACAGTCACACGCAGACACACACTCCTACGTGTAGGCACCCTTCACAGCCTCATCTTTCTTGCTGGCTGATGAACTAAAGACCAAATGATCTGAGGGAATGTAACTTAGCACCAGGACCCAGTGCAGCGCAAAATCCCACGTGGTGCCAAGGACTTGTGATTTACGCTTTTGTTTCTGCAACAACAGACAAAGGCATAAAATTTTTTTTAAAAAGGAGCTTTGCTGGATTTTCCATCCCCTGCCGAGACACAAAGCCGAATGGCAGCCAGTATTCCCAGCAACACCCACGGTTAAGCACCAGTGCTGTTGCCAACTCCTGCAATCTTATCACAAGCACCACAGCATTTGCTTTCCTTTCTTAAAGCCCCAACTCCTGGAGTCACGGGATTAAGCAGGCAACTCAGCTTTTGATTTTAATAGCAGTTTTTACCCCTCACTGTTAAGAAGAAAAGCTTTTGAGTGGGACAGGTTCAAACCTACAGAGGAAATAAATAAGAGTATCTACTTAAAATCTGGTAATTTTTAAGCCAATTTTATTTGGAGAAAGAGTTTTAAACGTTTTGGAGAGCAGAATTTGTCAGCAGCTAAAGGAGTCCCTTAAAGAGCTAAAATATTAGTCTCAGCTGAGAAGATGCTGCAGGGGGAAAGTGGACTTGGGTTTTCATTTCTTTATCCTGTTAGAAAGATCAGCAAAGGGAGAACATGTGGCTTCACTAGCTAAGGCAAAGTACATTTTGTGTCAAGAAGCCAACATTAAATTTCAAAATGTGAAGACTGAGACTCCCTAGAAAGGGAATTAAGCTCAGTAGATAAGCCTGTCTTTGTCCCAAGGTGAGACTGGTGGATGGTATTGATGGATCAGTGCTCTAGAAGAAGGAGAGGGATCAGCATCTTCCATTTTGCAGCACTTGCTCCATGTGTTGGAGTCCTACGAAACAGTCAGAGGCCTGGACAGATGTCCCCAGTGCTTGCAGCCCCCAGACCCACATGGATGATCTTCTCTGGCTCTCCTGCTCCTATTGCAACTTATCTGGATCTGGAGCTGCTTCAATATTTTTGTCCTATCAAATGCCAAAAGCAACCTCAGTGCGAAGCAAGTAATTAAGAACAATAATTATGCAGATGCCATCAGAATGGGGCCATCCTCTGTTTTGCTGCAATTTTTAATAATTTTAAGTTGAAAAAGCTTGTACGATCCTTGAACACATCTATAGCTTTAAAGTACAAAATGGGATGCTTTAATAGACCATGGTGAAAATTGTTCCCATAAATGATGAGAAATGTTTAAATCAATAAAACGTTTGTTTAGATGTCCATATGGAGAAAAGATACAGTCTGTTGCTTTTCATATTGTATTGATCCCACTGTGTTAAATTACAGCTGGGTACAGTCCTTCATCATTTACTGCACAGCTTGACAAGCATGTAAAATATTCACACTGAGCGCAAAAATTTTGAGTGTCTGATCTCTGCATTGTCCTTGTCACTTCCTCCCAGCCAGGGCCAAGTTAAAGGCTGCTTAATACAGGGGGAAGCTTTGCTGCAGCTCTCCTACAAGCCTGCAGCCACGTTACCCAATATCCTCCTGGCTGGCCTGCGGGAGCGAGCAGCTGGGGAGCAGATGCAGGCAGCTTTCCACACGTGACGGCCTGTCTGCCATAGCCCTTGCATTTGGGGATTATCAGCAGCTCTGGGCTGTTGATCATAAATATATAAACGCAACAGAAACCTGGTCTTAAAAGAGTAGCTGCTGTCTGAAGGTGCCTGGTCTGTACTTCTGAGAGGGTGACAGTAGTGATGGTGGGGAGTGAGAGGAGCAGCCAAAGCACTAAAGGGGATCTGGGAGCTCTGGGTGCTGTTCTCACCCAACCTGGGTGATGCAGCTGGCATTTGAATGCCTGTACCTCTCCTCAAAACACAGCACAGTGTGGGGTGCTCCCCATGAGGACCACAGAAAGAAACCAGGAAGGTCAGTGACAGCAGCTTTTAAAGCCATCTGAAATTCAGTAGCCAAAGGACCTGTGAATCAGAGTACTAATTCTGGGTACAAATGGATCCTGAAATTGCAAATGTGCATGTGAAAGCAGCTGCCTGTGCATCCCATTGCCCTGTGAAAGCAGGCAGGCCTGTCACTCCTGCCCACAGGCAGCTCTGGCAGACCGGCCAGGTCCATCAGAAAAGACAGCTCCTGAAAGCCCCATCCATCAATGGTGGAAGGAGGACAGCTCTTGTACTCTGCTTCACTTGAGCCTCTTTCCTACCAAGATGGGGTGGGGCCGGGGGGGAGGGGGCATTAAGGAAGAAGTGGGACTGGCACCCTAATCCTGCCTTGTGGCACAGCGCTGATCCTGGGCTGACTGGCAAGGCTCAGAGGAGAGCTCAGGCTGGGCTCAGACACAGGAAAACTGTATAGCCACAGTCCTGGCTGTGCAGCCCCAAAAGGCAGCACATCCCAGGTTCTACTCAGGAACTTGTACCAAGCTTCACAAAACCCCTTCTCAGTCCTGTTTTGGGATCCCAATCAGTGCTACTGTGCATCCTGCAAACTTAATCTTCTCAGGATCTTGCTTTTCCCTTGGGAAATGAGGATCTGCGCCCTGCAAAGCCTGGTCAGTGCTGAGGCATCCCTATTAGAGCAGAGAGGGAAGCAGGAAAAGGAAGCACAGCTGATGTCCTGACCAGAGCCAGCAGAGGCCACTGCTGTATGCTTAAAAATAACTCCAGGCTGAGGTCTCTGATGTGGTCTTCACTCCCAGGCATGCTCCTCACCCCAGAGTGTGTTTTTTTCTCTTCTCTGTGGTGTCATGTCTTGGCTGCAGGATCCCCAGGCATGTTGCAAAGCTCTGGGTCAGAGCCACGCTTTCTGTTCTCTGCAAAGGGGTGATGTCAGTGTCTGCGTCCCTCCCTTCCTCACCCCCAAACTCACCATCGTCACCAGACGAGCCGTCAGAAACCACTGCTAGGAAATGCAGGTCCCCAAGGGGCTACTGCACTCCAAACCAGATATCTTTAAGGCAGTGTGATATAAAGACTTCTTTTAATGAGAAAGAAGGCAAAATGAAATCTGGAGCCTCTCAGACATGATAACCTCAGAAACGTGGCCACCTTTCACCAGGGCATGGTCTGCTCTCCTGCCTGAGCGCTCTGCCTGTGCCCTCTGCAGGACCTGGCACCTGCCCTCCCAGCTTTGGGCTGATGTTGCTTTGGGCTGACCTTTGTCAAAGCTTTTAAACTTCCGTGTTTTTACTAAGATGATATAAAAATGATA
The DNA here is from genome assembly GCA_013389985.1 of Dryoscopus gambensis. Taxonomy (NCBI): domain Eukaryota; kingdom Metazoa; phylum Chordata; class Aves; order Passeriformes; family Malaconotidae; genus Dryoscopus; species Dryoscopus gambensis. The sequence continues at coordinate 499,297 of WEIT01032515.1, forward strand.
CAAATTGGGCTGAACAATGAAATCCATAAAAGTATTGCTGCCTTGCTGCAGTTCTACAGCTCAGGTCTGTTTGTACATACCCAGCGATTATGGAGCAATATGTGAGGTGCCTTTGATGCTTGAAATGGCTTGGATCTGTGAAAAGAAAGCTGAGCCATGCCTTTACTTTAGTGAAGTGAACAGAGAGGTGACTATAAATGCCAATTACTACTCTTCAAAAAGGCAGCAATGTGGAAAAATAAGTAGGGCACCATCAGTAAAGTCAACAGTTCATTCTAAAATAGCTTAATTTCTTTAAATAGCTTTCAATAAATTTTAGATTAGTTTAAAAAGTTGGGGGTTTTTTATAAGACAGAGGGCCTTTTTCACTAGAGGATGAAAGAGGGTGTTAATTTTTCAGAAATCTGGCATTTTTTCAATGTGTGCCTTTCAGATTTATGAAGACAAACTTGCTCCTTGTGCCTGTGTTTTATCATCTCCTTACTCCCAGCACCAGGGGGAACAGTGTGCTCTCTCACAGTGTACTCGGGTGGAAATGTTGTGCCCCGGTCTGTCTTGGTCATAATGAAATGTGGCTGAGCACATTCAGCTTGTTCCAGCTGATGTTACACCTCTTTTTGCTCTCCAAGTGGAAATGTAGTCATCACAGGGTGTGTATGTGTGGGGGAGATGCCTTCCCAATGGGCCCTTTGGGATCGGGACGCGGAATTAGCAGTGTTGCCTAACTAAGGAGCTGTTAGATGTGGGTGTAGATTCAGCCCAGCCTGGAGTACTCTCAGTTTTGTGACCAAACTTGTAGGACACATAGAGCCAGAACCTAAATGTGGGTAAGGTTTACTAATTTCTGTCAGTTTACCAATCTGTTCAGTAATTCTGGCTTCTTTGATTAGCTATTCCAACATTTCTGAATGCAAGTATTAATTAACTGCTATTAATATAGATGGGTCACTGTTCATTTCCCATCTATGACTCTGCATAGTCTCGTTCCCAGTTTGACAACTGAAAGTGTGACTTCACAACCTGCTGCCAAGGTGGTGCCAAACACAGAAGCTAACCATCCTCAATTATCACTTTCCCTTCCATCCCTAAATAGAAAGGACATGTGCAGTAGCACAAGCATTATCTGCTCAATTGGTTTGTGTAAGCAGCTCATTTCTGGAAGAGATCTCCAGCTCGCTTATCCCCAGCATGCTGTGTTGCAAATAAGTCCAAACTTTCAGTCCCCCGCCACAGAAAATTAGGTCCAGAGGGAACTATCAACACTTTTCTCCTTGAGAATATTTGTACATTTGCAGCCACTGCTTTTCCAGTTTGAATCAAGGAGTGGTGTGGGTGCATTGGGTGAAGAATGAACGTTAGTCACTGATGCTACATCATCAGTGCTGTGCCTGAATCGCTCAGACAATTTTAAAATGCTACTTCTAACCCATAAAACTGAACTGGGTCTGGCTGTTGCTTCTGTTGCATCAAAGCACCAGAGGGGACAATCCTTCTGCCTCTGCAGACCCAACCCGAGTAGGCCCAGCTGTTTATTGTGAGGATACGCCTGACCTGCGCTGCTAAAAGCAGAGCACCAATGTGGGGTGTAAGCTTGGTTTAGAGAATCTTCCAGAGCAAGTGGCAAGGAGAGACAATAGCTGGTTGGATCAGGAGTCCAGAGGTGGAGAAGTGATTGATGGGAAAAGTGCAGAAGATACTGGGATCCTTGCGACAATGGGAGAAGAAAAAAGCAACAGCAGCAAGATGCGCTCTAAAAGCTTTAGGAATTAGTGCTTCAGGAGGCAGAAAATCCCCTGGGGACTAATAGCACTTCATGATACCCTATTTTTTTAATTCCTTGTACTCATTTCAACCATTGAGTTAAGCAGCTGATGCCGAGTTAGAGTGGAAATTGCCTAGGGTCGTGGAGGTAATGGCTTTATCGTGACTGGCCCTGAGGGACTGAAAGCCAAACAAGAGCCCAGTAATGGCTGCAAAGAAAATAAATGCTGCTCTCCATCTAGTGAGTATGGGTCACACACAAATGGCTGTCAAAGAAAATGGTTTCAGGCAGGAGAGTCAGACACAGCTCTGCAAGGTGTTAGATGGCAGAAATCTCTAAGGGGAAAAGAGGATGGATAGTTCATTGCTTGAGATACTTCAAGTTCAACTGACAAAACACTAGAAATAGAGTCTGGGGAACTAACTGAAGTAGCAGAAGTAGTGTGAGGGTGTGGGGAAGCCTGATACGTGATCTAATGGAAGTTAACTTCTGTGATCCTACAAAGCCATGGTAAAGAGACATCTGTGCCTCTCCCTGCCAAACACAACCAGCTCCCTTCCTCACTCAGCCTTTCAGCACGCGCTCCATCTGCCATATTGCACAAGCCATACACACAATAAACCACTGAAAACAACCAACACCCTTTATAGATAAGGGAAGGTGATTGTCTACATCTTTATTTTCGCTTTTATAATAATCATCCCAGTGCTTTGTTCCAAAGCACAGCAAAGCATTATGCACAAAGTACTAAACCATTCACAGTCCATTAAGTTTCTGCCTCTTGTTCTCTCTTCTAGACGCCTGAGAAACTATATCAGGGTAAGTAGTTAGATGTTTGCTGCTGGTGGGAAAACCCCTCAGGGGTCTGCAGGGCATTGAGTTTCCAGGTTCTTGCTGCCTGTGCTAGAAGAGATGGGTGTTGAAAGCTGCATGCTGAGGTCTGAGGAGCAGGGAACACCACGGGTTATTCTCCAGACTGGTGCTGACTGATGGCAATAGCTGAGAGGGTGCATTAGCCACAGCTGAGAAGAGGGGATTGCCTCGATTCATCTGAAAGCAAGGAGAGATGGGAAAAATTGGCACCCTGCAGAGATGTAGATATCAGTTAAGGCCCTGATATTTGGAAGTGATTGCTCTTCCATCATTAGCTGTCACATCTTGCACAATTAAATTGTGTGTGAGAAAAAACATATTTAAACAAACATTTGCAGAAGTAATTATCAGATGGCGTATACAGTCACAGTAAATGAGCGGGCAAATTCTGCCCATGAATTCTTAGCTTTAAAACTATGGATTTTTTCTAAGTAGCCTCATATATGCACAGCAAGATGTCTTCATGCACAGCTGTAAACTTCTGACCCCAGGCTATTTTCTTTGTGCAGTGATTTCAGCATAAGCTGCAATATTTGCTTTATTCTTCTGCCCACTACAACAGCTGAAAGAGTAAGTTAGTTCCTTTTTTTTATTTTAGAGATGCTTGGAAAAGGAACCGAATGTGATTACAGGAGTAACCTGATGGGGCCATTGGCACAGAGACATGAGCCTCCTGTTTCATTTTCGGAATGAGACACTTCGTGTGGCAGGAGTGTCTGGTTTTAATAATTACACAGTTGTAAAGGAACTGCAAATAGTTTTATTGATATTTGGATTAGTGAGTAAATCAGACTAATGATAGAGGGAGAGACCTGTTTGTCTACATTCATATAGACTTTCAACAGTTCTTCACGAGCCAATCAAATAAACTCTTCCCAATTTTTAAGAAGTGTAATTTCACTATCTTCAATGAGAAATAGTTATGTTAACACCATCCCAAGACAATTAATGCTTTGCAGGACGAAGTTTGCCATGGGCACCTCTATTCCAAACTTGGTCCAATAAATAGGGGCTATTTTCAGGGATGTTAACTTGATTCTCTGCCCATGTAACACTAATCCCTCAGATGTGGTTTGGAGTTGAATATATACATGCACCAATGCTCTTGGCCTGTGACAAACATGAGAAAATGGATGCCAACATTTGGAAACTTAGTGCAAAAGAGAGAGTCAAAATCAGAGCAAAGGATTTTGAAGGGCATAGTTATGGAAGAGAACCAAATCTTATGTCTCTCTGTGTAGCGTCAAAGGGGATTTTTTTTTATATTTGAGACCTTAATTATGTGAGGCATTTAATCTCCTGTTTTGTTAAGCGATCTTGCTTGATGAGGTGCCTCTCAACTTTCCGATCTGTTACTGTAAGCACACAAGTGACTTTCTGCTAACCCAGGCAGGCAGTGGGAGGAGGGAGAAGCTAATAAAAAGGGAAACACAGCTTTTGCTGAAGTTCTCAGATGTCACGGCCATTTAATCGGTCACAAATGAATTCTCCAGGCTGGCAGGGTACCCAAGACAGCCACAGCCACAGTCCCTGCCCACCTTGCCACCCAGGGCAGGTATGCCATAATACACTGCATCAACTTCGCTAAAAGCAAACTCAGATATGTCTAAGGATGGGTCAACTGCTCTGTTTTGACAAGAAAATTATAAAATAATTGTGAAGACAAAGACCTCATTAGCTGAAGTTGTCTGCTGACTGTAATGACATCCTGGACACCTGTCAATGAAGAGCTGCAGGGACGGAGGAGGCTGTTTGATCCTAATCTCTTTCTTGCCAGTCTGGATCAGTTCTGTCTCTGTTTGATCTAGCAGAGGTTTAAATGACCAGTGCAGTGGCCTGTTCTGCAGCCTTCAAGCCTGGAGATAAGTCTGCAGAAATACCCAGCTGACCTTGGAATGAGCTTTGCTTGGATTTGCTTACAGGTGGTGATCAAAAATACCGTATGACGGCTGCTTAGTGTGAAAGAGATCCCTTCCACACAAAAGCGCGTCAGTGTTGCAAAACACAACTTGCTCAGCCGGGGATGCCACAGATGCCGTACCCCATTCTTGACATGGGCTTCTTAGCCCAAGCTGCTAAGAAATAATTGAGAGGCAGTCTAGCATTACCGAGTGAGGGGAGACCCTGACAGGCCAGAATGCCAACCCTGCAATGTGTCCACCTCACAGCATGTCCCACACGCCTGCTGCTGCAAATAGCCAGCCAAGCCCATGCTGTCCCAGCAGCCAGAGCCATTGCAGCTGCAGGCAGAGGGGAATGGAGAAATGATGCATTTATGGCGGCTCTCCTGGTCTGGGGAATGTGGAGAGACGAGCGTCTGTGAGCCTGATTTCTCCCTTTGGCACTAAGGACAACCACCCTACCAAAGCCATGTGCATATTCAGAATTAACTCCTCAGAGCTTGCCATGCTGAACCATATTCCACCACCACAAGCATGCACAGCCTCCACTGAATGTCCAAGTCTCTGTTGTCCTTCCTGGCATTAGGATTTGTGTCAGCATACCTTTGATTTCCTAGGACCCACACAGCATTTGTTTACAGCACATGGTAAAGCAGCTTCCTTTTCCCCTCTTGGGAACTGAGGTTGTTTCAACCTACTGCCACAAGAGATCTGCATTTATTAACAGGCCATCCGTTCGTGCTGCTGAACAGAGATGCTCAATGGCCTTTTGTGCTTTTCTGTGACTTGGAAGTGTGTTAAGCTGAGGAAAACCACGGCGCATTTTTGCTGACCCTTCTGCACATCAGCAGTTCTGGTGCAGAAGTACAAGGACCATCTGGTGGGTGTATGTCACCTTGCAGCGCTGGGCTGACTGGCAATGGGTACAGAACTTGTGCACGAGAAAATGGGGCTTCATGGGACGAGCTGAGGAACTTTCTGGCTTTCTAGCACTGGAAATCTCTATAAAAGGAGTCTATTTTGTTCTCAAGGTATGAAGCCAACTACAACAGTCTGCTACAGGTACATGTTGTAACACACAGGTGTTGGCAAAATAGTTGGTGGGTGGCTGATGATGGAAATTCAGAGCAGTTTTTAAAGCAGTTCGTGTTCAACCCATAGGCTTTGTTCATGTGCCTGAAGCGGACAGTCCACGATGGGAGTTTCCACCCTGCACTTGGATCTCCATGAAACACACACAATCCCTCTTTACCTTCCTGAGGAAAATATCACTTTTGGTTCTTATTTTTCACCTGGCAGGTTTGTGAAGATCTGTAGGAAAAGTTTGGGCAGCTATTTCCTGAAAGGGTATGAATGGGAGCAAGTGCTTACGTGTTTGGATAAGCTGGACATATTTGCCATCACCTACGGTTCCCAGCACCTGGAGGACTCTCTTCGCTCACATTCAGTAGTTTGGGAGGTCTCATCCAGTCCATATACACCTACAGAGAAAATGTGACTAGTACAGGTGAAGGATGGAGCACTCAGGTTCCAGATAGAGAAAAAGATACAGCTACACATCCACACTGTACATACAGTTTCAGCCTGTTTCACCCTTCATAATATTCACAAGACTCAAGCAAATATTGTCCAGTGACCTAGGTGTTGACAGTTTCTCTTACTGCCTCACACAAAAAGCAAATACACCCATCAGCTCTGGCATGGATTCAAGAGTGGTGTGCCATATGCGTTCACATCCTGGCCACACGTGGTGATGGCAACAAAAAATTGGTTGCAAATGCACGTGTTACTTTCTTGATTAGTTGCTTTACTGTGGGATCTGCTGTATTGATTAATTTTAATCTACTTTGTATGTTATTTAGATCTGAAATTTAGTAGAATGCAGGGGATGAGGAAACTGCTGTAATTTTTTTTGAGTATATTGCATTTGATTAATTTTATAGCCTATGTTGATAAAAGCTTTTATCCTAGTCTGCTATCAATTTAACTCTGTTTTTGTAATTTTTTACTCCTGGGGTTCCACATAATTCAGTTTCATAAATGGATTTGATGGATGTTTTCTGATACTTTAATAAAGCCTTTTGGCATAGATTTGCCTATCCCTTGCTTTGCACGTACCTGGACAACCCTTGCTGAAGACAGAAATAGAACTGCATTAAATTAAAAAGTGTATTGAAAAGAACAGGATGGCCAGAGCAGATGATTGTAAACAGTGTCCTTTGACAAAACATGAAGTATAAAGCCCAAGCGAAAGAGAAAACTGTCCCAGGAGGATTAAAGACAGTTTTTGCAGCCTGCAAGTCCCCTTTCATCCCTCTTTCTGCTCTCTCTACCATCTATCCCACAGGGCGGAAGGGAGGGCAAGCCTGCAGTTATATCGTGAGCCTCTTCTGGGACAGGGAAATACTGTCTGATCTTCAAAGGTCTGGCACAGGCAGAAGGAGGCTGTGTGAATTTCTTCTGTGGTTGCTATTAGCATGGAATCACAGAATGGTTTGGGTTTGAAGGGACATTAAAGATCATGTAGCTGCAACTCCTGTGCTATGGGCAGGGACACGTTCCACTAGACCAGGTTGCTCAAAGGCCCCATCCAATCTGGGTATTATTTCCTAGCCCAGGCAGGAGGGGATGAAATGTCAGCTTTTTTGCAACACACCTGCACAGACCTTATCCCTGCGGGATGGCAAAGGTGATTGTGCAGCTCTTCTCGTTCTTTGCTTGTTTTTATTTCTTGTTTCTGTGTTACAGTCCCAAGCCTGCCAGAGTTCAAAGAGTGTTTGGACAACATTCTCAGGCCCATGGTGGGACTCTTGGGGTGTCCTGCACAGGGCCAGGAGTTGGACTCAATGATTCCGACTCAGCATATTCTATGATTGAGTGAAGTTACAGATACAGATGTAGCAAGGCAGCAGGCACCACATGGGCTTTGCCAGAAGATTTCTTTGGTCGGGTGGATACTTAAAGTGTGATGTGAAATAAGATGATTTGCACCTGTCATAAATTCATGTGGGTGTGGTTCTGCTGGGGCTGTCAGCAGAGATGTTCCTTACCTGTTTTCATTTCCTTTAAACAACAGTAACTGGAAAGTTTTGACCAGAAGAAAAAACAGCATTTATATCAGGGCTTCCAGTGATATATGTAAAGGCGAGTTCTGAGAGTTTGCTGTTAGCACAGCTTATCAGCACATGGAGGGGCCCTGTGAGCTGAAGAGGTGGACCTGCTAGATGTGCCCTACCAATTGAGCAACTAAAATGACATCTGCATGAGCAACTGATAAGCACTGCCTCCCAGAATTGAGAAATCACCCCAAAGAGCCATGAGGAGCAGCTGGGGTACACGGTAGGTGACACCCACATGCAAGCCTGCACCCCTTCTTCTCCCACCAGAGCCCCAGAAACTTTCCACAGAGGGGCAGAAGAAGCCAGGAAACTTGCTTTGAATTCAATAATTTAATTTTGCAGGTCATTAAGTGTTTGTGTTTTGGGTGGGTTTTACTGCAGTTCACCCATTCCACACCATCTCCAGTCCCAAGGGCAAACTCCAATGTCTGATGATTGTGACACACTAAGAACTTTTACATTTTAACTGTGATATATATAGTACACAGGAATGGGTTAACTTCTCCCAAAGGCTGCTTTCAGCCACAGTCCATAATTTTGCAGCAAAGATTGTACCTCTCACAGGACTTTAGAGACAACAATGGTAGAGTTTGAAGAAGGAAAATTATATTAAAATATCTTCAGGTGTAGATGCTGTTGTTCTCAGCCACCAGGCACTGGCTTCAAACAAGCAGGGACACAAAGAAAACACCACACACTGTTGTCAGCCACACTAATGCTCAGTGTCTCAGTTTTGTAGCTGCTTGGATAGGATGAAAACAAATCTTTAATAGTTGCTGCTTCCATCATTGCACTGCACTTTGTTTTCTATTCAGTTGCAAGGACAGCTCATTTCCAGCAAACGGGAACAATGCGCTCATATTGCTAATTCATGCCACTACACACGAATGTTCAGATTATGTTGTGCAGAACCAAATTCCAGTCTCATTCACGAGTGCAACTCGCACTTCAACCCAGTTCCCTAGCAAGAGCAGGGAGCCCTGGAGCAAAGCTTGTGACAAATTAAAACCTGAAAGAGGCAATGAAAGAACATCTGATATATATATATATTTTTTTTTTAATAGGGTTTGAAAAGCAGACCTGGACATACAGCAGAGGGTGGAACCCAGGGCAACTAGTGTCAGAAATGATTTGAAGGCAAATGATTTGTCAGGAGGTTGGCATCCACAGAGTGCTGCACAAATTTCCCTTAATCTACTGCCTCCCTGCTTTGGTTTGTGGTGATTTGTGGGTGCAGACAGGATATTTTGATATAAAGAATTTGGGGGTGGATAATTTAAAGACTAAAGTAGAGTGCAGACTAATCTTAGGGAAATGCAAGGTAAAAAGATGAATTAAGAGCTGCTGAGAGCAGGGGCTGGGCATCTGAAGTGGCCCATACATCCTTTTTGTGGCAGATGCTCGGTGGTCTCTGGTCCTGGGGCATCAGGAGCCCTCCCATAGGCCAGGGGGTCCTCGGACAAAATCTAAACTGAGACCCTGTCCAAAGCCTTGGCAGTCTGGGGAGCTGCCTACCCATCCCACAGCGCTGTCTACCTTTGCTAATTCCCTTCCTGAGCTACCACCAGTGCCTGGCACTCCAGGGGAATGTGGGCGGCCAGAGAAGCCCACTTTGGCAGGGAATACTTCTCCTAGGAAAAATTACACCATCTCTGCCTGTGTTTTGATTCACTTTCCATGACTGCATGGACCAGAACACCTTTCATGAATGGGGCCAACCAGCTGATCCTCCTGCTTAAGCTGCTGCGTTGTCTTTTCTCAATATTTTCCATGCTAATTTCCTTGCCCTTCAGTTTGGAATATTATGACTATGGGAAATGGCCCTTAGCAGCCCTGATGGCAGATGACCTTCACACTCTTCTGTGGAAAAGACACCCCAAAAGCATTTCCAAACTCTTTGCAAGGGCAGCACGTACCAGCCCATGTGCATGGGCATGCACACAGCAGGGACAGACCCAGAGGAGCCCCCTTTTGGGACTTCTGACCCCTACTGTGTGACATGGGGGCACCCAGAGCAAGACCAGGGCTGCGTCAGCTCCACGCGAGGCAGCAGAAGGCAGAGATCGATTTGCCAAGATGGAGCTAAAAAGCAAAGAAAATTCCATTAATGGACAAGCAAGAGGGTAGAGCTAAAGACCTCGGTGTTCTTGTTATGGAAAATTTCAGGCAGGTGTTGTTTGTTACCACGCTACCTCGCTCACGATTGCTTCAGATGCGATGAGGCAGGTTGGGCTGGGCTGGGCTGCGTCAGTCATTGTTTGGTTGGCTCATTGTAGGGGACAGTTTCGTCAAGACGTGGCCTTTCACTAGATGGTGCTCTTTGCTGAGCCATCGCTGTGTCTGGCCCCTCTTCTTGGAACTTCCAAGTGATCTGCCTCATAAGCCCATCTCGTACAGATGGAAGGAGGGCAAAGCAAACTGTTTTTCCAGGGTCCCTGCTCTCATGTGCCTTATTTCATTGAAGCCATATAAGAAAAAACTACTGCTTTATATCTGATTGTAATGGGTATACAATCCTGGTACATTCCAGTCTCCAAAATGATCGAAATGCGCAAGCATTGAAACCATTTTTATTGTTTCAGTTGCTTTCAACTGAATCAAGAGTGCATATTTTGGAAGCCAATGCCAAGTTCATGTGCAGGGTTTTCAGCGGATAATCTTCTGCACCGTACACAGTGTTGGTTTTTCTCTTCTACTTAGAAAGAACGTGATGTATGGGAATTACTTGCAGCCTTCTCCCAGTGCTCTGACCAGCAGCAAGGTCTGTGGAAAGAATTGTCAAGTATTTTTGGGGTGCTTCTCATGAAGTGACACGTGTTAAGCTCAGCGCTGATACTGCCTTTGCGCACATGATCATCCAGCCACTACCAGGGCTGGCGCGATACACACACGTGCAGTAGGAGAAGCCAAGTGGAAATGTTGGGCCACCACATGTACACATTCCCAAAGAGCTTCCAACAAAAATGGTAACTGAAGGCAAGTCACTACCACAAGAGATCAGGCATCTTCATTCTGCAGGGCCTCCTCGAGCCCAGCCACACACGGACCACAGACCACATGAGCTCATTTGCTAATGGTGGGTTGCCGTTTCCACTGCTTTTCCGGGGCAAGGCGTGGGAACGGTACGGGAGATGTTCCTCCATGAAACCTACACACCGCACACAGCCATAGGAGAACCAGGAAAGAGGGCGAGGAGCAGGACGAGGCCGCGGGCTGGGTTGGTGTGACTCAGGTGGAGCTGCTGGGTTTGTGACAGGTACAGATGTGCAGCAGATGCCGTTCACAGCTGGACAGCTTGTGCTCTGGGCAATAGGAGAGGCTGTGAGAGGAAGTGGGGATGCCAGAACCCCAACAACCGAAACAGGCCCTACACCCGGAGCTCAGCACGTGGGAAGGCAGGATCCTAGAATCCTAGAATGGTTTGGGTTGGAAGGGACCTTAAGCATCATCCAGTTCCAACGCCGCTGTCACGGGCAAGGACACCTCCCACCAGCGCAGGTTGTTCAAACGCCCATCCAGCCCGGCCTTGAACTCTTCCAGGCATGAAGCAACCCCCAGATCCCGCTCCGATAAAACCACACCCGCAGCCTAAGGAGCTGCCTGCGCGCTTTCACACCTGCACGACCATGTTACACGCACGCCTCTCCCCTAGCAGCCGAGCCGCCGGGAAGGGGCACAGGCGAGGGAGAAGCCCCCGGGGCGGGGAGCGGGGCTTTCCCCAGCGCTGCTCACGGCGCAGGGCAGGCCTGCCGGAGCCCAGCCCCAGCGAGAGCCGGCGGT